>CAUYUJ010001479.1:11995-86995 GCA_963575745.1 Prorocentrum cordatum | reverse complement strand
GAGCTCGTTGCGGCGCGCAGGTCTGCTTCACTTGCTTTGTCGGTCCATCCAGCCGCTGTGGATGGGTTGTGGAGTCTCTTGGGAGGCCGCTAGGGGTTCTTGGGGGCCTTTTGGAAGCCTCTTTCGGGACTCTTGGCGGCCTCTGGGGCCTTCTTAGGGGCTGTTTGGGGACCACCTGGCCGTCTCGCGGTCCATCGTTGTGGGAAATGTTCAACATGATTGTAAGCTCGGGTTCCCCTATTGGGACCGTCTGGGAGGCCTCTTGGGCCCTCTTGGGGACCTTGCGGGCTACCTGGGGGCGACAGTGGGGGCCTCTTGGGCCGTCTCGGGTGCTCCTAGACAGAAAACCGATAAATGTTTACATTGTTTACATCATGTGACAACCTGCCGTCTTGCATTGACGTTGGTCCCTTGGGCCACTGGACGATCGCAGGCCATGCTGGAAGTGTGGAATCCCGACCACGCTCCGGAGACCCCTGCAACAATTCACGCGGGGATCTCCAAACGCGCTTGGGAGTTCCACAAATTCACGGTTTGCGGCCCCAGAAGGATTGTTTATGTCATTCTGTGAGTGATGCTCGAAACGATTCGAGGACGCTTCATTCAGTGCTTGGCGGTGCGGTGGCGGATTTTTCCCGAGCCTCGCCGCTTCAACGCACGAAGTGTGTACTTAATTTATGTCCTATCGTCTTGCACCCATTGCGGCGAGCTCCTTTGCTGGGCGCAGGTCTGTTTCATGCTTAATATGCGTATGTCCCCAGCGGCGCCCTCTTAACAAGAGGAGTCCAATTGTGTCATGCCCCCCTCCCCCATGTCTTTCTTTCTCCGCGGCGCACCCTGCGCGGAGCAGAAGTCTGTTTTGATATGTTGTCCCGACCTTGCCTCTTCAAAAGCGAAACACTGCTGCTCTTTGTGTGTTCCCCTGTCCCCGCCTGCTAGCCTCGCCCCAATCAACGTCGATTGCGTGAAAGCCCGCCTGCTCTTGAATCCCTCCCACCTGTTTGGGTTCGCCCGCCCGCCGATTTGCGCCCGTCCGTCCCGTCCCTCGGCCGTCCGATCGGTTGCGTGAAAGCCCGCCTATTCAGTGTCCCGCCCGTTCGGGTCCGCCAGCCCGCTCGGATGCGCTCGTTCGCCGTCCGCCCGTTTGGGTCCGCCAGTCCGCCCGCTTCCTAGCGTCGGCCGTAATGATGAGAATGAACATTACGGCTTTGACAGTGCGACCTGTAATGATAACGATAATCGTGGTGATTATGATGGTTACGGGGATGGTCGTTATGGTCGTCAGCACAGCGGTGGCATTGAAACTAGCCGCTGTGGTGACGATATAGGTGTCCTCGGTCTTGTCCTCCACCTGCGCCTCCTCCTCGTCCTCCGCATGTGCTCACGCACGTGCGAGACGTCGAAGCGTTTTAGACGCTGGCTGGATTCGAGTGACCTGGCGCCAGCTGGGTTCGAGTGCTTTAGAAGGGAGATGCGATGCAAGCTGGGGTGGGGGGATTCGCGGAGACTCTTGGATGTCAGGGGTGGATCCTGTCAGGGGGTGGCTGGCGGTGTTTCTCAGCCAGGTGACCGTGGAGGCCGTTCCCGCATTGCTCCCCCCCCCTCTCCCTGGTCCCCTGGCTCCTCCTGCCCCTCATCCTCGTCGTCCTCGTCCGCAGCCGTTTCGGCTCACGGGTTCCTTTGGCAGTCTGGCCCAACACCGAATCCAGGCCTCGCCGCGCTGGCGACCGAGCTGCCGAGCACCATGGAGGTGCTCGGCGCCGGAGGCGCCGCGGGCGCCGCCGAGGGCGGCCAGGTGTGGATCGAGAACCACCCGACGGAGGGCTGGACGCCTGGCAGGGTGGACTCCGTGGCCGCGAGCGGCTGTCAGGGGCAACGCTAGTCACCGAGCGCATTCCGCTATTCGCAAAGTGCTTGCTCGCAAGCGTCCGAAAAACACATGCCTGCCTCGAGGTAATCTATCGCAGATCCACCGCGGCGGATCCAGGCCATTTGCGAGCATTTACTTTTCGAGTAGTGGAACGCGCTTTTCTAGATAGGGTGGGGGAAGACTCAGGGAGGAACGCATCGATCCCCAATCGCGAATCAGAAAAAACGCCATAGACATGAACTTTAGGCGCTCCGCGCGGATTTCTTGGATCCGCGCGGGGGCGTCCAGCGCAGATCCAAGAAACACGCGCTGAGCGCCAAAAGTTTATGTTCATGATTTGCTTATTCTTCTTCTTCTTCTTCTAGACTTGCTCCATCGATTCCAGGTCGATGCTTCCCCCCTGAGCCAGCCCCCCCCCCCTCTCGCTGCCCCTCAGGCTGCTACATCGTGGTCGACGAGAGCGGCCAGCAGTTCGAGGCTTGGCGGCGCGCGCCAGGGGGGAGGGGGTTCAGCCAGGGGGTCGCGGCCTTCTGCGGAAGACGAGGGCGGTGGGGGGGCCTCGCAGAGTCGGGTCGGACGGAAGGGTGGGGCTGGGAACTGGTGGGGTTACGAAGTGTGCTGCGCGCGGTTGGTTGCCGCCCCGCTGCGGGGCGCTCTCTTCGGGCGCCTCCGGCGCTGGGAGGCGCGGGGAAAGCCAGCGGTGTACACGAGCTGGTTCGCTCACCCCCTTTTGCTGCGCGAGGCGTTCCAAAAGGGGTCCTGCTGTCGATGATCGAAGGAGTTGTCATCTCTTCCTCGGCGGAAGGCGGCGGCGGAAGGTGGGTTGAAGTAAAACGAGGCCGCCTCCGCCAGCGGAAGGCGGCGGAAGTAAAAGATGAGCCCCCAAGATATGAAAACGCTGTTGGATTGAGGGTTTCCGAAATCGCCCACGTATCCTCCCCTGCGTCCGACCCGACAGAAGAGATCGGCCCCTTCGTGGCGACCTCCGAAAGGGCATTTCAGAATTCAGGAGGGCCTCTTAAAGGCGGACCTCCTCGGAATGCCGCGCCCCCCCGCCCTACCCCCCTTGCAGGGTCCATTTCGATTCGATCGATCCGAGTAGGTGTCGATTCCGACCGGCTTGGTCCAATCCGGTTCCGATCTCCTAGCGATCCAGTGCGGACATGGGCATGAAGCAGATGGGTCTTGAGAGGAACGGGTCTTGGGCCTCGGGGCTTTTCACGGGAGCAGCTCTTCCTCCCAGGTCTTTCTTTGACGGCCCCAGGGCCCGCAGAGAGGCCCTGTGAGCCAGAGAACCGCGAAACACCCTCAGGACCCATCTCCTCCAGGACCAGCTTCCTTCATGCTATCACACACAGAGCTCGCGCTGTCAATGCTCTGCTCTCCGAGAGCTTCGCAGCGTCGTCCGCACCTTGCTTCTGCATGTCCGAGCTCCGCAGCTGCCTGCACGCCCTCCTGTGCTCAGCTGCGTTCTTGCTCTTATGGGCACTGCGCAGGCCTGACGAAAGCTTGGGAGGTCCCTTCCGATGTGTGCGCGCCGCCCAGAGGTGCCTCAGGACAAGGCCCGGCCGGTGGACACGGCGTGCCTGCGCGGCGTCGACGACCTGCTGGCGCTGGGGGACTTCAACGAGGGCGGCCTGCTGCACAACGTGCGCGTGCGCTACTTCCGCGACGAGATCTACACAGGCCACGGGCGAGGGCCATATCCGTACGGTAGGTTCGTGTCGTGTTGGCCGGCGGCCACCCCGCCAGCGGCGTTCAACTTTGAACGCCGCGGGCGGCCCAGAATCGCTTGATGTGGAACGATTAGGACGTTTCGGAAACGGCCGATCTCGCAAGGTTGAACGATCCCCGCCGCGTCAGAAACCAACGCCGAAGTCGGCACGACACGAACCTGACGTATCCACGGACTCGTGGTCCAGACTCCTTGGCCGCGACCCCACGAGTGCAGCCGATGGCCCAGATATCCGAAGGCGGGCGTTTTTCGACGCTGGCCTCCAGGGGCTGGCTCTCTGTGCCGTGGGGCCGTCAAACATGGATCCGGCATGACAAAAAGTCCCCAGGGAAGGGGCCGGGACCTTGGGCCGCGCATTGACAAAATCTCGTCGTCGGAAAAGACAAGGAATCAACATACGCTTTCGGAGGTCCGCGCGGATTTTTTGGATCGGCGCTGGACCCCCGTCCCTTGCGCGCGGAGCCCGCCAGGGGCGGCGTCGCTGGGGGTGTCAGCGCGGATCCAAGAAATCCACGCGGACCTACGAAAGTTAATGGTTGGGCAATTGTTTTCTCCTTCTATGCAAGGCAGCGTTGCACGGATGCCCCGCGCGGAACGTATCCAATGGATCGCGTATTGGTGTCTTGGCTTCGACGGCATGATTGCGGTTATGTCTCTCTCTCGCTCGAGCAGGCATCGGGACCCCGATATTGATCTCCATGAACCCGTTCGCCAAGCTCCCAGGTCTGTATTCGGAGGAGAAGCAGAGGACCTACAGGGACACCTCCGCTGCCGGAGGCGGCGACCTCGACCTGCCTCCGCACTTGTTTTCCGTGGGCGCGGCGTCCTACACCGCCATGCTCACCGACGTGAGGAGACGCGGGAGGCAGGGGGAGGCGGAGGGGGAACTGAGCCCAGACCTCTTCTCAATGAAGCGCAAACGTGGACCAAGGCGCGTGGCTCAGCGACGGGTTCCGTCGCCATACCAAATCGGCGTGCTCCGTCGCCAAAACAGGCGACACGGGGATTACGTTCCCCGATCCGTGCGTCTGGCGCCCACGCGCCAGATCCACGGATTCTGATCTATGTTAGCGTGTGCTCGATCTTCGGGTAGTGCCGACAAACCACGACGGAGCTTTTTTGTCGGACCGACGCGTTTTTTTCGTTCACGTCGACGTGCCTGCCGCTAATACCGCTGCCGCCGCCTGCTGTCAGTTCGACGCTGGCGCCCGCAGCTGAACGGTTAAGCACCACTTGCGTACCTTACGCTCAGCTGGTAAAAAGGGGTCCGCGCGCGGACACGCGCGCGCGTGATTCTCTCTGTATATCATAACCTTTACATCTGCTCAGTGGATAATGCTGAGCTATGGCGTACGTGAACACGAAGGAACTTCCCACGAACAGGAACCATGGTGAAGAACACCTGAGTTGCGATACCAGAGTAATGAGCGTACGCACCTGTCGAGATTGGTAGACACTGGCAAACAATTAGTTCCAACCCGAAAAGATAATGGGATACCATCTTGACGACGAACGTAATCAGCCGGTCATGGGAGCAGCAACGCCCAGACCCGTATGCACGCATCCAACGAACAAGAAAAAGACAAATATTCACAGGGAGATCGTGCAACATAACTCATGATCGTGTTCCCTCGGCCGCCAATACATAGTATTGCGACTTCGAAGAACCCAGGCATGAGAAGCATCCCTGGGAGATTTACTCGCCACTGTTTTCGGAAGGTGGGTCGAACCTTACGATCACGAGGGCTGCGCTGCGAGGACTGACTTGGGGCCCTGCCCCGACCAGCCCCAAGGCGCTGGCCTGAAGAAGGGCCCCATCAAGCGCAGACGAGGGTGCGGTACAGGTGAGCGGAGGCCTTGCCTCCTCCAGCTGCACTGCCCCTGAGGGCTACCAGCCGACGGTTTTCGCATACGGACCCGACCTCCCAGAAGATCCTTACGGCGGTATCGGGGCCGTTGGTCCCGAAACATCGCCGCAGGGAAACATGTTCGATGAAGATCGCCGCGCGGTAGGATTGATTCCATATAAAGAAGACGACCTTCCCGCAAGTACGCCGAGCGCTGTCAGTGGCAATGTGAAACTTCGGACTGGTTGGTCCATTGGTCCATTCTTAGGAGAGGACGTCTACGCTTGTTCGCAGGCAGGCCGACGGTGTACACATTGCTTCTCATTGATGGAGCAATGCCCGCACAAGACCCAGTTCGGTGCGAACTGGTTCTGTCGTGCTGGGGTTGAGATCGTAGGTGATTCCACGGGCAGGATGGTTTCGGGCTCTACAAGTAACTGCACCGCGGTCGGGGTCCACGGGAGAGTCATTTTCGGCCGTGGACAGCGCGTTCGAGGCCGGAGCCACGATCCAAGGAGCGATCAAGCTTGCGTCGACATAAATTTCGCCAGTGTCCATCTTAATGGTTTCAAAAGCGCGTCGAACGATCAACCTTGCATCGTGATGTTCCTGAACATGAACGGGTTGGCCTTTTCAAGCGCTATCTAGCACTCACGAGGTTCTCGGCGAGGCAGAACGGATTGTCGCCGCGATTGGAAGCGTAGTCGCTGCCTGCCAGAAACTAGTCGACACAATCGCCCGAGAAGACTACAGTCATAGATATTGCACGCTTGCTGTCGTTGGGGGGAACTGCCAGAGCTGGCTTCCGAACGATGGGATCGCCCCGCCTCACGGTGTGCGGAGCCCGGCCGTCTCGTGCGTGCGAACGGCCACGCGAGGAAGGGTGCCCCTCTGGCTGGCGCTGGACCGCTCGGTTCGGCGCGCGGTCCTCGATGGAACAGCTATCGTCTACAGGCTACCGCCCCTCCCCCCCTGGGGAGGGGTGGCATCTCTCGAGCAACAGCGGAGACACTTTGCATCGCTCGGCCGTGTGCAATTTTCCTTCGGCGAGGACCATCGAGGCGCATCCTTGATCACTTGGCGAAAAAACCACGCACGAAGCTGAAACATGCCCCGGGGAATGGACGTCCGAGCGATGGCGAGGACACGGGAAAGGAGTTTTGCGAAATGTGTAGCGTCCGCTGCGGGCACGACATGCGGAGTGTGGTCGTGCGACCCCGCCGGGACACCGCTCGCCGCCCCGGGGGGGCACCCCGGCCTGCGGCGGCTCTGCCGTCGGGGCTTGGGGGGGGGGGGGGGGGCAGAGGGCAGGCCAAGTTTCGGGGCTCAAGAGACGGGGGTCAATGCAAACGGGGGTCAGCCAGGGCAGCACATCCTGCAGGATCCTGCGAAGACCCCCTGTGGCTGACCCTGGTTAGCGAGCCGCCCGTGGCCGCGAGGCGGCCGCGCACATTGGCTGACCGGGGTTTGCGAAGCCCTGCGTTGCAGCTTTTTTTTCTCCTGCATTGCAGTTTTTTGGTTCCCTGCTGACCCGGGTCTGGATTGACCCGGGTCAGAAGATCCCCGTAAGTTGCGAATGCGGGGGGAGGTTGGGTTCTGGAAGAATTTGATCAGTTTCGACGGATCCGTGCCAGAGAGCGCTCAGCGCTCCTGGCAGGAAGGTGCGCGAACAACTTCTTGCCGTCCCCGCTTTTCCCCCCGGGATGTCTGACTCGATGGGCAACAAGACAGCGAAACAGTGAGTTCTGGACAAGGGCAGTATCGGACACTCGGCCATCAAACATTGCCAGGAGCTCTCAATAGCTCCCTGCCAGAAAAGGTGGCTTCCAGGCGCCCCGATCCCAAGTGAGCGTTCCCAGGGAGCCTCGGCCCCCTGTTGTCCCGAAGTTTGAGATACCGACTCTCGCATTGCTGAAGATCGTGGCGGGCCGCTGGAGGGGTGGGGGTGATCGCTCCTGGGGAGTTCTCGAACGGTCGTGCAGCCCTCTTACCGGCCTTGGGTGACCTGTACATCGAGGGTGCGGTTGGAACCAATTTGCCCGGGTCAGGCTCAGAGGACCCGATCCGGTTTCAAGAGAAGTGCGAGATAGGGAAACCGCCGGTTGCGAATCGTGGAGCTGCGCATAGACTGTCCGAGTTGGAGAGATTCTACCGTTTGTGGGTCCTCGCAAAGGCGGAGAGTCGGGCCCAGCGATTGAGTTCGGTCCGGCAATGAGAAGTTTAGCGTCGAGCAAGGAGAAGGCAGACAATCTGAGCCTTCATCCAGACGGAAGGCACATTGAGAAAGTGAACAAGAAGACAGAAGTTTGCTCGGCTGAGGGGTAGACACCTGAGGTCCGTGCTGTCACAGGACTACTCGACCCTAGACTGGTTCAAAGAGCTCCTTGATAACACGGGGCAGAATCAGTGGATCTTCGACAACTCAACGGGCAGAACCTCCCCCGACCTGCACGGACGGCTACATCCAGAAATGATGGTCGGATTGGAGAGGATGCGGGCAGTTGACGGCGACGGCAGCGACGTCGGCTACGGTGGCGACGACGGCGGCGGCGACGACGACGGCGACGGCGACGGCGACGGCGATTCCAACAGTGGGGGCAACGAATCCCACGGCTGCGACGGCGGCGGCGGGGTAATACCGTGCGTGCGCTCGGTTCACGCGGAGGTCGGCGCCGCACCCAGCGCTCGCGGTCGGCGCCGACCCAAGGGATCCGCGCGGAAAGTCGGAAGGTCCACAGGCACGTTTCTCGGAAACTCCACAGGTTGGTCTTGAAGCTCGGGAGCTTTTCCGTGTTTCCTCTGGAGCTCCAGAGGTGCAGTGGGTTCGTGTCGTGTCGACGCCGCGGCGACCCTATCGCGGGCGTTCAAGGTTGAATGCCGCCAGTGACCCATCATCGGCCGAGATCGACCGATCTGCGCTATCGGGCAGCCGCTATCGTTCAAGCTTGAGCGATCCATGCGGTGCCGGAAACCAACGCTCAAGTCGAGTCATGACACGAGCCTGCCACATCAAGACCCCATGCTCTTGTGGACCCCCTTCCCTCGCGGCACTTTTGGAGGAGGGTGAAACGGGAGGAATCAGTCCATCATCATCTCCGGCGAGAGCGGGGCGGGCAAGACAGAGGCCACAAAGAGGATACTTGCTTACTTCGCCAACCTTCAGGGCGTCCCGCCCGCCGGCGTGCAGAGCATCGAGGACCAGGTGTTGAAGTCCAACCCAATATTGGAAGGCTTCGGCAACGCGAAGACGATCCGTAATGACAATTCCTCCCGATTCGGGAAATACATCGATATCCAGTTCGACACGGCCGGCAAGCTGAAGAGCGCACGTGTCTCCAGCTACTTGTTGGAGAAGAGCCGCATTGTGAAGCAGCAGCCCGACGAGCGCGGATATCATGCGTTCTACCAGCTCTGCGCTGGCACGACGGTCGGATTCCACCAGGAGCTCAGTGCCGAGCTTGGTCTGCAGAGCTCGTCTGATCATCAGTACATCTGCGGTACTACAGACATTGCAGGGGTTGATGACGCAGCAGATTTTGCTGAGATGGTGGATTGCATGAAGAGTTTAGGCTTCTCCGATGACGAGCGCGACTCCGTGTTCAAGATAGCCGCTTCCGTGCTTCACTTGGGAGACCTCGAGTTCCAGGAGCAGGACAACAGCAATGACGGAAGCAGGATATGCGACATGAGCAAGGCCTCACAGATCTGTAGGTTGCTCCAAGTCGACGAGACGGAGTTTGCGAAGGTGTTTCAGTTCAGGACGTTGGAGGATCCGTTCACACACAAAATTATTGACATGCCGCAAAAGGAGCAGGATGCATCAAACACGCGGCACTCCATGGCGAAGTGCCTCTATTCGCGGCTGTTCGAGTGGTTGGTATGGCGTATCAACGAGAGCACCAAGGCGAAGGAGGTGAGCAAAGCTCAGGATTGCAAGAAGATTGGCATCCTCGATATATACGGCTTCGAAGTGTTCGATTGGAATTCATTCGAGCAGTTATGCATCAATTTCGCGAATGAAAAGTTGCAGCAGCATTTCAACTCGCATATGTTTACAATGGAACAACAACTCTACAGTGAGGAGGGCATCTCCTGGTCGCATATCGAGTGGCAGGATAATCGGGAAATCATAGATACATTGGAGAAGAAGCCAGTTGGCTTGTTTCCTATTCTGGATTCTGAGTGTTTGATGCCAAATGGGAACGACACCAATTGCCTTGGCAAAATCTGGAACACATTCAAGTCCAACAAGGTGGTGTACAAGCCGAGTAGGTTCGGCGACACGAGGTTCGCAATCGCGCACTACGCCGGCGAGGTGATATACGACATTGTTGGCTTTCTCGAGAAGAACATCGACAAGTTGCACAATGACATCATCAATCTTGGAAGGTTCCTGGACGCCCAGTGTGGCCCGAGACGGTGGGGTTGCAGGATCGCGCCGCTTGGCCGATCGCCCATCGCCGATGCATCGGCACTGCGGCGCTATCTGGAGACGTCCGCAGAACTCTCTTCCCGAAGCCGCAGACGCATCGCAGCTGCATCGGCGATGCGGTGCGTTCCTCCAGCCCCATCTGCTTGGACCCCATTTGGGCGGCATCCAACGTCGCACGTGCGCGCTCGATTGCGAGGCGTGCGTGCGTGCTGCCTCGGTGCACGAGCAGACAAAGCGTAATTCCGCGGGCAAGCACGCGTGTTTATGAGTGCACGGCGTGTTGCTGCGCTTGCGCGTGCCGCGTCTCGGGTCCGCACGGGCTGTGAATCCCTCGGACGCCTGGGTCTGGGCGGCCTTCGCGGGATTCTTCGGGCCTGGCGCTGCGGCACGTTGGGTTTTGTTGGGGCCCGGCGATGCAGGATCCTTAGGGATTGCCCGGGATCCCTGTGGCCTGGCGGCCGAGGCGGGTCGGGAGCACCCCAACCTGCCTGGCCGGGAAAGACGTGAGTTTTTGGGGCGTCTCTGCCTGGGCGGCCTCCACGAGTTCATCGAGCACGTCGCTCCTGAGGGCGCCTCAGGGCGCATCCCGAGGCGGGAAAATCAGCAGGAGCTTTTCAATAATGCCCGAACGCCTTGACCACGATCCTCATCGAGGGGGCGGAATGACCCGTGTCGGCGGTCCGGGGCCCCAGCCGAGCCGAGCGCCAGCGCCGCTCCTCTGCAGGCAGGGTCCTGTTCCATCCGACCAACCCGATCCGATCTCGACTTTTCGGCCAGCCCGATCCGATCTGATTCCGATATATATATATATATATATATATAATAATAAAAATTATATTATGTGTAGCTATATTTATGTATATGGATATATGTGTATATATATATATATGTATATATGTGTATCGGCGACCCGATGTGACCCGTTGCTTGCACAGCGCTGTTGTGCACCCTGGCGTGCCAGCGCAGATCCAAGAGATCCATGCAGACCGTCGAACGTTTCTGCTTGTGCAGTTCTTTCCTCCCCTGTCCTCAGCAGGTCCTCGAGCATGCCGCTCCTCAAGGCGCTCTTCTCGGACCCCAGGTTCGCCCTGGAGCTGGCGCCCCCGCCCGCGGCCGCGGGCCGCTGCCCCACGCCTCGCGGCGCCACGCCGGTGCGCGGCGCCACGACGCCGCGCAGCACCACCCCGACCAGGCAGGTCGGAGGAAAGAGGCGCCACCACTCCAGGCCTCCCAGATGGAGTCCGAGTCGGTTGAGCGAGGATCTATCGAGGATCGATCGTTGGATGTTTTTGCCGCTCCTCTTGTTCCTCTTCCTCTTCTCCCTCCCCCGGGCCGCCAGTGTCGTCGGCGCCGTCGTCGCCGTCGACGACGACCCTGCCCCCCCCCCAAAAAAAGGGCATGAGAGTTCCGGGCCTCCCAGATAGGGTCGGAGTAGATGCAGATGGGGTCGGAGCATCGCTCCGCATCGCCGATGCATCGCCGATGCAGCTCGATGTGGAGCCTGATTTCCTCCGCACCGCCGTCGCCGATGCATCGCCGATGCATCAGCGATGTATCGGCGATGCGGCGCGATCCTCCTACCCAATCTGCTCGGACCCCATCTGGGAGGCCGCTAAGGAAGGAGAGGCGACACCACCACCACCACCAGGGGGGCCACCTCCAGCGAGGGGGCCCAGTTCTTCCTCGCCAGATTTCTGCGGGGCTTATTGCCCTCCTCGTCGAACCCACTGGCGGCTTCAGGCCGATAGGGGTGTTCTGCTCTTGGTACAGAATCTGGGGCCGGCTCAGGCGGCCCTATGCTCTGTCCTGGGAGCAGCAGCACCCAAGTCGGTACTGGGCCGCTGGGGCTTTCCGAGGAGCTGCTGACGTTGTTTGGCGTCAAACGGTCCGAGCCGAGGCTGGAATAGATTGCAGGGAATGAAGTGCCAGCGTTTTCTACGATATGCTCAAGTACTATGAAACGATTGGTCTTGACATGCTGGAAGACAAGTGCTACAAGCACGGATTCCCTGAAGCTCTCACGCGCGTCTCGCTCTATGACTATCGTTGCGGCAGGTTCATTTCGATAGCTGGCCTGCTTGACGACCCACTTTTGGTTATTAACGGGGTGATTGCAGGCTGCAGCCTTGCGACCACTCACATTCGGATTTTCGCCATGGATGCGTTCGACGCGCTGCCCATGCATGTGAAGAGTGAATTTGATGTGTATATTGATGATACGGGGGTTTCTCACACTGGTTCTCATTAGCAGGTTGTTCAGCACATCGTGTCCATGTCGCATGTCTTACATCAGGTGATCACTGTTGAGATGCAGTGCCAACTTTCGCTTGACAAAGTTTGCACGGTGGTTTCCAGCAAAGGGCTAGCCAAGGATAGCTTTGCCAGTTTTTGTGAGTTGGGAAGGAAGGTGTTGGATTCCACTGTCAAGCTAGGAGTTGACTTCTGCGTCGGCCGGTCGGTTCGAGTCCCGGGCAGGAGATGAAAGCTAGGTGTGCGCTCATGTGTATAAAAGGTTGGATGTCTCAGAAAGCAGACTGAGCATGTTGGCAGGGCGGCGCTCAAAATCTGTGCTGCGGGCCCCCTCGCTGGAGGGGCCTACGGGTCCGAGATTTTGGGCATCTCGGACCAACAGCTCCTGCTTATGCGGCGCCAGGCGTTCTCCACCGCCCGCCCCTTTGCCAGAGTAGGTCCCTCACTGCAGTCAGCATCCTCTCGGATGGCCCTTGCTGGGGAGCTGCCTGCGCTCCTATAGTGCTTTGGATCAAAGAGATTTGGATCACCCACGCGCGAGTTGTTGCTGGTTCTCTATCTGCTGCCTTGTTGCGTGCTGCCTGGCATATTGTGTTCTCGCAAGAGCGTTTGACGTGGCCCACTGTCAAGGGTCCTCTCTCCTCCCTCCGCATCTCCCTCCTCAGGCTTGGATGGATAATGCAAGATTTATGACCATTGTCGATGATCGAGGTTATACCATTCCCCTTGGCCTCACCTCCCCCAAGTTGCTCGAAGCTCTGTGTAGGGACGCCTACATGAGAGGTCCGAAGAGGGACCTGGGAGGTAAGTGGGGAGTGGGTAGAAAGATGTGCCTGGGCATTCCTCGTTTTGCCTGTGCTTCCAAAAGGACTACGCCAGCCCAGCGAGGCTGGATCCGGGCTTGCACGAGCTGCGCTATCTGGACAGCAGATCGTGCGATCAGCCGCGGCTATGGTGTGGACCCGCTGCGCCCTCGTCGCCGACAGGACCCCGACTCCATCCCCACATTTTGCGGTTACGCAGCGACCAAGAAGTTGCCGAGCAGAGGGCTCAGTTGGTCCCCGCCTCGGTGATTGATAAAACGAATGCTGCCCTGACGGCTGAGGCCACCAGCGAGGTCATTTGCTTATATTCCGGAGGAGCTTTCGCTCATCCCGTCGGCTACCTGCCCAGGCCAGCCCTGGAAAGCACCAGCGCCCTGCAGTACGTTTGGCATCGCATTAAGCTGGAAAGCGCAGAGAGGCCCAGGGCCGCGGTCAACGGAGAGATGTGGGGACACTTGTTTATTGATGGCTCTTGCCAAACCCATCCTGTTCGAGAGCGTTCTCGTGCTGCTCGGGCAGTCACCATGAATTCGGATGACGTGGAGTGCCTTGGAGAGGTGCGTGGCCTTGTGTTGGCCCATCTTCCACAGACGCCAAAGGCTGCGGAGTTTACGGCCCGTTGCGTTGTCTCTCAATTCTTGGTTGTCCCTTCTACGGTTCATTCGGATTGCGCGAATGTGGTGCATCAGTGTCCGTTGTTTGTGCCCGATAGGTGCTCAGGTAAAAAAGGGTCTTTTCGGGTGATTCTCCAGGCCAACATGTCTGAGCAACAGCTCGTTACAGAAGTGATCAAACGCTAAAGCCCGCATGGATGCTAATGTCGCAAGCATCTCGGAGGGCGAACGGTTTTTGAGGAAGGATAACCTTGACGCGGATGCTGGTGCCAAGCATGGGCTCCAACTCCACCCTTCGTTTGCAGGTGAGTTGAAAGACGTTTCTGAGCTAGTCGACGCTGCCCGAGCGTATTGCATCATCGCTGCTAATATGTTTGCCTCTCTGGCCGAAGCTGTCTTTAGATGGTCCATACTCTCCACCTTTGTCGGCGCCCAGCGGCTCTTCGGTTCCGCAGGTGCCGCGTAGGTGGGAGAGATGGTCGTGGATGTGGAGGTGCGCTGTGTGCCTCAGAGGTAGGCGCGCAGGGAGCATGCCACCTCCAGACCATTGTGCCAACATTTCTAAGTTGCACGCGTCCCGGCAGCAAGAATTGGGCCACCGCGCGGTGGCGTTCCCATGCTCGGATGGGTCAGTCCTTTTGTCACTTGTCTGCGCCGCTGCAAGTGTCACTCTTCGGGAGCCTTGGCCCGAGGCTTAGCCGAGCGCTGCACGACGCCTCCGACGCGTGCAGCATTCTACGGGTGGGGGTACATTTGCAGAAGCAAGCACCCCCAGTGCGCTTTCAGGAAGCGTGGAGTCACGGTGGATACCGACGGCTCCATGACTTGTGTCGACACTGTGGATGTAGGCGATTTGCAGCAGCTGCAGCCCAACAGTGGAGACTTTAGGCCCACTCCAGGGGCGAGGCTCCGCCACCGTCCTGGCGTTGTCTACACCAGGGGTCGGCGGAGCCTCGTCGTCCTGGCGTCGCCCCGTGTTTTTCTCGTGCATGTGCGAGCGTATGTGTGCGGCGCGTCCTGTCTGCACGCGTGTCAGGCACTTCGCCTCAGGGGGAAGGCGCACTCGCTCCGTGTTGTCTTTCGGCGGCACCGTCCTGCCGTTTCTTTTTGTTGTTTGCTTTGGCTGGCGGTCCAGTTCCGCCAGCCATGGTCGAGCCTCCCTGCGGGTAAAGTTCTACAGTGGGTGGCTCGTGGCCTCTCGGGAGGAGCAGCCTGGCCTCCACAGGCGAGGTCTTCAGCCTGCCCTCGCTCCTGCAGGTCCCGTTCTGCAGGAGGCAGTCATCAGCGGTGCGGGCGTCGAGCTCAAGAAAATCCTCTTCCTCCTCCTCTTCGTCCTCTTCCTCCTCTTGCTCCTTCTCCTCCTCTTGCATCATCCACCTCCCCTCCTGTCCGCTTATTTCTGCACACCTCACGCGTCTCGTGCCCCCCAGGGCCCTGGGAGCTTCACCTATGGTCTCAGTGGGCGTGCTCACGTGGCGTCCCCCCGTCTATTTTGGCACATCGTGCCCCCGGGGGGCTCCGGGCATGGCTTCCGCGGGCGAGCTCGCATGGCGCCCCCCGCCCCCCCCCCCGCCAATGTCGGCACACCCTTCACGTTTCGTGCCCTCCAGTCAGCTCCACTCATGGCCTCAGCGGGAGTGCTCGCATAGCGTCCCCCCGCCCATGTCGGTACACCCCTCGCACGTCTCGTGCCCAACAGGGGTATGCACCTATGTCATCAGTGGGCGTATGTGGGCGTGTTCGCATGGCGTCCCTCTGCCCATTTCGGTACACCCCTCACGCGCTCCGTGCCCGACAGGGACCTGCACCTATGGCCTCATCGGGCGTGCTCGCACAGCGTTTCACCGCCCAGTTTTTCGCACCCTTCACACGATTCGTGCTCAGCAGGGAAAAGCACCTATGGTCTCGGTGGGCGTGCCCCGCCCATGTCGGCACACCCCTCACGCGCCTCGTGCCCCGCAGGGGGTGGCACTTGCGGCCCCAGTGGGCTGGGCGTGCTCGCGTGGCGTCCCCCCGCACATTTCGTCACACCCTGCACTCGTTTCGTGCCCCCCGCCCATTTCGGCATCCCCCTCGCACTTCTCGTGCCCCACAGAGACCTGCACCCAAGGCCCCGGCGGGCGTGCTCGAATGGTGCCCCCCACAGGGAGCGGCACCTACGACCCCAGTGGGCGTGCTCGCATGGCGTTACGACGACGTTGGGCGACGAGCCACGAGCGACAATGACGACGCCCATGACCACGACCACGACTACGACGACGACGACGACGACGACGACGACGACGACGACGACGACGACGACGACGACGACGACGACGACGACGACGACGACGACGACTGCGGACCAGATTCCAATGCGGATTCGACGACGCGGACGCCTATGCGGATCCCGATGCGCACGGCGGCAGTGCCCGTGGCGCACTGGTGGGAGAGGGGGGCGTTACGTTATAGAGGGTGGGCCAAGGGCCACAACGCCCATTATGTCCCCAGCAATGACGATCCTGTTCGAGGCTCCGAGGTTCGAGGTCGGTTCTGGCCGGGAGCGTTCCCGGGGATCCTTAATCGATACGATCGACCCCCACCGCCAACGTATAAAAATGATGTTTGGCGAAGAGCGCAACCCGTCCTAAAACGAGTATTATAAACGGGACCGTTCAATCCCCGAGAAGGCGTTGAAGGATCTGCAATATCTCCAGAAATGCCGCCACATGCAGCCAGACCGCGCACGAAATCCTCCAGCCACGCGCGCATTCTCACACATCGAATCGCAACGGTGAAGACGATGAACATGACGCGGGGCCTAACGCGGCCAGGGAAACGAGGACATACGTTTCGTGGGGCCTTGGTGGACGCCACGCGAGGCGGACGCCATGCGAGCACGCCCACAGGGGCCATAGGTGCATTTCCCTGCTTGACATGGAACGTGTGAGGGATGTGCCGAAATGGGCGGGGGGACGCCATCCGAGCACGCCCACTGAGGCCATTATTGGTGCATCACCCTGTGGGGCACGACGCGTGCCAGGGACGTGCCGAAACGGGCGGGGGACCGATGACGGCTGTCATTTGGGGGAGGGGGAGGGGGCCGATAACGTCACGTTTCGCGCCAGCGGCGTCTGGGAATGCTTACGAATGACCGAGGACGGGCAGCTGCAGAATGTAGGTGGCGATCTGCACCACAGCGCTTGTGTACACCACCGTGCTTGCGTGCACCACAGCGCCTGTGTACACCATACCGCCTAATTATGTACACCAGAGCAGCCGCGTGCACCGCAGCGCCAGTGTGGGTCACAGTGCCTGCGGGCACCACAGCGCTCGTGTACACCACAGCGCCTGCGTACACCACACCAGCCGTGTGCAACACAGCACATGTGTACACCACAGCGCCTGCGTGCACTGCACAGCGCCTGTGTACACCACGGCGCCTGTGTGGACCACAGCAGTTGTGCACAACAGAGCACAGCTGTTGCAGATCAAACGTTAGAAGGGATCCTTATGGCAAAATGTAGCGCGTGTGGGTTCCACTGAAAATTGATCCGTACAGGATTTGGAAAGGAATCCTTATGCAAAAAGGAGCGCCAGTGGAATCTACGAGTCCCCCCGAGTCCTCCCGCATCATCCTAATTCCTCCCATCTGCGTCCAGGAGGCTCCAGCAGAATTGGCCGTCCGAGAACAAAGTGGACTGATTCAATAGACCATTCTGCGGTGCACGCTGGGATGCGCACGTGCGCCGTAACGCCGACCCGCACGACAGGGGGGAAGGGTGAGGGAGGATGATGAGGAGGAGGACGTGGAGGCGGAGGGGGAGGGGGAGGGGGAGGGAGGAAGGGAAAACGTCGCATTCTATAATCAGCACGTCCCTGGCGTATTATCCTCACCGACATGCTCCTTCTACGTGTCCTGTTCACGCAGGCACTGTGGTGTACACCATTTCTGCGTTGCACGCGGATGCTGTGGCGTAGACAGGCGTTGTTGTGTGCGCAGGCGTTGCGATGCACGCGAGCAGCGTGGTGCACGCAGGCGCTGTGTTGCACATGGTTGCCGCGGTGCACACATTCGCTGTGGAGTACACCGGCGTCGTGGTGCACGCAGGCAGTGTGGTGTACACAGGCGCTGCGTTGCACACGGCTGCTGCGGTGCACGCAGGCGCTGTGGTGCACGCGCGCTGCGGTGCACGCGAGCCTCGTGGTGCGCCACAGGCGCTGCGGGGCAGATCGCCACCGACATGCTGCTCCCAGTTGGACCCGGTCCTCCCTAGGCGCTCCTGGACGCCGCCGGCGCGTAACGTAACGTCATTTGGGGGTGAAGGGCGGGGCCGATGACGGCCGCCATCCCGAAAAAAAAACACAAACAAAAACGGGCTCTTGTGGTGCCGGAGCCACGCGGCCGGAGGGGGGGGGGTGTTACGCAGTACCCCTTTTTGCATAACGCCCGTTATCGCCGAAAATTAAGAAACTCGTTCCTCTTAGTACCGGATCCATTGTTGATGGTCCTAGGGCTCGGGAACGGCCCCCAGAGGTCGGAATTGGCCTTGCGAAGAGCCGGAAACGACGATTAGAAACGGGACCGCTCAATCCAGAAGAACCCGTTGAAAGATCTGCAATATCGCTGACAGCCAGACCGCGCAGGAAGCCTTCTTGCAACAAATGCAATCTCAGAAATCGGTTCGCAAAGGAGAAGGCGGCGATGAACATGACGCGGAGCAGAACGCGGCCAGGGAAACGAGGACATACGTGACATACGCTTCGTGGGGCCCTTGGTGGACGCCAGGTGAGGGGATCGCCATGCGAGCACGCCCACTGGGGCCATAGGCTAGGTGCATCTCCTTGCTGGGCACACAACGTGCGAGGGGTGTGCCGAAATAGGCGGGAGGACGCCATGCGAGCACGCCCACTGGGGCCATAGGTGCAGCTCCCATTGAGGCACGAAACGTGTGAGGGCTGTGCCAACATGAGCGGGGGATGCCATGCGAGCACGCCCGCTGGGGCCATGGATGCAGGTCCCTGTGGGCACGACACGTGCGAGGGGTGTGCCGACATGGGCGGGGGAACGCCATGTAAGCAGGCTCTCTGGCGCCACAGGCTCAGGTCCCTGTGGGGGACGCCATGCGAGCACGCCCACTGGGGCCATAGGTGCATCTCCCTCCGGGGCACGAAACGTGTGAGGGGTGTGCCAGAATGGGCGCGGGGACGCCATGCGAGCAAGCCCACTGGGGCCATGCGAGCACGCTCGCTGAGGCCATGAGTGGAGCTCGTTGGAGGGCACGACTCATTTGAGGGGTGTGCCGACATGGGCGGGGGGGGGGAGGCCATGGGAGCACGCCCGCTGAGGCCACGAGCGGAGCTCCCTGGGGCCATAGGTGGAGCTCCCTGCGGGGCGCGGAACGTGCGAGGTGTGCAGAAATGGACGGACAGGAGGGGAGGTGGACGGGGTAGGAGGTGGAGGAGGAGGAGCAGGAGGAGGAGAGGGAGAAGGAGGAGGGGATGAGTAGGAGGGAGGAGACGGAGGAGAAGGAGAAGGAGAAGGAGAAGAAGGAGACGCGCGGCGCTGCGAATTCACAATGAGGACGCGACACAGGAAAGTCAAAAACAACAAAGTCAACGTTTTTCGTTGTCTTAGGCCTGCGGGTGCCGTTTCTGGGCCCCGGGGCCGTCGAACAATTGGATGAAACATTGACCCAGGAGAAAGGGTCGGGACTTATGGGGACCCCGTATTGAACAACAGTAGGAACAAACTAACACATCTGTTGATATCTAGGTCCAATTCGGTCCGATCGGTCCGATTCGACATCGATTTGCATGGCGCCGTCGTGCATCCTGGCGCGGCCGATCCGATTCGATCTCGACTCCCTGCCGATGCGGGCCGATTCGATGCACGTTCCGACTCGATCCGATTTACCTACCGATCCGATTCTGGCAGCCCTTGCCAGGGGGGGCGCCGCCGCCGGCGCTGGGGCCCGGGCCAAGCAGAACGTGACGGTGTCGATGATGTTCAGGTTCCAGTGGCAGTCGGCCACGCGTACCCATATCTCCGACGGTATGTTTGTTCAAGCCTGATGTGTTTTGCTGATTTTGGCTTCCGGGGTCCGTGATCAGGCCACGGGACAGTTAAAAATTAGTTCGGGGCGACAAATTACTCTTGGGAAGGGGTCGCGACCTCCAGAGCTGCGCGCTCCCAACAAAGAATACCCTCGGATGCCCGAGTGAGCCCCCCCCCCCTTGCAGTGGCCTGCGCGCTTGGATTTGGCCCCCCCGCGGCCCCACGAAGTCGTGGCACCACAGGATCACCCTGGCCCAGATCATGGCTCCTGTGGCCCGCGCGCGGCGCGCGGCAGAACGCAGTGGACAGTGCCCCATAACGACGTTGGGCCCGGAAGGCCGGATGGTCTACAGACGTGGCCGTTGGCCGCCTGGCGGAACGGGAGACATTGGAAAAAGAGCCGGAAGAGGAGGAACACAACAGAAAAAGCAGGATCACCCGGGCCCCGGGTCACCCCTGCGCTTATGATTCTCCAACCTGCTTTAGCCGTGGTCACCAGGAAGAATTTCGAGCGCCCAAAAAAGTACCGAAACTCAAGGGCTTTCACGTGCCGGGCCCTGGGAGGCACTCGCCCGACACTGTTTCGACACTGTCTCGACACTCTTTTGACACTGTTCTCTGGGTGCTCGAAGTCATTTCTGGGATGCGGTCCTCACGTCGGACGGGAACCACATAACCCTGCGCCCGAGGCAGGCCCAGGGGCCGTGCGCACGGGCCTCCCCGCGAGAGAGCGCGGGGAGGCCTCGGCCGGCTCCTGGCCCCCGGGGCGCGGGGCGCCCCGGAGTTGACGTGCTGAGACCGCCGCGCTCCCCGGGCTGCGCTGGGGGCTCGTTGAAGCCGGTTCGTCCATGCCTCGCAGATCGGGCGGAGGGAACTGTGCACATGCACCGGTCCTGGCAAGGCCCATCCTCGACCCAGGATCGGTGCATGTACCTTCCTAGCCAAGGTAGGAGGGCGCACCGATCCTGGGCGCAGGATGGGCCTGGCCAGAATCGGTGTATGTGCATAGTTCTCTTTCCTCTAGCAGATGCGGGGTCGGAGAAGGTGGGGTCGGAGAATCGCGCTGCATCGCCGATGCATCGTCGGTTCGGCTCGATGCGGAGCCCGATTTTCTCCACGCCGACGTCACCGATCCTTCGGCGACGTCGCCGATGCATCGACGATGCATCGGTGATGCATCGACGATGTGGGGCGATCCTCCGACCCCATCTACTCTGACCCCATCTAGGAGGCCTCGAGCTTGGGCTGCCTCTGCGGGCTGTCCGTGCGCAGCTCTGTGCCCCAGCAGGCTTCAGCTGGACCAGCTTGTCGACGACCTCAACCAGACGAACCCGCGCTACATCCGCTGCATCAAGCCGAACGCGAACAAGGCACCGCACGAGTTCGATTCGGTCGACGTTCAGCGGCAGCTGCGCTGCGCCGGCATGCTGGAGTCGATCAGGATCCGGCGGGCAGGCTACTCCGTGAGGCGGCCGTTCAAAGACTTCTACAACCGGTTCCGGCTTCTCTGCCCTGGGGTCACGCCAGCGAGCAAGGCAAACCCTGATTTCAAGGACCTCTCTCAGCAACTCCTGAGCAAGCTGGAGGCCAGATGGGCGAAGGAGGGCCAGCCGATGGCCGAGAAGAGCTGGCAGGTCGGCAGGAGCAAGGTCTTCATGAAGGAGGCGCTGCAGGAAATGCTCGAGAGAGGCATGAGCACCGCCCTTCACGTGTACGTCGTACGACTGCAGACGAGATGGCGGGCCTGCAGGGCGCGAAGGCTCTTCCTGAAGACCCGTGCGTCGGCCGCCGTGCTGCAGGCCGGCCTGCGCACGATTCGGGCGGCGACCGCCTTCCAACTCAGGAGAGGGAGGGCACTCAAGAACCCAGGGACAGTGATACATAGTGAGATGTGGCTCCCTCCGCCCGCCCCTCGGAAGACGAACCACCAGGCTGTGAGTTCTTGCGCTCCGGATCTCTACGGGGAAGCTAGACACATGTATGCGGGCCAGGCCCGGTTGTGTTCCATGCTCTGGGCTTCCAGCTTTGTTTCGTCGGGCCACGTCAGATTCGAAAAAGGGTAGTGCAACCCCTCTGAGAGATCATCCGCTTGTGTTTTATTTCCAGGGCCCCGCGCATGCCCGCCAAGGCCTTGCAACAATCCCAGTGTTTCCATCCGCCTGTGTTTCCTCGTTTGACCCAGGCGAGCCGCCCAAAGGGGCTCCGCCGTCGACGTATCCTTTCGAGGCGGTGGCCAGTCCTTTCTGTTCTTTTGCAGTGGCTCGCGCGGGGGGGTCAGGTTGTTGTGTTGTTTGACTTGTCTCACGCGGTTGCCATCCGTGGTTGGCCAAACATCTGCTTATATCTGGTGTTGAGGCCTGCCTTTGTGCTCACTCCTGCGGAAACGGCGGCGGGCCTGCGTGGGCACGCCAGAAACGCGTTTTTTTTGTTCTCCGCGGGGCAAGACCCTGTGTTAATCCCTCTGGTCGTGCACGGTGCCCCGCGATGCTGCGCCGCGATAACATTGCGAAGGCCTTGCGGCCAATACCGCCGACCCTGCAGGCAGCGACGACGACGACAATGGAGGTAGAGGAGTCCAAGATGCCCTCAGATGGCTCGAAGACGGCGCCAGATGCCTGCAAGGTCGTCCGAAGACAGCTCGAGAGGCCTCCTCCAGGGTTCGGGAACGGCTCCAGAGAGTGCCAAGATAGGCAAAGAGCGCCCTCAAGTGGCCCGAGATGGTTCCAAGACGGCGTCAAGCCGCGATAATATTTTGCTCTTCTGGGCAAGCTGCTGAGTGTTTCTAGTTGGCCATGTAGCGGCCCCGCTCGGCGACGCCAGCATCTTTGTTTTTTTGTCGCAGGCCCCATGCATCGGCGTAAGATTATATGACACGGTGTGACACATTACATTGCTCTGGAGGTAGGAGGGCGGAGAGAGGAAGGAGGAGAAAGGAGGGAGGGCGGGAGGGAGGGAGGGAGGGAGGGAGGAAGGGAGGGAGGGAGGGAGGGAGGAGGAGGAGGAGGACGGAGGAGGAGGAGGAGGAGAAGGGCGCGCGCACGCGGCGCCCATACGACAATCGATGGGGGACGGCCAGCTCACTTTCACAAGCTGAGCGATGAAAACTGCGGATATTGGAACGGCATCGGCGCCCGATGCATATTCGAGACCCGCCAGCTCTCAGAGATTTCAGAAGCATCCTCACCCGAATGTGTCATCATCCTGCTTTCGTCTTAGTGGGAGGCGAAGAAGCCCGGTGCCACCCTCTGAGCACGTTTGGCGTCTAAGCCCGTACGGCCGCCTAGCGTGCCAGCTCCGCATCACTCTATCGGGTCTGAGCTTTTTCGGCGGCTCATTCCGTGGCCGAGTGGGCTCAGACGCCGAAGTGGCTCAGAAGGGGCCCTGCGGGAGCCGACATCTTGGCTGCCTCACTCAGGAGGCGGCGATTGCGGTGCGCGGCGGTGGCGCTTCAGCGGCGGTTCCGCGGCTGGAGCTGCCGCCGGAAATTCGGGAGGCTGAAGGGCGAGATGGCGGCGGAGCGTATTCAGAGGATCGGGCGGCGGAAAGCATCCACCACCACTGCGCCACGGAGGAGAGGGTCCTGAGGGCAACGGGTCGTGCACCCGGGGGCCTTCCCCAGGACCACCTCCTCAGCCTCACCCCCTCTTTCCGGTCCCGGATGCCTTCCTGATGGCCTGGGGGCCCGTGGAGGGCCCCGGGGGTCCGAAGACGGCCAGAAAGATCCAGGACCTGTTTCCGTCAGGATTCGATTCCTTCTTGCCCTTGGCAACGCTCGGACGTGTGCATTTTTCCTTCGGCGAGGACCATCGAGGAGCATCCTTGATCATTTGGCGACAAAACCACGCACGAAACCGAAGAAAAACACAGGGAATGGACGTCCGAGCGATGGCAAGCTCAGGATTCGATTCTTTCTTGCCAGTCTCTAGGAGGTCTGCGCGGGTTTCTTGGATCGGCACTGGACGGCGCCAGAGGCGCCGCTCCTGGCGCGTTTCGTGCGCTGCGGGACGGGGGGGTCCAAAGCCGACCCCAAAATCCGCACGGGCCTCCGGAAGTTTGTGTTTACATGTGCAGTCTGTGGTTTCTCAGCTCGGGCTCCTCGCCAGTCCGCCGCCGCGTTGCGGCGGCGGCGCCTTTCTTCCACCACAGTCGAGGTTGATTAGTAGGTCGACCCTGTCAAATCGAGGGTACCCTTGTGCCCTGAGCTTCACGACCCATGCCTGCTTGCATTCCTATGGCAGTGTGGCCCTCGGAAGGGTCTTGTGTCCTCTCGCGCGTCCTCTCCAATCCACCCCGACTGTCTTTGCCTCCGCTCGCCTTCCTGTCCTGCCCCCTCCCACCGCGCCGGCCCGCCATGTCGGGCGCGCGCGCGCTCCGCCGCCTGGCCCCCTGGCAGCCTCCTGCCCAGATGTGCTCTGCCATACAGTGGGGGCCCATGCCAAGAAGCACCTTGCTTGCCTCCAGGGTGCGCTGGGTTTCATTGGGTTTCGATGGTCTTGCCATGGAAAGCGTAACGTTCCCACACCAAAAATCGACGGGCGTCCTGGGGTCTCAGGGTTGGCTTTCTTGTGGAAGGTGTCTCGTGGTCGGGCCCCCACTGCACGCTCGACACGCGCTCGGCACTTTGCCGTCGCCCCGGGACTGCGAGCAGGAGGGTCCCGGCCCACTCCCCACGGAGTCCCACCCCGAGCCCTAGGCCGCCCAGCCTGCACACGAAGCCCTTCATGATCCGGCTTCGCCGCCCGTCCTTCCCTCGTCCCCGGTCGCCCTCTTCTGTCCCTGCGCCTGCTGTGAACAATGTGTGTGTGTCTTGCGGACGCGGCGCGCTACCGCCATGGTTGCGACTACAGAAGGCACGTCAGATGAGATACCAGCCTGCCAGCAGGTGCTCTACGGAAGAATCTTCCTATCACCATGCGGCCCTGGAAGGACCGCATCAGCTCTGGGGCACCTGAGAACCTTCGAGCATGAGCGAATCATGTCCCTCAGCATCTCTGACAGCAAGATGTCGTATTGCATGCGTCTACGGTAAAGGAAGTTCCTGGCTCCTGCTTCTCTCAGGATCCGGGAGGAGGAGGAGCAGAGGGAGGAGCTCGCGGCCGCGAAGAGGGCCGCGGAGGAGCTCAGATCGGGGGGGACAAAGATACCGATACCGTCCGATACTGCTGCCCTGTCCCTCATCTCGAGGAAGCGCAAGCACGGATGGACCCCCACCTCCTCGCGCTGCGTTAACAAAAAAACACCACTGAAGGTTTGTGACCGTGTTCGGCCTCCGAGGCCCTCACCGGGCCTCGGGACCGTCCAGAAACGACCCGGGATGTAAAACTGATCACAGGGAGGAGGGGGTCGAGACCTTTGCGGATCGGCGTTGTGAACAAGTCACGGCGTCGGAGTTTTGGGAAGGCGCGTGCATGAGCGACGGGTCCCGCTTCCGTGCAGACTCCGCGCGCTCCGTCGCCAGATCGGGCGGTCCCGGCAGCACGTTTCGAACATTTTTTCTCCCCCAGTCCGTGGATTTGGCGCTCACGGCGCCAGATCCGCGGATTCTTGGTCCATGTTGGCGTGTGCCCGACCGCCGCCACGGCCGGATTCGCCGAGAAATATTGGTCAGAGCCCGCCCCGGGAGTGTTGCATGTTCGTGTCGTGTCGACACGGCGGCGACCCCAGGGGGCGCCCAAGGTTGAACGCCGCCAGTGGCCCATAATCGACGATGATACTGAACGATCTGCCGATCGAGACGCCGCCGATCGTTGAAGCTTGAACGATCTACGCGGTGTCAGAAACCAACGCCAGGGTCGTCACCGCGGGCGCAAAGGCATTGCACCCACGAGGCGACAGCATGATCTTCGATAAGAGCAGCTTTCGCATGGCGCCAAAGACTCTAGGCCTCCTAGATGAGATCGGAGCAGATGGGGTCGGAGGATCGTGCCGCATCGGCGATGCGGTTCGAGGTGGAGCTCGATTTGCTGCACGCTGACGCCGCCGATGCATCGCCCACGTCGACGATGCATCGCCGGTGCATCGCAGGTGCATCGCCGATACATCGCCGATGCATTGGCGATGCGGCGCGATCCTCCGACCCCATCTACTCCGTCCCCATCTAGGAGGCCTCTAAAGACACGAGCTGGACTCCACGCCGCCGAGGGGGACCCCTGAAGCCCAGCGGTGTCGATCCTGCCGTGGCGGTGTCGGTACCCCTTCTGCTCCCCCAGGAGCGGCGGCGCGCCGAGGAGGAGGCACAGGCGAGGCTCGAGCGGGAGCGGGCGGAGGAGCTCGCGCGGCAGGCCGCGCTCGAGAAGGACCGGGTGCTGCCTAAAATCGGCCAAAAAAACAAACGACACCACCCCACCCTGCGGCCTTCCATGTTGCGCTACGGCCCATCGGGGGGCCGTAGCGTACACCATGCAAAAACCCACGCCAGGTGTCCTGGTATACGCTACGGCCCGTGGGGCCGTAGGTGGGGTGGTGCCGCTTGTTTTCTGGTCCATAAAAAAAGATGGCCCCACCTCCTCTCAGGGGCAACGGCAGGGGGGATTCAACTCAGGGGGGAATGCATCGACCCCGAGTCGCCCGCTGATCGCTGACATGGGCCCGACAGGCCGCCCCGACCCGGAACATGTGGATTCGATGTCGGGGGCATATCGTCGATCTGTCGGGGATGCATTACCGATTCCAAGTCGATGTTCCCCCCCCCCCCTGAGCCAGGCCCCCCTATCGTCCCCCTGCGTCCTCTCGGCGCGAAGAAACATCAAGACGGGAGGTGTTTAGCAGCTTTCGGCTCCTGGGGGCCCTTACCAGGCCCCAGGAAGGTCCAGACGTCGAGGGGTCCACGCTGCGAACAAACACGATATCGGAGGTCTGGGGATCCCTTTTGCCCAAGGTGCCCCCAGGATTGCCCGAGAGGCCCAGAGGGCCCCAAAGGCTCCCACATCGAGCGTGGAGCCTGGGAAATTCGTCAAAAACGAGAGCTTGTGAAGGTCCCTGCGGATCTCTCGGCTCGGCGCTGGAACCCCCCTTTGCGGCGCCTCCAGCGCTGACCTTGGCGCGATCCGCGCGCCAAGGAAGGGGGTCCAGCGCCGAGCCAGGAAATCAGCGCAGACCTCCAGATTCAGATTATGATGGGCGAAGTGAACAGTGCACATGCACCGATACTGGCCAGATCCGTCCTTGGCCCAGGGTCGGTGCATGTTGGCCTTCCTGGCCAAGCCGCGAGGGCGTATGCACCGGCCCTGGGCTCGGGCTGGGCCTGGCCAGGGTCGATGTATGCGCATACTCTTTTGTTGTTCCTCTCTCTCTCTCTCTCTCGGCTCGGGATGGGCCTGGCCGGGGTCGATGTATGCGCATTGTTGTTTTGTCATGTTCCTCTCTCTCTCTCTGCTCCCTCTGCCTGGAGGAGCGGGAGGCCGAGCGGCAGCGTCGCCTGGAGGAGGAGCTGGCGTCGCTCCGAGCCGAGAACGCGGCCCTCCGCAGGAGGGCCGCGGAGCCGCAGGCCGACCCGGCCGAGCTGGCGGCGGCGAGGGCCGAGGGCGAGGAGCTGCGCGGGCAGCTGCAGCGCGCGCGGTCGCAGGTCGGCGCCCTGGAGGCGGGCGAGGAGCGGGAGGGCCCCCCGGTGCCAGGGCCTCGCCCTTGGCGGGCCTCGCCCTGGGCGCGGGAGGGCCAGAGCGGGGCCAGGACGAGGAGAAGTCCGCGCTATAGAGCGTCCCCGAGCGCTCTCGGAGCAGCCCGAGAACGTCTGGGAACGCTCTGAGGAGGCCGCGGCGCCCGGTAGTATCCTCCAGAGTTGTCGTCTCTCAGAGATGCTCGATGTGTCCTCACCCGATCTTATCCTCGTCCTAGCTTTGTCTGAAGGCCGGAGGGAGCCCGGCAGAAGTGCAACGGCGTCGGGCTTGGGAGGTGTATGGGCGGGTAGGCAAGTTTTATAAATTTTGACATCGTTTTTGAAACATCTGGCGTGGGCCCGAGCAAGATTGACACCAGTTGTGCCGCCCCCCCCCCGTTTTTGTTTGGACTGCGGGCCCATGGCCCATGGCCCCTCCCGCGAGGGTCAGTTATATAGACGAGCGTCTGCGGGGGGGGGGGGGCGCGCTGATGTATTTGCCGACTCGTTCCTACAAACGTTTGGCAACGAGAACGAACCAGCGATTGAACTGATGCAATCATTATCCCAGTGCGACCCTACCTAGGAGTTGGAGCCTCCATGCTATGCTATGCTATGCTGCGCAATGCTATGCTGGGCTAGGCTAGGCTATGCTATGCTATGCTATGCTATGCTATGCTGCTCTATGTTATGCTGCGCTATGCTATGCTATGCTATGCTATGCTATGCTTTTGCTTTGCCTTCGCTTTTGCCTTCACTTTTGCCTTTGCTTTTGCTTTTGCTTGGCACCCAGGGAGCGCAACTGGGGGAACCGCGCGTTTGCTTTTACCTTTGATGTTGCTTTTGCTTGGCTCCCAGGGGACTGGGGGAACCGCCCGGGGCGGTTTGCACTGCCCGGCCCCTTTAAGCCAAGCGAGTAAGAACCCTTCTAGGCAGAGCCTAGGTAGGGAATAAACGAGAGAGATATGCTTGTTTGGGGATGGGTGGGCGGACAGCAGTATGAATCGGTGGATGCGCGCTTGAGGACACGATCGTTCTTTCAGCGTGGTGCCAGACGTCCGAAGGATGCAGCACTGGTGCAAACGTTGTTCCGCGATTGGGAATCGACGCTTCGACTGCAAAGCTTCGCTCGATCTAACTATAGGCTACGGTGTGGCACACCGTAGCCTATAATTAGATCAAAACCATGCCAAATCATGACTCATCCGATCGATCGTATGGCTCCGACGCGTTGACCCCGCAAACACCGGGTGTGTGTTAGCGAAGCCATGCCAAATCATGACTCACCCGAGCGATCGTATGGCTCCCACGCGTTGACCCCGCACACAGCGGGTGTGCGTTAGCGAAGCCATGCCAAATCATGACTCACCCGAGCGATCGTATGGCTCCGACGCGTTGACCCCGCACAACGAGGCATAGCCGCCCAAGCAAGACGACCTCGCGCGCCTAGCCGAGTCAGGAGACAGACCGGAACTTGGAACCATGTGCAGCTATTGCATCACAAGTGCACGTAATCCAGCCTAGGTATGCTTGGAGAATGAATTTTGCCAGGTGGCGGATGCTACGATCACATTTGCTGCGCGCAGCTACTCGTGTCTAGATTCAACGTCGCGTGCTTTTCCCCAACAATAGTTCCATCTCGACTGAGCTGGAGTGGCCAGTTCCCAACTATGGAGTGGTATCGCTATACTTCCTACTCTATGAAACCATACGCTACCTGGCGCAAGCGATTCCAATCAAAACTTCGATTTTATGGCAGAAGCTGTGCCACTGCTTGCGAATGCACACTAATTCCCCATGGTCTATGATAAGACAACTGGATCATGATTTGAGCCACATCCGAAGCAGAAGCTAAGCTACTAAGCGACGATGGTCGTAATTCGCCGGCCCAGCGGGCCAGAGACGCTCTGGAACCTCCGGTCAGAGGGTCAGAATATATCTAGATCGATCGATCGATCTAGAAATATTCTAGATCGATCGAGCTAGAATATTTCTAGATAGATCAATCTTGATCGATCTTTACCCCCAGGGGCCGCCAGACGGAAAAAGCGAGCGGAGTCGGGGCCACGGATGCTGGAACTCCGGGGGGCGATCTTCAGGATCCCCTAGGAGCGCCTCGGGAGCGCCCCCCACGGACCCCTAAGGGAGCTCCGAGAGTGCCCCGGAGTAAGGATCAGTGGGCGGCCAGCCCCCAGATGGCCCGAAGACAGTCCCAAGAGGCCTCAAGGTGACCCCGCGAGGGTCCAATACAGGCCCAAAAGGGCCCACTTGAGTGTCAGTGTCATTTCAGTGTTTTTTGTTATGCGTTTTTCAGATTTTGGTGTTACCGCCGTTCGGGCATCTGACCGCCTTGAACGGCCCAGCATCCCCCCAAGATCGCTTCAAGTGAGCCCAAGATGCTCCCTCAAAGGCTCAGGGCCCGTGCTCCTGCTCCCCCTCCTACTGCTGCGTCTCCTCCTGCTGCTTCTCCTCTTGCTGCTGCTGGGGGGGCTCTGGCGTTCCATGTGCTGTTCCTGACGTTGATCCCTCGCTATCGCGATGAGAAGGAGGAGGCGGAGGAGGAGGAGGGACGAGGGACGACGGAGGGGGGAACGAGGGTACAAAGAGCAGCAATGAGGGAGGAAGGATGGTGATGATGATGAAGCTGATGATGATGATGATGATGATGATGATGATGATGATGCTGATGACGATGATGATGATGATGATGATGATGATGATGATGATGATGCTGATGATGATAATGATGATGATGATGATGATGATGATGATGATGATGATGATGATGATGATGATGATGATGATGATGATGATGATGATGATGATCATGATCATGATCATCATGATCATGATGATGAGGAGGAGGAGGAGGCGGAGGAGGAGAAGGAGGAGGAGGAGAAGGAGGAGGAGGGTGAGGAGAAGGAGGAGGAGCAGTAGGGAGGGGAAGGAGGGGGAGGATGTGAGAGGAGGAGGAGGAGGAGGAGGAGGAGGAGGAGGAGGAGGAATGTAGAGCAGGAGAATAAGGGGGAGGGGAAGGAAGAGCAGGAGCAGGAGTAGCAGGATCATGATGATGGAGGTGAGGATGATGATAGTGGTGGTGGTGGTGGTGGTGGTGGTGGTGGTGGTGGTGGTGGTGGTGGTGGTGGTGGTGGTGGTGGTGGTGGCGGTGGTGGTGGCGGTGGTGGTTGTGGTGGTGGTGGTGGTGGTGATGATGATGATGATGATGATGCTGCTGCTGATGCTGATGATGCTGATGATGATGCTGCTGGTGATTATGATGAGGATGAGGATGAGGATGAGAATGAGGATGAGGATGAGGATGAGGATGATGACGACAACGTGATGAGGATGATGATGATAATGTTGATGAGGAGACGGTTGATGATGATGATGAGGATGAGGAGGAGGAGGAGGAGGAGGAGGAGGAGGAGGAGGAGGAGGATGATCATAACAGAAAATGGGCGGAGGGTGAGGAAGAGGAGGATGTGAATGCAGAGGAGGCAGATGAGAGGGCGTTTGTTTTCTTTCCGGGGGATGGGGGGCTCGGACGCCATGCATCTGAATGGCGTTATGAGGTAGTAGAGGGTACCCTCCTGTCCCTATTGCTCATCATCCTCGTACTCCCTCCTCTCACTCCTACTCCCCCTCCCCCCTCCCCCGCTCTTGCGCACATGCTAGTAGGATCAGAGGTGATCCAAATGTTTGCAATCACTGCCGGCGTTCCCCAGGGCTGGCCTCTCTCCGGGTCTCTGGGCCCTTGGGTTCGATCCCTTCCTCCGCCACCTCGTCGCACCTTTGCCCAACAAAGCTGTGGCCACTCTGGGCGCCTGCGCGGATGATGTAGGAGTCGTCTTGAATCATATTCGCGTCCTGCCCCTCCTTTCTGCCACCTTCGTACATACTCGCCGAGCGTGTGGCTGGATTAGCACTGTAGCCCAAAAAGTGCGTAGCAGTTCCGTTGGCAATCGCGTGCACGATTGTAGCATGTGCCCGGATCTCCCAGTGCTCAGCTTGTCCCCGCGTGGGCACGATTCCAGGTGCGTTCGTGGGCCAAGTATCACGGCGTGCTGCATGTGTGCGATTGCCCGCACCCGCGCTCCCAGCGAGGCGGCCATACGATTGTGCGAGAACACATGCTTGTCAGTTTTTGGGTACATTGCTCAGTTTCTCCCGCTATGCCGAGAAATCGCCCACAAAGAATCTATGATGTTGTGTTCGAGTAGTTGCGCGCAGCTCACGTGATCGTACCGTCGGCCACCTGGCGAGATTTTTTTTCCAGGCCTACCTGGGCTGGATTGCGTGCGTCGTGCCTGCCTTCGGCCGCGTCCCTCCTCCCTCCTCCTCTTGCATGGTGGCCAGAGTCGCTCCAACAGAACCCCCGTGTAAGCCCTTCGTCGCCAGCGCAGTCACCCTCTGCCTATCGCCGCCGACGCAGAAAGTGTCGCGCTTGCACTGCGGCAGCAGCGTCCAATTTCAAGCTCCCCGCGATCTTCTGATCGCGAAGGCCTTACCGGCCGTGCGGCCGACCCCGCAGGGGGGCGACGAAGACGACGACGACGAAGACGACGACGACGACGACGACGACGACGACGACGCTCGCGAGCCCTCGTGGTGGCCCTTGCGGGCCCTGCTGGCCTCGCCCCCCCCCGCCCGGGGACCCCAGGGACCGCCTCCAGCGGTTCCCTCCCTGGGCCGCCCCCCTCCGGCGGGGGGGGGGATCAAAGGGCCTTCCCTTCGGCTCGACTGGTGCTCCCCCTCCTGCAGCTCTGTTGTGAGGCTCTCCTGGGCCGTCTACGACCCCGGGGCTGTTCCCCCCCCCCCGTGAGGAGGGTGGCGACGCCCCCCCCCCCCCGGCCTCCCCTACCCCCCCCCCCCCAGGATCCCTCCCCCCCCCCCCACGGGCGCGGGAAAGGGAGAGGCTTCCCTTTGAGTCGATTGCGACGTTGTTCGATTTTCGTCTGGCTGGGTCGCTTGAGGAGGAGGGCCCAGGGACAGGGGGAGAGTGGCGACGGCGACTCAGTACGTCTCACACACGCCGACAGGGTGGGCGGATTTGGCCAGGCGCGCGAAATCGTTTAGTTTGGGTGGCCATGTTTCATTGTGTGGGGTCGACGCGTGGGAGCCTCGGAACCATACGATAGTTTGTGCTGGTTGTGATTTCGCATAGCTTAGCTCACTAAGCACACCGTAGCTTATGCTTATGATTAACGCTGCTTGGCAGTCGAAGCGTCGAATTCCCAATTGCAAAATAACGTTTGGACACCTGTTCCGTCCATCGGACGTCTGGCACCGCTCTGAAAGTACGGCAATCGTGTTTTCAAGCGCGCATTCACCCATCAGCATTGCCGTCCATACACCAATCCCCAATCAAGCAATCTCGCTTATTCATGAGTGTAGCCACTAAACCTCTTTGTAAGAACGCGTCGGCTGGCTTATCCAATGCATCGGTTCGCCCCCCCCCCCGCAAACGTTTGTCGATGTAGCAAGCAATGAGTCGGAAGATGGCCACGCAAGGGGCCGCATGGACTGATCGGCAGGCATCATCATCTCGGGTCGTCGGAGAGGGGGACTGCTCGCACCCCCGAAGGGTCCGTGCCTCTCACAAACCAAGGTCAAACCTGCTCGGGGACACGCCAGGTGGCTCAAAACCAAATCCAGGGCTTAAGACTTGTCTGTGCTCACCTCTGCTCCGACCGCGGAAGACTGGCGGAGGGCTGGCGGGAGGCGGCGGGAGGCAGGCGAGGACCCGAGGGCGCCCGCCTCCCAGACCGCGTCTCGCCGTGCAGAGCAATCACGACGGGAGGCAGCCTCCGGCCTCCAGGGGCCCTCGCCAGGCCCCCTTATTATAGGGCCGTCGAGGAGGTATTCGGGAGGGGTCGAGACCTCCGGGGGCAGAAATGGAGACGCACGAACCCGAACAACACGCGGCGAATAGGGCGTCCGAGCGACGGCGGGGGCAGCTCTTGGCCTCCGGGGGCCCTCGCCAGGCCCCGAGGGGCCGTCGAAGAGGTCCTCGGGAGGGAGAGCCGGTCCCCGGGGAGGGGTCGAGACTTCCGGGGGTGCGGGTTGCGAGCGAACCTTGCGTCGGGGGTCTGGGTTCCAGGCCTACCCGCCGGGGCCGGAGTGGACGGGGTCGGAGGATCGCGCCGCACCGCCGATGCGTCGGTGAGGCGGCTGGATTTGGAGCTCCGCGCCGGCGTCGCCGACACGTCGGCGATGCGGCGCGATCCTCCGACCCCGTCTCCTCAAGCCCTGCTTGGGAGGCCTCTACAGCTGCACGCCTATGCGCCGATGCGGGCTGGGCCCCCAGTCCAGGCTCATCCATCGTGGGCGTCAGCATTGGTGCGCATGCCCTGGCTGCACGTAAGAGTGACCGTTCGCCGGAGTGACCTTCTGGTCCGCGGGCTCACATCGGGTCCCCCCGGCCCTGGCCTGCACGCTTGGATCTGACTCCCCCGCTACCTCCGAACGCCGCGCAGCAAAGGGCATTCCTTGGTCACCCTTGCGTGAAGGCGAATGCCGTCCTGGCCTGGCCAGGGGGGGGCGCATCCCCACCTCCTCTCGTCGTGAGGAATAACGTTCGGTCTCTGGGGGCCTTCACGGGGCCTCGGGACCGTCACAAAATGATCCCGTCGCGACCCCAAGCAGGGGAGCGCTTCCTAAGCCGCATTGCTTGGCGTTGCACTGCTGGGCATTGCTTGGCGCTTCTTTGGGGAACCAGGGGAATCCGAGGAAGGCCAGCCTTTCAAAAGCAGTGAAGAAGCAAGACCAAAGGAACCCGGGGCACCCGAGGAACGCCGGCCCAGGCCTACTTCTCACCTGCTGTCCAAGAACAAGTGCGGCAAGCCTGATTGGGAAACGAGCCGGGATGAAAAGCCAGTGCCAGGGAAGTGGTCCAGACCTTTTGGGGGCCGACGCGGCGAAAAGGTCACGGCGTCGGGGGTCTCCGAGCCCCGACGCCGCGATTTGTTCACAGCGCCCCAGTGGGACGCACGGGTCCTGGGCCCCGGGATGGGCCTGGGCAGGATCGGTCGGGGCATGTCGGGGCTGAAGAGACGGGGGTCGAAGCAAGCGAGGGTCAGCCAGGGCGCCAGATCTTGCAGGATCCTGCAGGGCCAGGGCCGCATTGACCCAGGCTTGGGCGCAGGATCCTGCAGGATCTTGCAGGATCCTTCGCGTTGGCCCCGGTTTGGGCGCAGGATCTTGCAGGATCCTGCAAGGCCCGACGGACCCGGGTCTGGATTGACCCGGGTCAGAAGATCCCCGAATCGGTGTGGTGGAGTGCGGCCGCCGCCCTCCCCGGAGGAGGCGCTGCGCGCCGAGTTGCGTGAGCTGCGGGACGGCAGGCTGCGCCTGGAGGAGGAGGCCAGGGACGCCAGGGAGGCGCTGGAGCCTCCCCTCCCCCTCAGGGGCAACGTTCGGGGGGGATGCAGCGGAGGCCCATGCCAAGAAACACCCTGCTCGCCTCCAGGGTGCCCTGGGTTTCTTGGGTTTCGATGGTTTTGCCATGGCCATGGACAGCGCGACGCTCCAGCACCAAAAGTCGATGGACGCCCTCGGGTCTCAGGGTTGGGTTTCTTGTGGAAGGTTTCGTGCGGACTGGCCTCCACTGCACGGTCGGGAACGTTGGTTTACCGTGTCGCTCCGCCGGTTCTGGCCCACCACGCTTCGGCGCGACACGCTGAGCACCTCCCCGGTCCCAAGCGCCAGTGTCCCGAGCCTTGCTGAGCTTCCCGCCCCGCGGAGCGGAGCGACACGCTAGCCGCTCGCAGGGCGCAGCGTGTCGCTGGGGCGCCCGCCGCGACACGCTGTCCAAAAGCTCCTGACCGTATAGGCTCCAGAATCGCCCACAGATCGACGGCGACGACGACGGCGACGACGGCGACGACGACGACGACGGCGACGACGACGACGACGGCGACGACGACGACGGCGACGACGACGACGACGACGACGGCGACGACGACGACGCGACGCGTGGACGCATCGACCCCCCAGAGTCGCCCAGGGATCGCCGAGGAGGGCGCGGTAGCCCGTCCCGCGCGCAGCAGAGCGCGGTTTTTCGCTAGCCGGGGGCAGATCGCATGTCTAGGACGTATCGCAATTTCCAGCTCGATGCGTTTTCCCCCCTGAGGGGGCCACATGCGAACCCTGCCCCTACCCCCTATGATTTCTGAGGGGGAGGGTGGGGTTCACTTCGCTCGGAAGCTCCCGAACGAAGTGAACCCCACCCTCCCCCTCTGAAATCGTGGGGGGTAGGGGTAGGGTTCGTATGTGGCCCCGTACCTGAGCCGTTCGCCCCCTATCGTTCCCCCGTACCCCCCGTTCAAGCAGCGGCGGCGCGTCCGGACATGCCTGCAGTAACAAAGACTAAGGTTATTAGATAATGTCTTGGCTGAGGCAGTCTTGTTTTTCTCTATCGCTCTTGAGGTATGAGCACGACATTGCCGTAATGAGAACCCTCGTTTGTTCTAAGAGCATGTCGTGGTAGGCTTATGGGAATGCTGGAACAGTCGGTCCCTGCTCAACTTGTGCCTCTGGGCCCCCCAGACGGGGTCCGAGCAGATGTGGTCGGAGGATGGCGCCGCATCGCCGATGCATCGGCGGTGCGGCTCGATGTGGAGCCCGATCTTCTCCACGCCGACGTCGCCGATGCGTCGCCGACGTCGCCGATGCGTCGCCGATGCATCGGCGATGCGGCGCGATCCTTCGACCCCATCTACTCGCATACCATCTGGGAGGCCTCCAAGTTCTTTGTCCGAGCCTGCTGGCGTGCCGTCTGTCACCCCCTCCCCACGGCTCTTCATCTCCCTGACCCCAACCCAGACAACCGATGATATAATTTGTTCAATGCGCAGCCCCAATGGACCCGTCAACTTCCCCAGGGCCCTTTTCGCGCCCACGGTGCAATGTTGTGTGCCCCTGGCCCCGAAAACGGGCCCCGCGGTGGCCGAAATCGAGGAACAACTCAAGAGTTTGAGCAAATCATACCGTCGGAGGGCTATAGGTTGACACCCACCCCAATATCGGCGTTGTGCCTCCGCCGAGGGAAGGCGATCCCGATCTCGGTGTTGCTGGTAATACTTGGGCTTCCCAGGTGGCCAACAAATTACCACCAACACCAAAATCTAGGACCAGCTTCTCCCGGTGGAGGCCCCCCCCCCCCCTTTGTTGGTGCCGGTGCCCATTTCCAAGCCTCCACTACCGCCGGAGATCTGGGATGCAGGGTTCCCCTGCGCCCTCCCTCGGTCTCTGGCAGTCGGTGGGTGTGCCGCCCTGGCCGACCCGAGGCGCTGGAGTCCGAGAGGGCCGCGGGGGGCGCCAGCGCGTCTGCGGAGCTGTCGCTGCAGCGGGCGAAGGCGCAGACACTGGAGCTGGAGCTGGAGGCCTCCAGGAGAGGCGGCTCCAGAGATCTGGGCCCCCAGACGGGGTCCGAGCAGATGTGGTCGGAGGATGGCGCCGCATCGCCGATGCATCGGCGGTGCGGCTCGATGTGGAGCCCGATCTTCTCCACGCCGACGTCGCCGATGCGTCGCCGACGTCGCCGATGCGTCGCCGATGCATCGGCGATGCGGCGCGATCCTTCGACCCCATCTACTCGCATACCATCTGGGAGGCCTCTAAGCGGGGGCCTCGTCTTCCCCAACTCCTCTCGCCGTGGACGAGTTCACGGCGGGAGGCTTCTGGCTGTCCTCGGCCTCCAGGGGCCCTCTCACCAGGCCTCGGGGCCGTCACAGGACACGGCCTGGGACGAACCAAGCTGTCCTGGGGAAGGGCCAGTCCAGACTCCTGGGGGTCGTCGGCGTTCCCACTCCGAGGAATACTGTGGGGGCGTTCGTTCAGGAATGTGCCTGGGAGGCTGCAGACCCTGGATGACCCCTGAATTCGTGAGGGCGACGGTGATATCCGTGGCCGATCCGCGATCGGAGCTCCACCGGCCTCCAGACCCACCGTGTCCTCGTCCAAGGGGGTGCCCGGTCCGGTGCCCCCAGCGTGTCGAGGGGCCGGCACCTCTGCCCTGGCGGAGGGCGGCAGCAGGCCGGCGGAGGGCGGCGGAAGCAGTGGCAGGGGGGCGGCTCCGCCGCGGGAGGCCGGCGGAGGCAAACGTCGCGCCCCCCAGGGGGGTCGGCTGCACGTCAGTCGGGCCGGACGAAAGGGGGGGACTGGGAAAGGGAGGGTGACGAAATTTGCTCCATGCAGCTGATTTCGGCCTCACCGAGGGGCAAGTTCCTCGATGCACAGCCGCCTCTGGCGCCGGGAGGCGCCGGGAAAATCAGCTACGTGAGCTGATTCTCAACCCCCCCCTTTGCTATTCCCCCCCTTTCGCCCGACCCGAGTCAGGGTGACCCTTCGCCGGAGTGACCTTCGGCGCGGGCCCAAGGGGTCGGGGGTGGACAGGCCTCCTGCCCTGACACTTCGACTAGTGGATTGGCCGTTTTCGGTTCGCGGGAGGGCGTCACGGCCGTTATTTTTGCGGGTCCAGGTCCGTCGGTTTCGGTCCCAGGCCGTTTTCACCAAAGGGAGGTTTACTAAAGGGAGGTCCCCCGATCGCCTGACGCGGTGCGATGGTAGCGCCGTCTTGTGCGCTTGTGTTTGGTCCCCCCGCGTCCCCCGTGCCGCGCACCAAAGGTCACTCTTGCCCAGGGTCACTCTTGCGCGCGGCCGACTGGAGTGAGAAACATGTGGTGTGTGTGTGTGCGTGTGTGCGTGTGTGCGTGTGTGCGTGTGTGCGTGTGTGTGTGTGTGTGTGTGTGTGTGTGTGTGTGTGTGTGTGTGTGTGTGTGTGTGTGTGTGTGTGTGCGTGTGTGTGTGTGTGTGTGTCTGTGTGTGTGTGTCTGTGTGTATGGGCGATTCAGGGTGTAGTGATGTTGAAAACACTGGGAACGTGTTTTCCCCATTGTCCAAGATCGACGTGCTTTCAGTGTGGGAATTAGCTTTTGCTCCGTTTGGGGGTTCTCTTTCGCACCGTTCTCGGCTCGATTCCGTTTTATGTGCAGTTTTGTATGTTTTGGGATGCGTTGTTTTTTTGTCCGCTCTGGTTGGCCGAAAAACCGAATGCTTGAACACGGAGAAAAGGCATCCGATGTGTTTTCAACATCGTTTGAGGTCCAGGGTTTCCGGAGCCCGTCAGGAGGCACGCGGAGCGCTTGCAGGAGCAGATCGTGGAGATGGCCAAGAGCGAGGGCGCCTCCCGCTCCGAGGGCCTCGACGACATCCGCAGGGAGCTGTCGAAGATAAGCTCGATGCGCGGACCCCCGCCCGAGGCCCGGGTCGGACGAGAGCGGTCGCCGTGAATCGACGAGCGCGTTCCGCTACTCGCAGCGTGCCCGCTCGCAAACGCCCGAGAACCAGATGCTTGCCTCGGCGGAATGCACCGCCGATCCCCGCCGCGGATCCGGGCCATTCGCGAGCAGTCGCCCTGCGAGCAGTGGAGCGCGCTCGCTCCGCAGAGCGGGCCCGGACCTCCAACGGCGTGCGTTTTCCATCCTGGCGTTCTTGCTCGAACTCGGCCTCCGGGGCCCGTTCTCGGGCCCTGCCTGGGGCCATCAAGATGGCCTCCGGGCAGAGAGTCGGGAAGTCTCTGGGGGCGCGCGCGTCGACACAATGATTGCGAAGGCCTCACGCCCGTTGCCGCCGACCCTGAGAGCGACGAAGATGCAAACGAGGGGGGGGGGGCGGCAGGGGGGAGGAGGTGGACGAGAGAGGAGGAGGGGGGAGAAGGATGTGGAGGAGAAGCAAGAGGAGGAGAAGGAGGCAGAGGAGAGCAGGAGGAGGGGGAGCAGAGGGGTGGGGAGGAGGAGGAGGAGGAGGAGGAGGAGGAGGAGGAGGAGGCCAGAGGCTTTCTTGGGACAGCCTGTGGCTCTCCTGAGGCCGTCTTGGGCCGTCCAGGGCTCCTCTTGCGCCGTCTCGAGGCACTCTTGGAGGCCTCCTGGGCAATTTGGGGCTCTCCTGGGCTGTCTTGGGGCAGTTTGGGGGCCCCTTGGGAGCCTCTTGGGGCCTCTTGGGGCTTCTTCGGGGCCTCTTGGGGGCCTCTTGGGGCTGAGAGCTCGAAATGTCCATTCGGGTCCCCCGTCTGGGCACTCTCCTGGAGCCGTCTTGGGGGCCTCTTGGGCCGTCTTGGAGGCGTGGGCCGTCTTGGGGCCCTCTTCGGCCGTTAGGGGACCCTCTTGGGGGCCTCTTGGGCCGTCTCGGGGCGATCTTAGGGGCCTCTTGGGCCGTCTTGGCGCGTCGGGAAGCGGAAGAGGCAAGAACGCCAAAATCTTTCAAACACGCATGGGAAATCAATGAATTTTGCCTTTGGGGGCTCTCGTGGGAAAGCTCCTGGAGGCCTCTTAGGGGCGCTTTGCAGGCCTCTTGGGCCGTCTGGAGGCCGTCAAGGCGTCTTGGACAGATCGCTCGGCGATTCGGGGTTCTCGTGGACTGTCTTTGGAGCCGCTTGGAGCACTCTTGGTCCGTCTTGGGGCTTTTTGGGGCTCCGAGACTCCCAGGGGGGCGTCGTATCTCACCCCCCCCCGGGGGCGTCTGATTCCCCCCCGGGACCCCCCCCCATCCCCCGCCGGCGGGGGAGGGATCGAAGGGGCTTCCCTTCGACTCAATTACGACGTTGCTTATTTTCGCTTTGGCTGGCGCGCTGAGGAGGTCCCTGGGAAAGGGCAAAGGAGGGAACTTCGACGAGCCCAGGGAAAGGGGGGAGGCAGGGAAAGGGGACGACAGAGACGACGACCAACGAATGACGGAGATGACGACTTGAACGGACAAGCCCGGGTCGGCGGATTTCGTCGGATGTCTTGGGGGGGTCCCGTCCTGGGGCTTTCCGCTTGTTTTCGGGCTCCCAGGGCCCGTCTGGGCCCTGGGACCGCTTGAGAAGCCACCCCGCCCGGGGCTTTCCCCCAGCCGCTGTTCAGACGTGGCCCTGGGAGAAGGCCCCTGGGGCCCAGGACCAGTTTCCCCCAGGACCCCCGCCTGCTTCGTGCCAGATCGGGAGAGAAAGGGGGGGGGGTACACCACTGGCTGCACGCGCCCGGTCTCGGCCCCGCCGCCGGTGCTCTCCTCGGCACACGGGTGCCTCCAGCGCCAGGAAGCGTCGAGGAGTGCATCTCGACCCCCACTCGCGCACACATCGCCAATAGGGGGCCCGATAGCCCGCCCCCGCCCACGAACGTGCGGATTCGCTACGGGGGCCCTGTCGCCGATCCATCGGCGATGTATCGCCGATTCCAGGCTGCTGACCCCTCCCCTCAGCCCCCCCCCCCCCCTCTTGCAACCCCTCTTTGTTGCAGCCCACCCTTCCGTCCGCCCTGAAAGGCGGCCGCTGGCGATGACAGGCCCCGCGGCGCGGGTGCTGCGGAGCCTCTTCGCACCATAGAGGCTCTTCGCACCATGGAGGGCGACGGTCCCCGAAGGAGGAAAAGACATCATGTCGAAGTTGATTAGCAGGTCGACCCTTAACTTTCACATGAAAGGTACCCCTGTATCCAGCGCATGGCGTCTCATGTATGCTGCTTTTCTCGGGCAAGGGCGCCCTGGTTTAGAGTTCTTGTTGCCTTCGGAAGAGATTTGTGTCCTCCTGTGTGCCCCCTCTAATCAAAATCGGCATAAACATGTGATGGACGGGGACTTTTGCTTAGCGTCTCGCGCCGCCAGTTCCGCCTCGGCCAGACACGCTGTCCACATCCTGGTCCCCAGGCGTCGACGTCCTGAGCCTTTCGAAGCCTCCCACACGCTATCCGCTTGCAAAGCATGGCGTGTCGCCCAGGCCGCCGCCGCGACACGGTAAGCAAAAGCTTGCAACCGGTATGGAAACAGTTACCCCAGCAGGGTTGGCCAGAGACGTTGGCTGGGTTTGGCCAGATGGTCTGGCGAGGTTGCCCGGAGGATTGGCTGGGGTAATTTTTCGATCGGTAGTTCTTCTTTCCACGAGATATAGGAAATGTTCGAGATCCGCGCGGATTTCCTGGGGTCGGCGCTGGACACACCCCCTCGCGCGGAGCGCGCCAGAACTCAGCGCCGATCCCAGAAAGTCGCGCGGACGTCCGAGAGTTTATGCTTGTGCGTGCTTGTCTGCGGGCCGGGCGTGGCCCGTCCCCCTGAGCGACCCCTGCTCCCTCTCTCCTCCGTCGGCCGCCCTCCCCTTGGCATCGCTCGGACGTGTGCTTTGTTTTCTCGGCGAGGACAATCGAGGAGCATCCTGGATCATCGAGCAAAACACCACGCGCAAGACCGAACAATGCACGGGGAATGGACGTCCGAGCGATGGCAAGTCCCTGCCTCCTTCTGTTTCCCTGCAGAGCGGCACGCTTCGCCTCGACGGCATCCCCGCTGTCACTGCCCTTCCGCCAGCGCAGCTGCTCTGCCTGGCCGCTGGCGTCACGGTGCGTCTGCTGCCCCCAGGTCTGCGCATGTCTCTCCACCCGGGCGGTCGGAAGTCGCTGATGGACCAGAGGCTCATCTTCGAGAGCCTCCGGGAGCAGTTCCAGGAGGCCGTGACGCCCAGGGGCGAGCGGCCCCCGCCGCCGGTCGCCCTGGCCCTCGGCACGACGGGGCTGAAGGTCTCGGACGAGGTCCTCGAGCTTCGCAGGACTCGGCGGCGCGTGCACGGCGTGCCCCACCCCCGCCCCCTTTCGCGTCGCGAAGGAGAGCAAGACACACGACGGGCAGTTTGTCGGCGGAGTTTGGCCTCCTGTCCCTCACAGGGATGCGGGACCGTCCGAGAGGGACCCAGGACGAAACACGGCTCCCGGGGAAGGGGACGTTGAGAACCAAAAACATGACGCGGGGGGCGGGGGTGAGAGTGACCTTCATTGGGACCGTCCAAAATGGGAGGCGATGGAGGGGTGGGTACCATTGCCGGGGCCATGCAATGCGATCTGCTCAGATTTTGGCCCCGCTTCCTGTGTTAATTCGGTCCTTCGGCGCACCCTGGGCCGCGCACGTGCTTCCCGCAATGATATGCGAACCCCCTTTTGGGACGTCCCCTCTTGGACGTCCCCGATCTTCGCCGTAGAACCCCTCGGTGTCGGCCCAAGTGAGGTCCCGCCGGCACTGACTGGGCGCGCTCGGATTTCGGTGATTGAGCCTCTCCAGGAGAGATCACCGAAAGTCAGAGGGTTCTTTCGATGTATACGCCACGTCGTTCGTTCGGCCAAGGACCCTACACGTCTGGCCGCAATTAACGCGACGACGCCGGGTGGCTTTTGACAATGCGTCATCACTGAGCAGCCTCTGCAAAGTTGAGGCGCAGTGGGTGCTCTTTGTTGAGCGGTCCCTTCAAAGTTGACGGGCGCGCTGGGCTCTTGGCTGGAAGCATCCTGTCTACCCGCCCGTGCACCTCGATGCGGTGGCTTCAGCTTGGGAGGGCGGGGCAAGCTCCCCGCGGCGCGACTTCAATGTTGTCTCGTTAGTCGTGGTCAGGCTTGTAGGAATTCGGCGAATGAGTTCGGTGTATCGACGCTCCAGCCTTCCAACGTCTTGTCAAGCTGGGCCGTCTATACACCGAGCATCTTGGCCGACCAAAACAGGTCCATCCTTGCCAGGGGCCACTTTTTACCCATCGGTCGTTGAAAGTAGGTATGCTGGGAGTTCCAGATTCCAATCTACTTTACGCGCCTTCCTACTTCAATGATCGAGTGGCTCCACCTTTTCCGTCCGCTGTGGGGGGCGGGTGGACACACACTCTGCTTTCAATGCCTTCCTACTTTCATGTTGCTAATTACCTACTTCTTCCAACCGATGGGTACCGTGCAGCCAGCAGGACCAACACGGACCTCAGCGCGCGGGTGGAGTGCTTGGAGCGTGAGCTGCGGGAGGGGGCCGAGGAGGCCTCGCGGATGCTGCAGAGCAACGGCGACTGGCGGCGCGCACAATGGGGCGGGTCAGGGACACTGAGACCAGGATCAGGAGTAGGAGGAGGAGGAGGAGGAGGAGGAGGAGGAGGAGGAGGAGGAGGAGGAGGGGGAGGGGGAGGACGAAGAGTTGTAAGCCAGGGCTCTGAAAGCTCAAGCCTGGAGAGGACGAGAGGAGTCGGGACTGTTCCGGCTTCTCGGGCTCGCCGACGTGCTGGTTCATCAGAGTGCCCTCCTACGGGGCCTCGCGTGGGGCGAGGCCAAGGGCGCCCTCGAGGGCGCGAAGTTATTCGCGCTTCGCGCTTCGCGGCTCGGCTCCGATTCCTCCTCATCCTCTTCTCCCCTGGGAGGCGGCGCGAGAGCGCGAAGTCATTCGCACTTCGCGCTCCGCGCAGCGCGAGGCGGTCGTTGAAAGTAGGTAATGTTTGGATTCCCGGATCCCAATCTACTTCAAGCGCCTTCCTGCTTCAAGAATCGACACGCTTTTGCTGTGCTTTGTTATTCTCTGGGGGGGCCTGGACCCAATCTACTATATCCGCCTTCCTACTTCATGTTTCTACCTACTTCTTCCGACCGACGTGTACGCCCTTGCCGCTTTTTCTCAACAGCGCTCGCACTTGGGGGTGTTTGCTGCTGGTCCAAGGAATTGGGCATGTGTGCCGCTCTGGCGGCCATGTTGCCGCCGACGCCGCCTCGTCGCCGCCCGACGTCTGGGCCGGTGTGGCGCGTTGCCGCCGTCGCCGACCCGTCGACGCCCCGTCGCCGCCCGTCGTCTGATTGCTTTGCGTTTCGTTACCTTGACTTGCGTTGTGTTGCTTCAAGTTGCTTTGCGTTGCGTTGCGTCACGTAGGACATAGGTTGCAACACACAGATTGCACAATGGATATCAGCGAGGTGCAGTATCTGTGGACCGCTCTGGCGGCTACGTAGCCGCCGTCGCCGCCCTGTCGCCGCCCTGTCGCCGCCTCGTCGCCGCCCGTTGGGCCGGTGTCGCGCTCTGGTGGCCAGGCAGCCGCCGTCGCCGCCTCGTCGCCGCCCGTCGTCTGGGCTGCTGTGTCGCTCTGACGGCCATGTTGCCGCCGTCGCCGCCCCGCCGTCGCCTCGTTGCCTTGGGGCTGCGGCGCGCGGAGCGCGCCAGCCGCGGCGCCAGAGGCGCTGCCAGGGGGGGGATCTGGCGCGGGCCTCGGGGGAGGGGGGGATCTAGTCGGCAGGCGTCGGCTCAGGGGGGATGCCTCGACAGGCAAGACGCCCACTCGCCGCCAATGAGGGCCCGATGGGTCGGGGGTGGGCAGACCTCCTGCCCGGACACGTCGATGCAGGAATTGGCCGTTTTCGGTTCGCGAGAGGGCGTCGCGGCCGTCATTTTTGCGGGTCCAGGTCCGTCGGTTTCGGTCCCAGGCCGTTTTCACTAAGGGGAGGTTTACTAGAGGGAGGTTTGTCCACCGCCGACTGAGGGCCCGATAACTCATCCCGCCGCCTAGCAGTGTGCGAATTCTCTGTGGGAGGCTATCGCTGATCTATCGGCGATGTGCCGCCGAGTCACGCTCGACGTTTTCTCCCAACTTTCCCCCTCAAGGCCCAAGAAGTCCGCGTGGACCTCTGGGAGTCTGCGCTTGCTCCTTGCTCGGACTTGTCATCTGCGATTCTGCGCGGGCAGCTCCAGTCGTCCCGCCCCCAGGTAAGTGGCGCGCCGTACAGTCGGGGTGCTGAACGAATGATGACTACCTTGGGCTTAGGATGGGCTGGTCTTCGGGCCGGTGCTTAGATCGGGGTCGGGCGTCCTATTCACGGCTGGGGCTCGTCGTGGCCAGAGGGGGCCCCTTCGTCCCTCGTTCTGGCGTTCCTGCCGGTTGCACGCCCGACTGCCGAGGCGAGCTCCGGGCCGAGCTCCAGGGCCTGCGCTCCCGCCTCGAGCCGGCGCAGGACCACCAGGCGCGCCTCGCGCGGGCGGAGGAGCAGTGCGAGGCCCTGAGGCGCAGCGTCGAGCAGCACCAGCGGGCCGCGCAGAGCGCTGAGCGGTCCCCCCCGCCACCTCCACCTCCTCGCGGGCGGCTGAAGCACGTCACACGTCCGTGCCCTCGCGGTCTCGAAGCCGCGGCTGTGATTCCGTGGGCGCGGTCCGCACGGGGGATCCACGCAGAGCCGCGCCGAGTCCATGGTGCCGAGGCCGAGCAGTGTAGGCCGCGGGGCCGCGGATCTGGACATCTTTCCCGCCCGCGGCCTCCTTCGTCGTCGTCGTGTTCGTCGTCGCTTGCCTGGCCGCCACAGAGCCCCGACGTCGTGGCTTCTCAGCGGTGCTCGGGGGCCGAGGCTCCTTGGTTATTAGAAGAACCAAAGCGACGCTTAAAAAGAGGGTCAACGACCTGCGGATCTAGCACCTGCAATTCTTTTCTGACTCTGACCGGCAGAAACCCCGAAACCTCAGGGTTTGGGGCCCGCCCCCACCGAGCAGATGCCTGGCGAGTGCTCATGGGCGGGCTTGGGCCGCAGATAGCCACTCCTCAGGGGCCGAGACTGCGGGACCCGCCCCGCTCAGAAAACATGCTGCGAGAGCTTTTGACTGAGCGGGTACAGTCACCAGGTTTTCAGCTTCTGGATGCGCAGGGGCGTCCAGAGCTCTCGGCCCCGTCTTGCTTGTTGTTGCCGTCTGTGGGCCCCAGCCCGGGGCCCCAGCCGAGCAAAAAGGTGTTCTTCCAGGGCGCCGGAGTGTTTTTGCCTCTCCAGCGAGAGCTGGAGGTCGAGGGCGGAGGGCGACCGCATCGCCAAGGGCGTGGAGTCCGAGAACAAGCGCCTTCGGGAGGAGCTCAACGAGGTGACAGGCAGGCTGAGGAGTACGAGAGACGTTGTCAACAGGTTGACGATCAGAGGGTTCAAAGTAGGACACGCATATGCTGGATATGCTGGATGCTACAGTGGCACGCATGTTCGCACTCGATGGTCGTCTGCAGGACTCCTTTGGCGTCATTGTCTGAACGACGCTTCTGCAAGATCATTGCCGCTATTAGTATGCATTGCGTTCTCAGTTGTGTTGAGTAATCACCTCGATACTTTATGAGCCGCCGGATAGTACACTACAGACTCGGAGACATTTCTCCTTACGCCACACCAAGGCCCCAAGAACAACCGAAAGACAAACGAAACCTTCTGCGCCCAACCCCGTCCGCCTCAGCAGTCATCATTTGGTGGGCGTTTTGCATGGTTCCGCATCGGTTTCGCCTGGTTTGGGCTCGGTTTCGCCTGAGACGTCCTCGCAGGTTTCGGCGCGGTTTCGCTTGAGACGTCTCGCAATTTGCTTGGTTTCGCCTGGTTTGGGCATGGTTTTGACTGAGACGTCCTCGCCGTGGTTTGGCCTGGTTTGGGCCCGCTTTCGCCTGAGACGTCCTTGCAATTTGCATGGTTTCGCTGTGGTTTCGCCTGGTTTGGGCCCGGTTTCGCCTGAGACGCCCTCGCAATTTGCTTGGTTTCGTTATGTTTCGGCGCAGTTTCGCCTGAGACGTCCTCCTGGTTGGTTCCCCCTGGTTTGGGCGCGGTTTCGTTCGAGAGACGTCCTCGCCATTTGCTTGGTTTGGAGACTTTAAGGGTAGCTCTTTGGGAGATGTTACAGTATCGGGAGCATAGCTCGCGCGCCGCTGCCTTGGGCTCAAGGCACGCGCGCCCTATTTGCCCGGACACCGCGAGTGTTCGCTATGTGTTGGAAAGATCATTACATCGATCTTATCCTATCTTACCCATCCACCCCTCATACTGTACCTTCACAGCAGAGCGATGGATGCAATTTGCCAGGCTATATGCCCTATTTGAGTTACCAGGCTCACTTTCGACTTGGTAGCGGAGCTGGCCGCACTCTCGTGTGGTCAGCTCTTGCTCTTCTTAGCCTCATATTCTTCGGCACGATCTTCGTGACCACCTACCACCCTGCGCCACCACTCCCAGTACGTTTACGAGGATCTATTCAAGAGCAAGAAGCAACACGAGAGGTACGACGTCTAGACGACCAAACTGGTACCATATACGCTTCATCATTGCGTTACTACCAACCGCTCGGCAACGAGCTAACAGCGCAATACTTGAAGCAAGGGCGGGGAGACCCGCCAGACAGAGCGCCTCGAAGACTCGACAAGGCGCTATCCCAGCGCGACAACGCGCATCATAACCGTCCTTCGTTACACATTCTCGGGCTAATCGTTTTCGCTATCATATGGTTCGCGCTGGGGGCAGCAATCGGACACATGCGTCGTGGAGATAACAGCACCGATGGGCAAACACATGGCCCATATTGGGACCCTCAAGGTAATGTACCTTTTCGTGAGTACATCTACGAGGTCAACGCATGGCTCAACGTTACAAGCGGACGTATGACGCCACAGGCCCAAGCGGCCGCAATACAACGCGGCCTAGGTGGCCTAGCGAGGACACTCGCCATGAGGGTACCGCCTGACATTATAAACTATGGTGCTGACATTGATGGGGTCCACACAGACCCAGTAACTTACATCATGTTCCTCCTCAGCATGAAGTTCGAACGCCTGGAAGATGAGCGACAGCTCACTTCCGGCACACAACTCATCGACTTCCATGTGCCTCACGGGGAACGAATCGATGTCACTCTTACCCGATTCGAAATGGCCCGACTTGAGGCACAGTCGGTGGGATTCGACCTTCCTAACTTCCAACTGCTAACCACTATCCTATTCCGCGCCTTAGGCGTCGGCAACCAGAAAGCCATGCAACTCTTACAGCCACTCAATCACCAAATGCTTCGAACACAACAACAGTATGATGAGTTGCTGGAAAGGATGCGTTCGGTAGGTCACCTATCCGAACGATCTCCTGGTAACATAGGATCCGTGTTTGGAAGAGGAAGGGGATCTGGTAGTGGAAATTTCTACACTACCTTGACTACTGAAGCCCAGCCTGGAAACGGGCCCTCAAACATATGGGCCGATGACCCAGGAGAATCCACTGCTTTATTAGCAGGGGATCGATCACAACCAAGCTGGGCAACCAGCCCTCCTTCTAGAGAACCACAACCACACCGCTCGTTATGGGGGGAATCAAATCCCCTAACCGACGGTGTATCCACCTATTTAGGAGACGAAGATTTCGACTCCGGCACCGATACAGACACTATATCATCAGATGGTGTTGAAGCTCTAGATTGGTCAGATATCATGAATATGGATAACGACAATCAGCGTGCTGAGCATTTATTCTGGCTGTTACAACAGGCTAAACGAAGGTGGAGGAGGTTCACACGAAAACCAGTGCGTCGTGTTAGAAGGAGGATACGCAGAAGTTTTAAAGGAAAGGGTAAAGGCAAGCGTGGTCGTCGGAGGTTGAACGGGCGAGGTATCGCGGCATTTCTCCAGAGGCTCTCAGATGAACAACATGATGAGATATTCTTTGGGGGAAAAGGCCGTGGTAAAGGCCGTAGAGAGACCTCAGGTAAAGGTAAAGGTAGGCGGGAAAACCCGCGAGGTAGAGACGGCCAGGTTCTCAAATGCCATGAATGTGGTAGTTCCGACCATCTTGTGCGAGATTGTCCAGCGAAGGGAAATGGAAAGGGCATGTCGTCCGAAGTCCATTTTGGCTCAAGTGCACCATCCATTGAATATCTGAGCCTCCAGGACTTTGAGGCTATGGAACAGATATTTTTCACTTGGGTTGTTGGCATGGACAACATCGACGAGCTCGAGGGGTATGGTCATGGATTGTACGCGTACTACCTCGAGTACGTCCGCCGGTTCGTCACGGGCAGTAACGAACTCACTCCCGTGGAACACGGTACGCTTGGAAACGAGCCTCTTTCATTCTTCGACTGGATGTTCGGGAACCCAGGCAACATCATGGCCTACGAGAGTGACGACGAGGACACCACTATAGAGGCTTCGCCTTCCGAGGTTCAACGAAACCTCGAACCTCCGCCCGAAATCCCGCCTGGAAACAGGCCTTCTTTGATGGGAGAATATCCCCAGACCACTGAAGACTTAATTGAAATGGAGTCTCAGGCATTTGTTCAGGCCTTCATTGCAGGCGAACCAGATATTCCGTTCATACCTCCTGGTTCGCTTGCTCCAGGCGAATATGGACCACGTACCCTTTTGCAGACCCTCATGAGGATGCATGAGATACTTACAATTGGTTATCCTGAGAGTCAAGAACATATCGAAGCTGACATCATGACAGAACAGGATAATTATGCTTGCGGTAGTTCAGAGCTGATTTTGGCAGCTCTGACTCTCGTTGACAGCGTGTATCCTCAGGAAGTGCAGAGACACTTGATATACTCCCGTGGTAGATGGCGTCGTGCTCTGGAAATGGCAATGGCTATGCGCGGTCATGATCTTCCTCCGCCAGGATGGGGCCTCCAGGCGGTGGGAATGAGGCCAAACCATACGGCCATGCGTAACATTGCTGGGCAGCCTATGCTCGGCGACGAGCCTGAGCCGACAACAGTGCCTCCTACTCCGGGACAGCCGAGCGACGCCCAGACGCCGGCTATGCAGGGAAACCTGCCTGTACCAGATACGCCAATGGCCATCATCATTGGTAGTTCGACATCAGAAGAAGTAGATGGCGATGGCTGCGGGTTAGATGAGGATGATGTCACCATCCTCATGATGGACGTGAATGGTGAGGAAGAGGTTGATTTCGACCCTGATGAGTCTGAATCATCATCACCATCGGCACAAGCGCCACTTGCGCCGAGCTCTACACAGCAGGGAGACCCGCCTCCATCGGATGATCCATCTGGGATCGCACAGGAGCCCTCTCAGGCACCTCCACCGGGTGCCGCTCCTGCTGCATCGGCAGCTTCCTCTGATGAGAACACCAGAAGATCTCGTTCCCATACGCGCGTCAGAGAAGAGCCACATCCCCAGGCTCGACTTCCTCGTGAGTGGAGACAGGCTGGCCCAAAAGAACACGCTCTCAGGAGAGGTGGCCAGCTACTTCCGTACAACGACCCAAGACGCCGAAAAGGGGAACACTCGGCCTTCGGCCAGGGCAACCCTGCCTATAGGGACAGCGATGGCAAGCCCATCCGCGGAGGCTATCAGCTTGCAACAAACATCCGCCGCCCTGAAATTCAAGAAGTGCGGACTCAGTTACGAGATATTATCGCGGCGCGCAAGCAGTATAGGCCTCACGCAGCATGCGGACCTTGTTCCCAGCCGTTCCAGAATCACAGGCCAGGATGCCCCGTTGGCAACAACGAAGGCCTGAGCCCCAACAGGGGCAAAACCCCTCCTAAAGAGGGCCATCCGCCACTTATCCCGATGACGCAGGACGAGATCGCGGAAGTGAATCGTCGTCTCGGGATCTTGAGCCACTTGGATCCGAAAGAAGAAGAGAAGCCTAACCCGGTTCCAAGGGGGCTGGTAGCCATGACCCAGGAAGAGAAAGACGCGCTCTTTAGTCTTCCTAGTATGCGAGGAAACTCGCCTGGCGTCTCTAGCCAGTCCCAACAACCAGAGCCGATCATCAAGGACGAGACAAAGGCTGAACGTGTGGCGGGGGATGAGGAGCGTATTCGGACAGTAGAAGAACGCACGCGCGAGGCAACTCGCAAGATGTTGGAGGATTCCAGCACGATCTACATGAAGGGGGCTAGGAAACCCCCACTCCCACTAACTTCGAAGGCTAAGAGTGAACCCCCGACACCTAAGCCGTCTTCGGAGCCGAAACCGAAGGCGATCTCTCAGAGCCCCGGGCCAGACGTGCATATGGAGGTGCCTCGATCTGCGACGCCGAGGCCGCCGATTGGCGCAACTCCTCCACAAGCGTCTGTGCCCAAGCAGCAACCTCAGGACCCTATGGAGGAACGAAGACGCCCGCTTAGTCGCAGCAAGTCCATTGCGAAAAGGGCGGCAGCTTTCGAGCGCAGTGGGTATGCACCTGCGCCAGCTTCGCCTGTGGCGGCTCGTTCCAGGAGGTCCGATGAAGGAGCTATGTCGAGGGGTAACTGGGTGCCGAAGATCAGGGGCAGCGCCAGTCGTGCATCTCCGCGGGGAAACCCGCCAGGCGCTGCCGCAGCAGCTTCCTCCTCTTCTGGAGCCGCAGCCTCCTCAGCAACGGAGGCTCCGATGCGGGGAAACCCGCCAGTGGTTCAGCTGCACCACCCAGGCGACACGTCCTTCACCAGTGGGACTCCAAATGTGATCAGGGATAGACTTGCACTTCGAAAGCTCCCACCGATACGTTCGGTGGATGAGACATTCATGAAGGAATGCAGGAAAGCTGGAATCCTTCCCACATCCAACGATATTCTCAAACAGCTGAGCAAAGCTCTCAGCAAGATATGCAGACATGCGCCAGACAAGCAACACAATCCTGTGTGGCGCTTGGAATCTTTCGATGATCATGATGGTTGGGTTAACCTCGTGGAGCTCGTGAGGGAGTATCCGTGGAACACAGGTCAATCGAGTCATGCTGGGTATAACCCAAGATATAACGAGGCCAAACTCATCAACGAGCAGTTATATGGTCGCTCGGTTGACCAACTCGCAGCCATCATGATGTCAGTTGTTCATGTTCGTGAACCAGACGGAGAAGAAAAACAACGCCTCCAGTTCAAGGTGTTAATGCGGGACTCCGGCGAGCCCGCTATCTTCATCCGCGCCTCTCAGGGGCATTCATGGACATTGAAAGCTCCATGGTCGCTGTACAGCTACATTGTACTGTGCGACCAACCTGCCGGGAGACCGGCCCCATACCCTGAAGTCGCCATGCATGGCACTCGATGGCATGCTTTCGAAGGTATCATGTGGCACGGCCTGTCCTGTAGACCTGAGCACAACACGAAGAAAAGGGGGACAGGCCGTTCGCACATTCACTTCGTGCCGACAGTTCGCCGCCGTGCCGTGAACAGTGGGTGGGACCCAGATTCAGACATCATCATCTTCGTAGAGTGGCGTCAGGCCATACAAGATGGTATGAAGTTCTGTTGGTCCGATAACGGAGTCCTCTTGTCCGAGGGAGATAACGGTATCATTGAACCGTATTACATCTCGCATGTAGAGGATCTGACCACAGGAAGGCAATGGCGTAATCCAGAGTATTTGGGGAGCCGCCATGCGCGAGTCTCTGTCGCAACGATGTCTGCTCCTGACAGGTGGGCTGACGTTGGTACTTCCAGCGTTAAGTACCAGTGGTCCCAAGACCAAGAGGGCGTCGACCCCCCCATGGTCTACCCCCACAGGGAAGTTGGGGACCACTACAGCCCTACCCAGCTGGGAAACCAGCCTGAGATCTTTCGGATCTTCATGATCACCGAGAGTGAGGCCGGGAGCGCGGCTCCAAGCCGTGCCCCAAGCCAAGGGCCTAGTGCCGTGTCTTGGCAGGCCATTAGTACCTCGGACCTGGATCAGATCGCAGCCGCGCTGAACCCTGACCAGGTAGAACAGCTGGCGGACAGGTTATACCAGCAGGATCCCTGGGCCGCAGGCCAGGGAGCAATGTCCGCTATGGCTACGAGAAGTCGTCAGGCCATGCAGGGAAACCTGCCTACAAGCGGACCTGCTCGGTTTGAACCAATGCATGGAAGCCCTACTCAGAGCGTGCACACTCCAAGGGGCATGACTCCATTGGGCACACCACCGGCACAATCCCCATTCGGGACACCTGTCCGCCCTGCCGCAAACGGCGCACTCATGGAGAGGATAGCTGCGGCTAGGGCTGATCACAGCACAGCCCTCCTCAACATGATGCCGCCCGGCACGCCGACGAGTCAGCAGGGAAACCTGCCTGGTACACCAAGCCACCACAGGGCGGGTGTACCTGACGACTATCGCTCAAGAGTGGCGGCCGCGGTGCAGCAGGTGCAGAACCATAATCTGCCTCACCCAAGTGGGCAGAGGTGGAGGCCAGCCTGGTCCTGGGAACCTGAGGGTCCCAACCCACGGGACCCTGCTCGGCAACGAGCCTTTATCCCGGCGTTCAACGCCCATCCGAGCATGTCTCAGGGCCAGAGGCCACCACCAACGCAGATGAATTCGCCATTATACCCTGACGGGTCAAGGGTTCCGAACAAATTTGTTCGTGAATTGGCGGATCAGATGCATAACCTCACTAATGTGCGCTGCAGCGACCATTCCATGTACCCGCACATGGCCTTTATGCCTTCACCAACATCACCAGAGGTGGTTGTTCAGCCCACTGCCCATTCAATATCGTCTGGCAGTAGGGGCGTGCCTGACTACATCAGGCAGACACACCACACTCAGCAGGCATGTTTCAGGAGGAGGCAGGCGGTGCAAAGCGTACGGGATCAGTCACGTGCAGCTGCACTTGATGTGGTGAGGAACAGGGGCTCACCTTTGCGAGGAAACTCGCCCGCCGTGACTCCTACCACTTCCATGCCAAATGTCGAAGTGCAGGAAGTGCTGAATCCAACGGGGACACCCCCATCAGCCTTCATGCCCTCCGAGACGGTATTGGAGAGGCAGCGGCGGGTATATCCCAGGGTAGCAGACGTAGAAGTCTTCACTGGGATGGAAGATACCTGTGCGGTATGCCTCGAAGAATTTCAGCCCAGGGATAGCGTCTACCGCCTGAGGTGCAATCACCTATTCCACGAGGGATGCTGGAATTCTAATGTGGTGGGCCACGTCACAAATCAGCGTGAGGGAGATCCCCAGCAGCCACCATGTGCTATCTGTCGAGCACCTGGCATTATAGCATCATCCTTCCCATGGACCGGCTCCTTTAGTCAGACTCCTGAGCAGTCAGCGAGAGAGCTGCGGGAGCTGAGGAGCATGGTGGAGGAGATGACGTCCAGGATGCTAGCTATGCAGACAGTTCCGTCACAACAGCAGGGATACCTGCCTGAAGAGGTAAGGCCGCCTATGGAAACGGGATATTTTGATCAGCTTATCCCGATGACGGCGCCTCAGCAGGGAAACCTGCATGATACTCCTCAGATGTCTCCCCAGAGTGGAGGCGAGGCTGAGATGTCACTGGACCCTGATCAGCTGCGCGAGTTGCGTGTACGACATTTCCAGAATCAGATGGATAATACGCACACAACATTTATGCTAGATGCCAATAATCCTGAAACTGATAGTCCGTCGTTAGACCTATCAGAATCCTCAGCGGCGTCAGCAGCAACAGCAGCCAGGGCCGTCAACATCTCAGCGACGAATGAGGAGTTCGAGGAGTGGCTGCGGTACCGGGATCACATCACGAACGAGGGGCTGCAGGACATCGCCCTTCACTCGTACCTAACGTTGATAAGGCGCACGACCCGCGAGCAGTATATGAGCATACGTGATGAGTATGCCAACTGGCGGGAGGAGCGTGGCGATCACGCCCAGCACGTGTCGTACTTCCAGTACATTGACCTGGCACGCATGGCCGAGAGCGAGTCACATGCCAGTGTCATGCGGGGTAACCCGCCAGGGAGCACGACTGTGCCGCGGGGAAACCCGCCTACCGACACAGCCGACACTTCAGAAACTGTGCACATCAAGCAGCCGAGTAAGACGTTCTTGGATGATGGTGGTAATTCCATACTCATCGACGTCGGTTCGAAGATCAACATCATGGGCGAGAACACGAGCCGTAAGTTCGTCCAGGCTGCCGAGGCACATGGCCGTACTTGTACGTTCGAGCCCCGCTCTCGTTTGAATATCAACGGAGTGGGAGAAGGGTCGGCCCCAGCGGATACCGTAGGCACATTCAGTATTGCCTGCGAGTACCAGGGGTCGGCCCAACTCGATTCATACAAGACGAACATTGTGTCAGGCTGTGGCAAGGACCTGCCAGCCATCCTAGGTCTCGATAGTATGCAGGACAAACGCACGATCATCGTGCTTGAACGAGGCCAGGAAAAGCTGATATTCCCTGGTAAGGGGCAGGTCAAAATGGAGCTCCCAGAAGGCTCCAAAATCATGCCGACGACAAAGTTGCCGTCAGGGCATCTGTCGATCAGGTGTGATTGTTTTGGAGCTGCGGGGCAACCCGCCTCGAGCTCAAGCAGCACGTCCTTCCAGACAGTGCTGACAGGCGAGCCGACCCCAGCGCAGGAGCGCAATCAATTGCAGGGAAACCTGCCCCAGGGGTTGATGGAGACGCTCGCCAAGGCCACCATGCGAGGCGACAACATCGACGATCTCGAGACGTTCGATTGTTTTGTTGCCAGGACACTGGCCCTGCATGGTGGTAGTGTACCCATGGACGCTGTGCAGTCCCGCCGTAAAATAGTGATGGGATACACTAATCGTGAATTGCATACGGTCAGCGACGCTAGGTCCAAAGGCGTGCTGAAACAGCTGATGGATAATCCATCGATGCTGACAGCATTTGCGGAGCAATCCGCCTCTGAGGCCACGGCGCGCTGCAGTGCTGAGCTCCAGCATCTGAGGGAAGCCCAGATGCTGGCAGATATTGTAGGCACATCTTCTTCATCTTGAAGATGGCAGGGCGACGTCGCCCCCTCGTCGTCTTGCCTGTTGGCTGAAAAGCCGGGGGGTAACAAGGACAGCGGGGTAACCTGCCTTAGTAAGAGGGCTTTTGTCATCGAAGATACGAGGGAGGCATGTGCCGACCTCCGCACACGAGGTTATATTTGTGATCGTATTTCCCACAACGAACTTATGACAAGCGTGGGCACAAACTACCTAGGTGCGGTGATCAGTGGAGATTACACTCTCATATGGATTAGTACTCCGGGTGACTGGTACGTACGAACTCCAGGAAAGAGAGTGGCCCCACATTGGTCACGTATCCAGAACCTGTTGATTAAAGCCAAGAAACTCCGCATGAAGATTATAATATTTGGTCCCCCAGGATATGTTTGGAAGTTATCTCCAGTACGTGATACCCTGGAAGATCTAAAGTTGTCAGTAATACGGATGCGTCTGTGTCATTTCGGTATTCGGTTCAATATGCAAGACAGTACACCAAGCGGTACCTATATGCAGGTAGCATCATCAATACCGATCAGCTCGAAGCTGTGGACATGTACCTGTAAGCAGGCCATACCACAACATGTGTTGGATTGGTACGGCCATACAGTACGACATGCTGAATGGCGGGCTCAGACACGTACTATACTCATCCGTCACTTGAACGACAAAATCCTGGGGAGCACCACCACGCACGGAAACGTGCCCGTATACTTAAATACGTATACACGTACAGACCATAACACCCGTCACTACGTGACGACTCATAAGGGAGGACCAAAATGGTCTGAAGTCATCCGACGTGTAACAATCAACTTGGATACCAACGCGGTTATTCAAGATATCTCAGTTACCGATCAACCAACAGGGTATGATTGGCATGCACCATTACCTGCAGGGGTTGCCAACATCAGTACTCGGTTGTATTGGCAACCCGAGGAACCGGTCTTGCTCGGAAACGAGCCGACTCAATCACCACAGAAACATCGACGCGTCATCATAGATGACTGTTCTCTCCCCCTCCCGACTCTGGCGATTGACGCATGTACCCATTCAACCACGACAATGAGTACACAGACCGACGAACAAGACGAGCAAGCTTTACCCACTGAATCGCGTATAAAGCAGAAGGAGAGGCTCAAAGCCGAAAAGGAAGCAGGCATCAAGCCTCGCCGCATTAAAAAGCACGTTGAAGACGGAAATGACGATTGCGGCGACGACTTGTCAGGACTCGGACAGGATCTTATGGCAATCTGGAGTACTGACGTCCCTGTTGAGCTGATAAGCTCCGACGAGGACGATGACCTGTTCCTTACCCTCCCCACATCTATGCCCGACACACACGCTAACATATATAGCATAGTTGCTACACTATGCTACGGCCATAACAACTGCGTGGATATGTTGGAGCTTTGTGGTGGTGAGGGTGGCATCTCAGAGCTTGCCTTCTCAAGGGGACTTTCCTCAGGCGGCAACTTGGACAAAACTACATATGTCGACCTGGGAGACCCCTCGGTGCAGCAGGTTATAGATCATTACTTTGCGATATGCTACGTACGAGTTGCCATACTGCAACCCAGCTGCCGCACCACAGGACCACCATCTTACTATAACTACAAAGTCAACTATAACACTTGGGAACAGCACCACAGAGAAGACTTACCACACATAATTTACTGTGGTAAAATTGCTGTAACCCAAGATGACGCTCAGAGGTGGTTTATACGCGAACAACCTACAGGAACATGGGTGGACGATATCTCTCCATGGACGAAGCTTGCCAACCGACCACACATTACAACCGTACGCATTGACCAATGCGCTACGGGACTTAAGGATACGACTGGTGACTATATTAAGAAGCCGACAAATATCACCAGCAACGACGAGACAATTCTTAAACCCTTTGAGCGACTCAAGTGCAACGGTCAGCATGTGCACGCACAACCGTGCAACACCGAGCTTTCACTAGCACAAAGATATACTCGACGACTGCAGTCTGCCTTCGTGGAAGCCGTCTATCTGGCGAAAGCCATTGACACTACGCGCGGAAACGCGCCTATAAGTACTGCACATGCTTATCCTGCCGACCTTCCTGAGCAAGCTGAACCAGGCGAAGGTATGAGACGCATCGGTGATCGTATCATCCCAAAGGTGGCTACGTGCCCGGCATGCATCGACAACGTCCGAAAGGACAGTCCTAGCCATAACAGAGACCCTACGCAGTGCAAATATCATGACTCCATCTCTGTATATTGGCCATGTCCAGCATGTCAAAGGGATCTTACGAGAAGCAAGGGTGTTAAGAACCACCTTGATACCGAACCTGGTAAATGTCGTTTTGCTGAACCATTTAAACTACCAGACGACCACGACCCCGAAGGCAAAGCCGTGCCAGCTTGGTGGAAACCCTTACCTAAACCTGGTGAGGGCCAAGCTTCAGCTTCAGGTGGCCGCCAAGGCGCACGCGCCAGGCCACCGCGACCACGATCCTTCGGTAGCGTCGATCCGACATCTGGCACTAGCAGCTACGACCTACTACGAGACGCCCCCGAGCGTGGAAACACGCCTTCTGCGTCCTCTAGCGACACGCCACAGGTAGCGGCCCGCCGCGGACGTCTACAAGGCGTACCACCACCTCCAGACGCAGTCAACACAGGGGATCAACTACGGAGAGCTACAAGGAACCCTCTTGCCTCCACCGGCTCTGGGGCTCCACGACTACCCGACTGGACGAGATTTGACATCCAACACAGTCTACAGAGTCTCCGTAGTCACGAACCCCATGTTGTGAAAAAGGAACTCCGAAAACTGCATCTGCGATGGTATCATGCGAAGGAGCCAAAGATGAGGCTAATCCTCGAAAAGGTGGGGCTTGATAACGTTCGACTGAACATGATCAAGGAAATCTGCGATACCTGTCGGGAATGTAGAGCATGGGAACGTCCAGGAAACTCAACATTACCATCGGTAAGCCTCCCTGGTAACTGGCTCGATGAAGGGGAAATGGACCTCATGTTTTACAAGAAACGGACCATATTTCATATTATGGACCGTTGTATTCGCCTGGCAGCAGGCCTAGAGATTTCCGACAGAGAACGTGACACTATCATCGACGCCTACCACTATTGCTGGATTGCCTATCACGGACCCTTCAAAGTTTTATACTCAGACGGAGAAGGCGCCCTGAATAACGATGCCGCTGAAACCATGATGGCCAATAAGGGCACGGAACTTCGTATCCGTGCTCCTGGCCAACACGCGACTTCAATTGAGTCACGAAACGGCATTCTCAGAGGCGTCCTCCACATGATTGAGGAAGAATTGAATAGACACAACATCCTGTTGTATTCACTAGAGTATTGGCGGAAGGCATCTTCGTTACTAATGCGTTTACGTTTTATAACGGAGTATCGCCATATCAGGCACACACAGGACGTCAGCCCTCCTTCCTTCCTGATCTCGATACCCTTGACTTTCCCAAGGGACCCGAGACTTCAGGACACGAACGAGAACGTCGTGTAAGGGAAGTCAGCCTCGAAGCCATAACTCAGGCTACTGCTGTAGCCAAGACAAATCGGGCTCTTAGGGCTAAGACGACTCCTGATGGTGCTCGCCTCTACTCATCAGGGGATTTGGTCGACTACCACCGACCTACTGCCACCAAGGACGACCATGGAGGCTGGAACGGCCCATTCCCGGTGATCCGAAACGTGCCTGAAAGAGGACATATTGTTGTCAAGGCAGGATCTCGTGAGGTAATTGTGATGTATCCTGATGCTCGTCACACACTATACATCGAATGTCTCCTCACACGGGAACTTGGCATGGATAATATGGCCATGCAAACCGTCCTTGCTTATGTGGCACACCTCAGCGCAGGGAAACCTGCCAAAGTTTTCGGGTATATCCCCGATTACAAGGGAAACCTTAATCTGTCAGACGACAGCAAGTTTCACCCGCGCGTACACTTAGCACTACAGTATCTCGTACGGAATTACTTCCGAGTAGAACATGTAGTAGCAGTTCGATTGGCTAAGAGTGTGTCAAGCCTACCTGCAGTAAAGTACGCCACCGGGTCTACGCTGATCCACTATGACAACGACATCAGCCCGGCGTTCCACTATTACGAATGCGTGGGCACTGGCTTAAACATTTCTCAGATCACTGGTAGCACTCACTCCAGACTTATTCAATGCTTGACTTCACGTGTCCCTTCCTTAGGATTTCACGACGATTTGGCTAAATATCAGCATCCAAGCAACACGTCTGGAGAACACGAGTCGCCTGGAAACAGGCCTTCTCCAGACACACCAGACGCTTCATCGCCGAGCGAAGGCCGTCTGTCGACAATCTATGAGGAAAATGAGGAACACAATATTGAAGCTATGATGCTGGAAGAGTGGTACGACGAGCTACGTATGGACCTTCATCCTACGACGATTACCGATGATTATCTCTATTGCGTCCCAACAACTATGCTGCCCGACCAGTGTGTTTTGGTTTCAGCATTTGTGGACGAAGATGATATTATATCATCAGATATGCTCGGAGACGAGCCGAAATCATGTGAGTCCTGTCTAGTCTCTCTTTGTTCAAACACAGCCGACGAGAGCTACTCTCTAGACAGTGATGAATACGGTCCTTACGTTGAACTATGCTTTACATCAGAAATGTCTAAAATAGTGTTGGATCAGACTCAACTTGCACAGCTCGATACCGATATGGTCGCAACGATGAGAGTATATGTATCCTCTGCTGCTAAACGTGCTGTGGTTGTCAAAGAAGATGATCTACTAACCAAAGCCGACATAGCAGCACATCCAAAGGAGGTTAGTGAAGCCTTATATACTGAGCTCAAAATCTGGATTGATAATCGATGCTTTGAGATGTACGATTTATCCAAAGCTTCCAACATCATGACATCCAGATATGTATACAAGTGGAAGTTCGTAAAGATGGGTACCGAGAACGTTAAAACCATTCGTCTCAGACTGGTCCTTCGTGGATTTATGGATACTGAGGCTTTTGATGTGGAAACATTCTCGGGAACCGCCCGAAGGCAGTCCCAACGACTCCTGGCAAGTGAAGCGGCATGCCATCCAGAGTGGATCTTAGCATCCATGGATATCGATAAGGCGTTCCTCAAGGGTTTGACCTATGAGGAACTTGCCCATGCCACCGGCGAGGAAACTCGCATGGTTTGCTTTACTCTTCCACCAGGAAGCGCTCAGGTACTTCGTACATTACCCGGCTTCTCATCCTACGACGAAAGTCGACACTGTCTTAGATGCCTCAAACCAGGAACGGGTACTAAGGACGCTCCAAGAGCGTTCTCTCTCAAACTTCGTACGACCACACGAGCTATAGGACTTACACCGACCAGCTACGATCCTGAATTTGAATTCAGCCAAGACCTTCTGACGGCAAAACATGTCGATGATATTAACATGACAGGTCTAGAGAAAAATATAGACGACTATGTACAACGTGTCGAAAAGGTGTTTGGCAAATGCAAGCTCAACAAGCGCACATATACGAACTGCGCCGTTCGCTACACTAAGAATGAGCAGGGAGATGTGATCATGGACCAGGACGAGCACATTAAACAACTACGTCCTATCACACACCCAGAACTTACAGGAGCGGCGGCCGACGCCAAAGCCACGAAACTCATGACCGACATGTTCGTCAGCCTGCGAGGAGCCCTCGCCTATGCCCTTCTTACCCAAATCTGGCTCATGGTATATGTGGTCTCTCTTCAGAAAATTCAAGAGCCCACCAATTTGCAAGTCAGACGTTTGAATGCTGTGACGCGAAAGCTGATCAGCAGCCCGAAACGTATCACCTTCCCTCGGATGAAGCCGACGAATGAAGTTGACATCCATAGCGATTCGGGGTATCGGAAGCTTACCGGGGAGGAGGATGACGAGACCAAGGGCTACGGCATACGCGGGGCCAACGTACTACGGCGAGGAAACTCGCCTCAAGGCAAGTCCGTCGTTCACCTCTGTGACGGACTATGCAAATCACACCGATTACAGGTGAGGTCCAGTTATGCTGCGGAGGCACTTGCAGCCGCACATAACCTTGATGAGTGTTACCCTACGCTCATTACTCTCCACGAGCTTAAGGCAGGGGCTTTGACTCCACGACAACTACGAGACATGCGTGAAGTTGGAGGCCTTGCTATCAAAGTCTCTCTTACCATAGACGCTGAGTCCGTCTACAAATCTTTATCAAGCAGGGATCTCAAAATACCTACAGAACGGACTCTGCTTGGACATATCAGCTGGATACGTGAGCTCATGGATATAGGTATAGTACATAATGTGCAATGGTGTGATACTAGGGATATGACCGCAGATGGGCATACAAAGGGAAGCATCGATCGGGAGCTGCTTCTGGAAGTGATGTCAGGCACTCAGTCATTTAAGTATGACGTGAAGCAATTTGTTCCTTTTCGGGGTCCCGAGGACAGAGACAAACCTAAGTCTAATCAATTTTAGTCTGTCCTTGTTGCCCTCGCGGTCCAGTTTGCCAGCACGGGCGCCTACTATAAAGGCGCCCCTTTAGCTGCTCGGAAACGAGCCTTATATTTCACGCCTGGCAACGAGCCGGCTTCGTACAACTCAGGCTCTTTGCCTTAATACACATTTGCTTGGTGAGGTATGGCCTAATTTTGGCTTACCTCTAACTGAGCCGATAGCCCTTCATTGTTTGAAGGGGCTGTCCTGTATTTGCGTGAAATACTTTGCGAGGAAACTCGCCTTACAGTCTGGTGTTTGACCAGACTGTACGCACTGTTTTCTTTTCTTTGCAAACAGTCGTGCGCGCGATCTTTGCGTGCGACTATGCTCTCCGTCTCCTCCCCTCCCGACTTTAAGGGTAGCTCTTTGGGAGATGTTACAGTATCGGGAGCATAGCTCGCGCGCCGCTGCCTTGGGCTCAAGGCACGCGCGCCCTATTTGCCCGGACACCGCGAGTGTTCGCTATGTGCTGGAAAGATCATTACATCGATCTTATCCTATCTTACCCATCCACCCCTCATACTGTACCTTCACAGCAGAGCGATGGATGCAATTTGCCAGGCTATATGCCCTATTTGAGTTACCAGGCTCACTTTCGACTTGGAGCCCTCGTTTTAGCGGGGCTCTTGCAACGTCCCTGGTTCGACCTGGCACGCAAAGCGCATATCAGGAGAAATCTCCGCAAATTGCCTGGTCTTGGGCGCGGGCATGCTCCGACTCCATCTTACACGTTTTCATTCCTCTGTTTTCTTCCTCCTCCTCCTCCTCCTCCTCCTCCTTCTCTCCCTCCTCCTCCTCCTCCTCCTCCTCCTCCTCCTCCTCCTTCCCCTTCCTCCACGTTCGCAATGTTTTCATCCACCCCCACTCCATCATCAGCGGACATTCAATGAGTGAATCTCTTTTTTTCAGTCTCACCCACTCCGCCCCAGAGCGGCCTCTTCTTGCTTAAGGGGGAGCGGTCGGCCAGACCGAGACACTATCCACCGACGAGGCGAGAACCAGGGAGTGGCTGGCGTTCGGGCGAGAGCGCACGTCTACTTCGTCGTCGTTGTCGTCGTCGTCGTGGCCATCAAGTCGTCCTCGTCGTGGTGATCGTCGTCGGCGTCGTCGTCGTGGTGGCGCCCGGACGCTCCGAGACACATTGTATGTTGTCACATAGTGAAGGGAAGAGAAGGAATCAGTCATTCACACGTGGTGGGCGTAAACATTCGGAACGTCATGGCCCCTAGGCATTCCCAAGGCACATTGGGTGTCGTCGATGTGTGTATGGCAGTGAACTGACATTTCACACACGTCGTGGGTGCAAACACGCGAGACGGTTCGGAGTTTATTGAGCACACATACTGGCCCACATTCTGCACTGCTGTGCTACAGTATAGCAGGGGCAGTGGGCATGGACATCCGAATCGCAGTGTATTCGGCCACTGCATCACATAGTGCAGCCAGCGCTCACACAATCCTCTTGTTATGCGGCATTGAACCATGCGGCGACGTTCGGAAGAAAACCTTTCCCAGCCTGAGGGGATGTAGAAATTAGCAGAGCTTAGAACAACCATGTGTATCGCTTGTTCCTCGCTTGCGCTTCCCACCAATACCACGTCATAACAGCCAGCAGGTTTGCTTGATCCTCTTCAGTTTAGTATGTGTTGAAAGCGGGGGGCGACACGCGGAGACATGTTCATATTATCGAAGCCGCCTACGGCGAGTCACCGCCGCCCCTTGCCCCTTTGGAAGCGCCTCTGTGGCCGACAGCTGGGCGAGAGCTTGCCCAAGCTATCGGGCCAGTTGTTCCCCGAGTCGGTTTGGAAAGACTTCGGGGAACGCGTGGGGGAGCAATAGGAGGAGGACCAGGACAGGGAGGATGATGATGATTAGGAGGAGGATGAGGATGAGGATGAGGATGATGGGGAATGAGGAGGAGTAGGAGGAGGAGACTTCTTGGTATCCGTCTTGCGAGGCCTCTTGGGAGGCCTCTGCGGAGCTTCCTGGGGGCCGTTTGGAGGCCTCTTGGGAGCCTCCCTGGGCCTCTTGGGTGCTTCTTGGGGGCCTTTGGAGGCTTCTTGGGGGCCTCTTTGGATGCCTTAGGGCGTTCCCGACCCGAGTATCTTGGACGTCTTGGAGGTCGCCGTCTTGGGGGCCTCTTGGGCCGTGATGCGGCCATCTTGGAGGCCTCTTGGGGACCTCTTGGGCCGTCGGAAGGCCGACAAGGCGCAAATGCCAACATCTTTCAAACACCTAAGGCAAAATCAATGATGTTGGCCTCTTTGGGCCTTCCTGGAGGAACTCTTGGAGGCCTCTTGGGCCGTCTGGAAGGCCTCTTAAGGGGGCGGTCTTGAGGCCATCTTGAGGCCATCTTAGCCCGTCTTGGGTGCATCTTGGGCCGTTTTGGAGGCATCTTAGGGGCCATCTCAGTCGTCTTGGAGGCAATTTTGGCCGTCTTGGAGGCCTCTTGGGCCCTCTTGGGGCCGTCTTGCCTCTTGGGACCGTCATGGGGCCATCTTGGAGGCCTCGTGGGCGATCTTGGGGGTCTCTTGGGCCGTCTTGAGCCGTCGGAATGCCGAAAAGAAACAAATGCCAAAACCCTTCAACAACCGAAAGAACATCTACGATTTGGCAATTTCGGGCCCTCCTGGAGGACCTCTTGGAGGCCTCTTGGGCAGTCTTGGAGGCCTCTTGGGGGCCTCTTGGGCCGTCTTAGGCCATCTGGAGGCCATCTCAGGCCGTCTTGGGTGTATCTTGGGCCGTCTTGGAGGCATCCTGGGGCCATCTTAGCCGTCTTGGAAGCCATCTTGGGCGTCTTGGAGGCCTCTTGGAGGCCTCTTGGGCCGTCTTAGGGCCCTCTTGGAGGCATCTTGGGGGCCTCTTGGGCCGTCATGGGGCCATCTTGGAGACCTCTTGGGCGATCTTGGGGCGATCTTGGGGGCCTCTGGGGCCGTCCTTCAAACACCAAGGGAAAATCAATGATTTTGGCCTCTTCGGGCCTTCCTGGAGGACCTCTTGGAGGCCTCTTGGAGGCCTCTTGGGCCGTCTTGGAGGCCTCTTGGAGGCCTCTTGGAAGCCTCTTAGGCCGTCTTGGGCCATCTGAGGCTGTCTCGAGTGCATCTTGGCTCGTCTTGAAGGTATCTTGGGGCCATCTGAGCCGCCTTGGAGGCCATCTTGGCCGTCTTGGATGCATCATGGAGGCCATCTTGGGCCGTCTTGGAGCCGTCTGGAGCAGGAAAACCCTCGGCAACCACCTCTGGAAGATCCTGTCGGGTGGCCGGCGGGACGCGCTGGAGCCCCGGGGGAGTTCTTTTTTGGAAAATTACCCAGAACCAAAACCGAAAGGGTCTAGCACGCCAGGCACCCCTGCGATGAATCGCCAGGGGGCGGCGGATCGAAGACGCCTACAGCGAATCACCGCCGCCCCCTGCCGTTTTGGAAGCGCCTATGTGGCCGAACGTTGAGACCAGACCTGCCAAGCTATCGGACCATGTGTTCCCCGAATCGGTTTGGAAAGCCTTCGGGAACACGTGGGCATCTTGAAGGTCATCTTGGCCGTCTGCAGGCAATTTTGACACTTTTCGGGCCTTCTTGGAGGACGTCTTGGAGGGCTCTTGGGCCGTCTAGGAGGCCATCTTGAGCGTTTTGGAGGCCTCTTGGGCCCGTCTTGGGGGCCTCTTGGGGCCGTCTTGGGCGATCTTTGGGGGCACTTGGCCCGTCTGACGCCGTCGGAAGCCGTTTGGGGGGTCTCTCTGGGCCGACTGGGGGTCTTTTTGGAATGCTCTAGGGCCGTCTTGGAGGCCATCTTGGGCGTCTTAAAGGCCTCCTGGGCCGTCTTGAGGGCCTCTTGGGGCCGTCTTGGGGGCCCCTTGGGCCTCTTGGGCGATCTTTGTGCCCTCTTGAAGGCCTCTTGGGCCGTCTTGGGCCAGCTTCGAGCCAACTTCGGCCATCTTGGTGGGTTTCTGGCCCGTCTGACGCCGTCGGGAGCCGTCTTGGGGCCCGCTCTGGGCCGACGTGGGGCCCTCTTGGGGCGCTTCGGGGCCGTCTTAGAGGCCATCTTGGGCGTCTTGGAGGCCTCTTGGCCCGTCTTGTGGCCCTCTCGGGGTCGTTTTGGGGACCTGTTGGGTCGTCATGGGGCCATCTTGGAGGCCTCGTGGGCGATCTTGGGGCGATCGTGGGGGCCTCTTGGGCCGTCTTCAGCCGTCGGAATGTCAAAATCTGTCAAAAACATATGGGCAATCAATGATTGTGGTCTCTTCTGGCCCTCCTGGAGGACCTCTTGGAGCGTCTGGGAGGCCTCTTGGGGGCCTCTTGGGCCGTCTTTGGCCATCTTGAGGCCATCTTAGGCCGTCTTGGGTGCATCTTGGGCCGTCTTGGAGGCATCATGGGACCATCTTAGCCGTCTTGGAAGCCATCTTGGGCCATCTTGGGGCCGTCTGGGGCAGGAAAGCCGGTTGCAACCAGGTCTTCCGGGTGGCCGGCGGGACGGGCCGAAGCCCCAGGGGGAGTCCTTGTGGAAAAAGAACCAAATAGTTTAGCACGCCAGGCACCCCTGCGATGAATCGACAGGGGGCGGCGGATGACGGAAAGCGCGCGTTAGCGTGCGGCCCGTTAGTCGGAAGAAATTAGACTTGGGGGAGTTCGAGGGGGGTGGCATCGCCAGACCCGGATCTAATTGCCCTCCCGCCTCGTTTTTTATCGAGTAGGACGGCCTTCAGGGCTTAAAGACAGCGTTTCGCTCGAGACATCATCGGAGAACGCTTCTTGGGCGCTTCTTGGGCTGTCTTAGGCGCCTAAGACAGCCCAAGAAGTGGCCAAGACGGCGCCCAAGACGGCCCAAGACGGCCCAAGAAGCGCCCAAGACGGCCCAAGAGCGCTCCAAGAGAGCCCAAGACCGCCCAAGGCGGCCCCAAGACGTCCCAAGAGGCCTCCACGACGCCCCAGGAGGCGCCCACGAGGCGTCCCAAGAGGGCCCCAAGAGGCCAACATCATTGATTTTCTCAAGGGAAACGTGCATGTTTAGCTAATACGGCTTTTCGCTTGTTCATGGCGTTGAAGACGGTCCAAGAGGCCCCCAAGACGGCCCAAGATGTTCCCAAGAGGCCCCCAAAATAGCCCAAGAGGGCGCCAAGAAGGCGCCAAAAACGGGCCAGGAGGCGCCCAAGACTGTCCAAGAGGCCCCCAAGAGCGCCCCAAGAAGGCCCAAGAGACCCCCAAGAAGGCCCCCAAAACGGCCCAAGAGGGCGCCAAGACGGCCCAAGAGGCGCCAAGACGGCCCAAGACGGCCCCAGGACGGCCCCAAGAAGGCCCCAAGAGGCCCCCAAGAGAGCCCAAAGACGGCCAAAGGCAGCTTAGTCCCTTCACCCCAACAGCCCAGAAGCTCCCAGGAGGCCCCCAGAGGCCCCCGAAAAGCCCCAAAAGGTCCCCAAGAGGCACCCAAAGGGCTCCCCAAGAGCCCCCCAAGAGGCCCAAAATACTCCCAAAGGCTCTTAGCACTGCGGCTCCCAAGAGCGAGCGGTGACGTAATCGAGCTGATAAGACCAAAGTTTCCAACAGAGAGCTGCGGCGTAATAAGTTCTTGACGCCAGGGCACAGGGACGGGCGGCAACGCGTGGACAACGAGCGGTCCACGCAAGGAAAACGCGGGGTTCTGGACAGCTGGCAGCCCAAACGCGGAAAACGCAACGCGACCCGACCGCCCCCTCCAAAACAAGAAACGCGCTCAAAGAACGCTCCGCGACTCTCCGAGGCTGAGATAGGACAAGAGCGAGGGGAAGGAGTCAATAAGAGGTGTAAGAGCGGACGAGCCAGCGATCTCGTGCGCTCTGAAAGTAAGTGCGCTTTCCGTCCCCGTGCCAAGCAGGTCAAATGGCCTTCGGCCCATCCCGCCACCGCACCTACGTCGTGGGTGTGAAACCTATTGGGTGTTCGTTGGGATGTCGGGGGGGGCCTCTCGAGGACCTCTTGGAGGCAGTTTGTAAGCCTCTTGGGGGCCGATTCGGAGCCTCTTAGGGGCCTCTTGTGGGCCACTTGAGAGCCTCTTGGGGCCTCCTGGGGGGCCGATTGGGAGCACCTTGGGGCCTCTCGGGCGCCTTCTGGGGCCTCATGGGGGCCTCTTGGGGCGGAAGGCTCGGATCTTCGGTTCGTGTTCCAACTCTTGGGCCCCTTTTTGGGCCGTCTTGGGGCCCAATTGGGCCGTCTTGGGCGCCTCTTGGGCCGTCTTGTCGCGCTCTTAGGCCATCTTGAGGTCCTCGTGGAGGCCTCTTGGGCCGTTTTGGGGTGGTTTTGGCGGCCTCTTGGGCCGTCTTGGAGAGTCAGAAAGCAGAAAAGCGAAACTTACGGGACAACAATGATGGTTGGCTCTTGGGGCCTGGGAGGCCTCTTGGAGACCTCTTGGGGCGTCTCGGAGGCCTCTTAGACTCTTGGGCCATCTTGAGGCCATCTTGGGCGTCTTGGAACGATCTTTCGGCTACTCGGGGCCCTCTTGGACTGTCTTGAGGGCCTCTCGGGGCCCACTTGGCCCGTCTTGGGGCCCTCTTGGCTTCGAACGAAAATCACGCGACAAGACTCGAGAAGCCCCGGTAGATTTGGCAAGTTTGGGCCCAGGGCCTTTAAATCATCTCCAGGAGTGAGGAGTGAGGCTCAGAGGGTTAGGCAAAGGGCCTGAGGACACGCCCACTCCGTGCCCAGCGGCACGGTGGCGGATTTGAAACAACCCAGATGGCATGGGTTGACCCTCGCCCGTGCCACCAAGTAATGCCAAGCTATACAAAGCAAATTCTGTCCCTTGCCGTGGCCATGTGCCAGCCGATTCGGTGTGGCTTGGTCGCGGGCCCGCCGCTCACAAACCGAAGCAGTCAGGGTGCATTGATTTAGGGCCTGGATGCTAGAAAGATCCATCAATGCACTTCCTCTCATCTACCGTGAGCAGGTTGACAAAGATTCAGCGGGAGAACGACCCGGACGAATTGACGGCGGATGCGGAAAGATGGAAGCAGCAGGCCGAGTATTTCGAGAGGGAGTTCAAGCGGTCGAAGCAGCTGAACATGGACATGTCGAGCGTGTTGGAAAAGATGCCAGAAGCTTGGATGAGTTTGGTTCAACATTCTGACAATTAGCACTGCTCTAGCACTGCTTCAAAAGTGTTTATCTGATCCGTATCTGTATCGTCGTTATGCCTCTCGTGCTTCTCACTCCGATGCAAATTTGCGAAACCCTCTTCGAGGCGCTGTCTTATATCTTATCGTCCCTCCTCCTCCTCCCTCAAAATGCGCCCCTCCCCCGCAGACCTCTCCAGGGGTGCGGCTTGACAAGCATTTCGACGGGAATCAGGGCGTGGCGACGGGAAGCCAGCCAGAGGTCGAAAGAGATACACAAAACACACAACAAAGCGTGAGATCCTTGGCCTTCCTCCTTTCCCACTTCGATATCGACGACGGCGACGGCGACGACGACCCCCAGGCTTCTCCTCGGGTGCGCTCTGGCCTTGATTTCGTGGGTGACCCAGCCGTGGCGACGAGAAGCCCCAAAAACCTCGATCGTCGAACCTCGAGCCTCTTCCTCGATCGTCGAACGTCGACGACGGAGACGACGACGCCGACGACGATGACGATGACGATGGCGGCAACGCGCCGCAAGCGCCAGGCGTTCAGCCCCGTCGGCGGCCCCAGGGGGCCCAGAGAATTCGCAGAATGCCAGCATGCAAGAACAAGCACAAGCACTACACTGCCACCACGCAGCGGCCCCCTGACTACTTCCCGGTGGTCTTGGCGGTGGCGGGGGTGTCCTTGGTCCGGTTCCGCTGGGCCAGGTGGCACCGCGAACGGGTTCGGGCCAGCAGCCGACGTACTGCCGACCCGACCCCATGCTGCAAACGCGCCCGAGTGGCGACGATCGAGGGGGAGAACGGCGTTGTTTCTTCTATGGGGATGTCATCGGACGAGCTTTTCGAGTGTTATCCGTGGGGTCCGGGGTACCGCTTGGCCGCCGATGCGAACGTGTACGAGTTCAGTTTCACGCTCGAGCCGATCGAGATTTTGGGGGACCTCCTCTCGTCCCTGGGCCTTGACGAGAACGAGGGTTTCAACCTACGCAGTTTTGGATGCATCGATTCTTACTCTGGGGAGCCGGCGACGCACCAGTCGGCCTTTGTTTTGACCGAGTACGAGTCCAGTTTCACGCTCGATTCGCTCGAGTTCTTAGACACGAACCTCTCCCCGTCCATGGGCTCGGCCGGGTACGAGGATTTCGACACGAATGACTCTTGGGACCCGCTCTATGGAGGGGGCGGCAAAGGCGGCAGCAGGACCTCGCAGCGGGTCCGGGCCGAGTCCCAGATTCAGGACCAGCTCATCGCCCTCGCGACGGCCGTCGCTGAGCTGCAGCGTGCTCAGATGGGCACCCGCACCACGCCGAAGGCTGGCCGTGCCGAGGCGCGGCCTTCAAAGCCCACCACCACGCGCCCTAGGCGTCAGAGGCGGCAGAGGGAGGACATCCCGATCGTCGCCAAGCTGCGCTCCCTGCTGTCCGTCGTGGACGGCGGCATGAACGTCACGCAGACCCAGGTCATCTCCAAGCTTCGGGAGGTCATCTCGACCTTCACTCCGGGAGCATCGCCCTCGGCGCGGGACGCGCCCGAGGCTCCCCAAGAGAAAGAGCCGCCCCAGGTCAGGGCGCGTCTTTTTCAGGACCCCTGGGGACAGGCCAAGATCGTCACTTCCAGCGCGGTCCGGGCCTCCCTGGAGCAGTCCACCGAGCCCATGGTGATCCTGGCGGCCACCCGCGCGGAGTACGAGCAGTGCGAGCGCGCGAGGAAGGCCCTCGGGAACCGCCAGAACATCACCTACGTCGTCTTGGACAGCAACGGCCCCGACTCGGTCCTCCTCGAGGGCCAGCGCGGCCCCCGCTCCGCCAAGGCCAACATCACCTACCTCAGCGAGTCCGCGCCGAAGTGTGCTGGGCTCCACGCGGCTATGAAGGACGACGAGCCCGTCCCAGCCACCAAGCTGAAGCTGGTCAATTTTCGGATCACGATCTCCGCGGAGTTCGCCGACGAGACCCTCTTCCACGTCGCCTCTGCGGAGCCGCAGACCACCCCCGCCTTTGTCCTCGGGGACGTCCTCGCGGAGCGCGTGCTGCGTACCCGAGGTGCCATCGCCTACGACGCGGAGGTCACATGCATCGTCTCGACGACCGAGGCCAACGCTGCCGATTTCCGGACAGCAGTCCCACCGAGAGGTGCCTTCATCATGCAGCAGGACGCCCCCATCGCCCCGCGATGGCTCTCCCGGAGGGCCGACGAGGAGGACGAGGAAGGCACCCGCAAGTACTACGACCGGGTCTACCAGCTTGCCCAGCAGCGGCAGGGCCACATGTTGTACCGCCCTCACGGAAAAGCCCAACTGGGAGTCGCTGGCGCCGCTGGGGTACATCCTGGAGAGGCTGATGCCATCAAATGGCATGTGCGGAATGCACCCGCACACATGGTCACTGCCCAAGAATTCACCACCTGGGCCACGGAGCGCGGCTTCCAGAACGTCGCCAACGCAGCCAGAGCAGGCGCCCGTGCGTGGACCTTCTTCGGGGACACGCCGGCGGGCGTCGTAGCCACAGTCCACACCTTCAAGTCCGGAGCCGTCGTGTCTCGGGCTTTCTCGAAGAACGGCGCCCCCGCCAAGGCCGCCCGCCAGGCGACCAGCAAGGAGGCCCGCCAACGCTGGGGAGCTCCCAAGGCTTCGCCCCAGTACGACGCCGCTGTCGCCCCCCCGCCTGCCGAGGAGAGGGCCGCCGCCCCCGCGGACGCCCCCTCGGGCGCCGCTGCCGCCGCCGCCGCCGCCGACGGCGACCCTGCGGGCGGAGCTCGCAAAGCTGGAGCCGCCCCGCACGAGGCGGCGCCCCCGAACAAGCACGCCAAGGGCGAGAACGGCAAGCCAGTCCCGGCTGGCCCGTCCGCCCCGCCTTTCACGAAGTTTTTCCATGTCCGAGCCTGTGGCGGCGGTGGGGACTGCATGTACATCGCCGTCGCAAAGGGCCTGGCCGCCATCACGCCGTCCAAGAGCATCCCGACCGCCGACGACTTCGAGCCCGGCGGCCGGCTCCAGGGCAATCTCCGCCTCGCTGCGCAGGAGGAGGCCCTCAAGAAGACGTTCAAGGCGACCACGGCGGACGCCGACAAGATCGGCACTACAGGAACGCCTGCCTCCTCCCTGGCCGTCCGGCTGCTCGCAAAGCGGCTGAACGTCGACATCTACGTGTGGTCCCGTGCACCGGGCGCGGAGCAGTGGGTGCTCTACGGCCGGGAGCGCGGAGGGAAACTACGGAAGAAAGAGCTGTGGTTGAAGTTGGAGGACCACCACTACGAGTGGCTCCAGCCGAAGCCGGACCAGCAGGAGACGACCGAGTACCGCCAGACCCTCGACTGCTGGCGCGAGAAGGCCCTGGGCTACCCGACCAGCGGCCTGCAGGGAAAGGGCCGCTCGCTCGATCCCGACGCCGCGTCCATCCTGGGCATTCCGGCCCCATCCAGCAGGGCCGCCTCAAGCCGCGCGCCGGCGCCGCGTCTCGACCCCGAGGCCATGTCCATCCTGGGCATTCCCGCCCCTCCAAGCACGGCAGCCGCCAGCCGTGCCCCTGCGCGCCGCCCCGCGGCTGCCTCCTCCAGGGGAGCCCGAAGCATCCTCGGCATCCCCGCCGACGACCCAGACGATGAGACGCCAGTTGCCTACGCCAAAGGCGACTATCTCAAGTGCCCCTGCGGCCAGTGGGCGCCACCCGCCCCCCCTGCCCACCTCTCGGGGAGCCAAGCCTCAGCCTGGCAGTACAACAAGGCCACCGTCCACTGGCGGGAGTGCCAGGGTGCCGCCCCCCCCAGGCTGAAAGACCAGCCCGGCAGCGTCAGCCGCCGCGCCATTCAAGCAAGCTTCTGGGCCCGGCCTGCCTTTCGCGAGGCCCGCCGCGCGAAGCTTTTTGCAGCACACTTGAAATGGAAGGCGGCCTTGCCGGCGAGCGTCCAGCCGGGTGTGTGCAGCCCCGATGAGCGCACGGTGTCCTCCAAGGTCCTCAAGGGCGGGGGCATCCAGCACCACTACACATGTTCTACATGCAGCAAAAGTACCCACCTGACTCAGTTCAGGTACTACCCATGCAGGGCCCGGCCTGCCACCATGACGCGCCTCTCCATGCTCACGGCGATGCGCGGGGAGGAGGCCGCCAACAGGGCCCACCAGGCGGAGAGTGCAAGCCGCAAGCGGTTTGCCAAGACCTACGCTACCAGGCGGAAGGAGCTCTACAAGATTCGCTACGCCGACCCCGAGCAGCGGAAGACGAAGCGGCTGAAGGACAAGATCCGCTTCGCGAGGTACCGCGCCGACCAGAAGCGCCTGAGCCAGGAGCGCCGCACGGCGAAGATCGCCAAGAAGCGGCCCGCCGCGGCTCGCTGAAGGTGCCCACCCGCCGTAGACCCCCTGTACGGCGGGGGGGGCGAGAAGGGGATGACGGAGCTGCAGGTTGCCACCCTCAACGTCACGAGCCTCCGGGCGGACCGCTTGGAGGAGATCTTTACGTTTCCTGCACTTCGTCACGCACATGTTTTATGTCTTCAGGAGGTCCGGCTAGCCTCCGCCAAGCCCGCGTGGGTCACCAGGCTCGCGCTCAAGTATGGTTGGCGCGTGGTGTGCTCCACGCCTCCACCCAGGAACGCCAAGCGTGCCGTTCAGCAGGGCGGCACTGCCATTTTCTGGCGCCCTTCTCTTGGGCGTGTTGCTGTTCATCGAGCCGCTTCCCATCGTGAAGTTGCTATTCGTACCAAGCTGGGAGTTTTTACATCTGGGCATGGGCCCGCTGCAGTGCGCTCCGACCCCTGGATGGAGGAAGTCGTCAATTTCACATCCACCGTGGCTCGTGGTACTCCGCCGGTGCCGCGGTGCATCGCTGGCGACCTGAACTGGCGCCCCTCTTACGTCAACGCGCTGCCGACGCACGCCGTCCTGCGTGCCGCAACTACGCCTGCGACCCTAGCAGGGACCTCTCCTACGCGAGCCGTGGGGGCCGGCATCGAGCTGAGGCTTGAGAGCGTCGCCTTCCCCCCGCTCATTCCTAATCACGGGCTGGTGATCTTCTCTGCGCAGGTCGCCGCCCCGTCGGCGCAGGCTACGCGAATGCGCCGCACTACACGGTTCACGCTCGACCCGGGCACCCTCCTGCTGGCGAGCGACACCGAGGAGCTGCAGAGCCACATGGATGCCACCCTGCCGGCCTGCCCAGCCGCCGCCCCTCTCCCGGAGAAGTGGGAGCGATGGCACGCCCGGGCCGAGGGGACACTGACGGCAGCTGCCCACCAGGGGTGGGTATTACAAGACGGGGCCGCTGAACGCCCCAAGGGATCCCTCCCTACCTCGCGCAGGGTGGCCACGACTCCGGCGGTGCGGCCCGCCGAGCCGATGGAGCTGGTACGCCTGAAACGCCTTGGTCGCCGCGTTGCCCACCAGCTCCGCGACCATGCAGACGAGCTCATCGCTGGCCCTCTTCTGCGCCAGTACGTGGACTCGGCCCTCCGGGGCCGGTTGACAGCTGGCCCGAAAGGCCGGCCGACGCACGCAGAGGCACACGGCAAGATCTCGAAGGCCATCTCCGCGATCCAGCGGGACCTGCTCAGAGATCGCCGCTCCGAGTGGCGCCGCCTCTTCCAGCACTTCACGACGGACACGTGGAGGGCAGCCACTGCAGAGGTTCATGGGCCCTCCGAGTGTCCCAGTTTCAATGCCGAGGACATGACGGAGGAGTGGAAGCGAGTGTGGGTCCCGTCAGACCCCAACTACGACGAGCAGAGGTGCGCGGCCAGGTGGGAGCAGTACGCCGCGGAGGCGCACGAGCCCTTGCCGAAGACCGCCAACGCCTACGACGAGGAGTGGTGCCCCTCTTACGCCGACTTCCGGGTCGCCGTGCGCAAGGCCAAAGGCAGCGCAGGCTATGACGGTTGGCACTCCAGCGAGCTCAAGCTGATCTCCGAGCATTTCGAGTTCTTGCTTTTCGAACTCTACAC
>CAUYUJ010001479.1:1995-6995 GCA_963575745.1 Prorocentrum cordatum | reverse complement strand
GGCTGCTGAAGCCCCTGTGGTTTCAGGAGCGCCAGTCCTGCAGCCAGCCGTGCAGCTGTCGGCGCCCACCACGCCCTACGGCGGGCCGATGGACATCGCCGTCGGCTCCGAGGGCGACGCCGAGTTGGCTAACGAGCACACCGTCGCCACGATGTGCTCGCTGTCGCCCGCTTTCAATGACTTCCTGCAGCAGGCGTCGGCCGCGGAGAAGCACAAGCTCACGCCCGTTTTCGTGGATCTGCTCTCGCAGTCCAAGAAAGCCCGCCACTCCTTGGGCATCGGCCTGGATGCCAAGGGCCTCGCGCAGTTGGGGTAGCACGCCCCACGCGGACAACGCGGGAACCTACGTCACCACCACCACGAACAACCCAAACGGACAACACGGGAACCAACAACCCCAAACAGACAACCGGGGAACCAACGGCCCGCGTGCGAAATGGATCGGTCTCACCACCAACGTGACCGCGTACGCCAGTCTGCTCACACTATTGGCTGAGCCCGAGGTTCGCGATGTTGATTTTTTGGCTGTCCAGGAAACTCACCTGCGTCCTGACCAGTGTGCTGATGCGGAGGCCAAGCTTGGCCAAATGGGTTGGCTGGCTGTCGCTCACCCTGCCCATGGCGCTCTACCTGGATAGTCGGGTTCGGGCGGCTGCATCCAGATGGTGCGAAAAGGTCATGGGCTAGCTGCGTGTGAGGCGCTCGGTGGCCCGGTGCTCGCCGCTGGCCGTGCCGTGGTCCACTGCTGCTCTGGCGTGCTCGACGGCGGTTTCGCGTGGGCCAACCTCTACTTGGAGTCGGACTCGGGGCTCAACGCGACCAACCTTCACGTGCTGGGGCTCGTAGCGCAGCGCCTGCACGCAATGGCCATGCCTTTCATTGTCGCAGGCGGCTTTAACCTCCCCCCTCCTGTGCTCGAGTCGTCTGGTTTCCTCTCTCTCGTAGGCGGCCGTGCGGTCGCCCCCGAGTTTGGCACTGTCACGCCGTCCCATAATATTTTGGATTACTATGTTGTCAGTCCTCACTTTGTTCAGGCCCGCGCTTTCACTTTGCTTGGCATGCCTACGAAGCCCCACAGGCCCGTCAAGCTAATTCTCGAAAGCTGTCGTAACAAACCGCTGGTGCAGATCGTGAAGGCTCCCAAGTGCTTCCCTATTGAGGCCCCGGCGGGTTGCACCAGCAAAGATTTTTCCCAGGGCTGGCAAGATGCACGCGATAATATGCAAACTGCCACCTTGGATCAGGCGTGGCGCTTTTTTGCCGCCCAGGCTGAGGCTCAGCTAGCCGATGTTTATCAGATCGAGGCCGCCGACGCCGACCCGTACGCCGGGCGAGCGAACGACCCTAAGTTAGTCAAGGTGCCGATGTCGAGAGCCTCCGCCCCTCGTTTTCCTAGGTTGTCGCCTGCCGCCGTCTGGATGCGTAAGACTAGCATTTGTATTATGTTTATGGCGCGCGCGACTGGAATGCAGTGGGCGCAATCGCTTCGTGAGGCTTCCAAGTTGATTCGGGTTGCGCCCGCCGCCGTCCTGCAGGCAGCCGAGTTCCAGCCGTGGCTCGTCTGCCTCGCTCGCGCCGCCGTGCCGCCGCTGCCGTTCGCTGCTGCGCTTTCGGAGCTTGCCAGTTATCGCTCGGAGCATTTGGCTCGGGAGGCCGCTCGAGCATCCAACGACCAGTTTTCCACCCGGGTCCAAGCCCAGCTCGACGCTGGAGCTGGGGCTTTGCACGCTGCGAGCAAGCTTCCTCTTGGCTTCCAGTCATCGTCTCTCGCGGCCACCTGCAATGCGGCCGACGTCACGGGGGAAATGCAGACTCTTGTCGCTGAGTGGCAAAAGTGGTGGTGCGTAGCCGACGCTCGCCCCGATTTGGATTGGCCAGAGGACTTAGGTGAGCGTCCACCCAGGCCCAGTGTCGAAACCATGCGTGCAGTTTTAAAGACTTTTAAGGCGCGCGCAGCTTGTGCTTTCGACAATTTGAAGCCTCGTCAGTTGCTTCACCTTGACGATGCAGGTCTGGAGGCCTTCATCGATCTTATCATGATGTGCGAGCGGCAGGCCGATTGGCCTCTCATGTCAACTAAGACCATTGTTCTTCAAAAACGCCTCGGCGATCTGCGCCCGATAGCCCTGATTGCCCTCGTCGCCCGCGCGCAGGCTCGGCCCAGACGCTCGATTTTAGTTTCCTGGGAGGAGGCGAACGACCGCGCCTTCTTCTGGGCCAGCAAAGGCAAAGCCTGCAACCGTGCTGTTTGGCAGCAGTCTGTCTGGAGCGAATGGGCCACGGTCCAGGGCGAGCGTAACCAGGCCCCTGAAGCCTGGGCGTCCGCTTCGGTTTTCCTGGACCTTTTAAAAGCGTTTGAAACCATTCGGCACGAACGGCTCCTCGACGCCGCCATGTTTTACGGTTTCCCGCTGTGGCAGCTAAGACTTTGTATCCGGCTGCATCGGGCTCCGAGGTATCTTACTTTGCAGAATGTTGTGTCCAGCCCCGTGAGCACGCTCCAGGCGGCGCTCCCTGGGCACGGCCCTGCCACCACCCTCGTTCGCCTCATCCTCCTCGAACCCTTGGATGACATGTTCAAGCTTTGCCCGCGTGTCCAGGCTGCAGTTGTTGTTGGCGATCTCATCCTCCAGCGGCAGGGTGAGAAGGGTCGCGTCGCCCATGATCTCGCGCAGTCGTCCAACGCCCTTGCCGACGGTTTGGTTGAGCAGTGCCTGTCCGTCTCTCGTAAGAAAACTGCCGTTTTAGCCAATATCCCTGAAGTCCGCGCGCGCGTGCTTGCGGGCGCCCGTCGAAAGCTCGGGGGTGAGGCCAAGACGGCAGAACGAAATCTAGGCATCGATTTTGCTGCTGGGCAGCGCGTTCGCTCGACAGTGCGAGCTGGTCGTCTGAAGCTCGCGCGCGCGCGGGTGCCCAGGGTGAAAAAGTTCCATGCGAGAGGTGCGCAGGCCCGGGTTGCCCAGAGGTTCGCCCAAGCTGGCCTGCAAGCTTCGTTCCAGTACGGGGTCGATTGCACCGGCCTCACCAATCAGCAATTGAGCATTGCACGCACCATTGTTTTTTGCGCGTGCGAGCCTCGCACCGCTGGCAAGAGCCGCGCGCTCAGCCTGATGCTGCAGGGCCGAGGCCAGCTTGATCCCGCGTTCAGGGCCGCCAGGGCCCCTGTTGAAGCGATGGCTTCGGCCCTCTGGCAGACGTGGCTGCCGAAGCACGTTTTAGCCACCGTGTGCACGTGGGCCAGTCAGCACGTCCTGACCTGGGCCCATGTCAAGGGACCTGGAGGTGCCTTGGTGCTGACCCTCGCGCGCCTCGGTTGGACGCTGCACGAGTTTCCTGTTTGGCGCTCCCACGGGGGGGTGCTCATCGATTTCTCGCAGCTGTGTCCTCGCACGATTTTGAAGCTCGTCGACCAGGCGGTCGAAGCTCGGCAGTGGTCTCAGGTCGCCGCGGGCGAGGGCTTAGAGCATTTGCGCGCCGGGTGCAATTTGGCCCTCTTGCGGCGCCTCACCCCCCGAGGTAGACCCCCTCGTTCCCTGGCTGACGCGTGCCGCGCGCTACAGGTGAGCGAGAGAGCCTACCTCCGAAGCGTCATCGTCAACGGGCAGTGGCCCATGGTTCGGAAAGCCGCAGTCGGTAATTCAGCCTCGGCAGCTTGTTTAAAATGCCAGGCGCCTCGAGGTTCGCTCTGGCATCGCCACCTCTTGTGCAGCACGTCGTGGCCTAACCTAGAGATGCCGTCTGCCGTCGCCAACCTTGTGCCGCGGGAAGATATACCGCCGGTCGTCGTGCTTGTGTAAAGGTGTCTCTGGCCTCTTCCGCTCCACGCCTTCCAACCTCCCCAGGACGAGCACGTCACTTGGGTCCGTGGCTCGGGGATTGTTGAAGGGCCCAGCGTTTATGTGGACGGCACGGCTTTTGAATCCCAGTGCCCCGATTTGTGCGTTTGTGGATGGGCGCTCGTGTCCATCGGAGATGGCCCCGGCACCCCCCAGCAGCGCGTGAATGCCAAGGTCACTGGCCTCTTGTGCGAGCCCGTCCCTGATATCGACGGGGCCGAGCTTCTCGCCATCATACATGTTCTGATTTTCTCTATGCCTCCTATCCACGTTTATTCGGATTCCGATTTTGTCGCCAAGGAAATCCTGGAGAGGGGCGAGGCCGCCACCACCCACCCCAAGGCGGCTTGGGCCCACCTGTGGAGGAGGTTTTGGAGGCTTTTGGACGAGTTCGGGGGCTTGGGCTCCCTGGGCTTGTTGGTCTCGAAAATCAAAGCTCATGCGACCGTCGCCGACGTCCAGGCAGGCCGCGTGCGAGACATCGACCGCGCTGGTAATGGCATGGCCGACGAGGCGGCCAAGGAGGCCGTGCGGCCCCACCGCGCGCCGCCCGCCCTGCTCTCTCGCTTCCAGCAGTGCGATCAGTTTGTGCTGGGAGTCGGGCTCTGGATTGCTATGGCTGGAGCCGTGGCTGCCGACCATGACACCACTCATAAGAGGACTTTCAAGCGCTCTGTCCCCACCCTCCAGTTGTACGAACCCAAAGTTGTGCACTCGGTGGTGTCTGCGGGCGGTGCCGCGTGGTGCCGTGTCTGTCGGTGTGCGGGGGCTACACTTGGAGGAGAGTGCGGGGGGAGCGTCCTCCCGAGGGCCGTCGCGGCGTCGCGGGCTCTTGCTGCTGAAGGCCACCGACCGCACAGGCTCCTCGAAGTGACCCTCTCCTCTGGTACCCCTGCCCCGTCCCACCCCGTCGTGGTTTGTGAAGCCTGTGGGTACGGTGCCAGTGATCGGATATTGGCCCCGCTCCTCGCCCCTTGCAATGGCAAGCCCAGCGAGCACGGAGGTCGTACCCTTAAGCAGCTGATCCAAGGTTTCGTGCCTGGGTCCCGGAAGGCTGCCACCTGCTCGACCAGGCGTGTTGAGTTAGCGTAATTTGTTTGTTTTTCTCTCGATTGGCGTTCATGGATGGGGGGAGGAGGAGGAGGAGGAGGAGGAGGAGGAGGA
>CAUYUJ010001478.1:80000-100777 GCA_963575745.1 Prorocentrum cordatum | reverse complement strand
CCTCGTCCTTCTCCTCCTTCGCCTCCTCCTCCTCTTTCTCCTCGTCCTCCTTTTCCTTTTTTTCCTCCTCCACCGGCGGCGAGCGAGGGCGGGGGGAAGTGAGAAGGGGCGGGCCTTCTCAGCAGGCTCGGAGGTCTCCTCCACCTCCCGAGAAGTCCTCTGCTTCTCCAGTGCCTCCCCCGACTTAGTGGGCCCCGGAAACGGCAGGGCCGTTTTTTCACCGTTTCCGTAGAAGTGTCCCTTGAAAATGGAAACGGCAAAAAACGGCGACCGGAAACGGCAACAAAAACGGCTCCAGGATTGGAACCGGAGCGGGAACCCGTAAAAAAACGGCGACGGAACCAGCAACAAAAACGGCGTCGGAACTGGCCAAACAAAAAACGGCAAAACGGAACCGGTAACAAAACGGCCATGTCGTTTCCAGGGCCCACTGAGTCCCCCGAAGACACAGCGTGCCTCTCAGGAGGGCGGCCTTCGGAGAAGCCCCGCCGCCTCCTTCTGGGAGGGCCGTCGTCTTCTCGCTTCCCCCCCCACCGGGCGCGCCGCCGAGCTTCATTCTTCAGGAGGGGAGAGAACACACAGACACAATGAATCGTCGACTCCCAGGAAACGATGGGAAAGTATGGGAAGTGGGGGGGGGAAGACAAAAGCCCAGAACATATGGGAAGATATGGCGGATCCTGCGATTTGTGTGCATTTATTGGTGTGTCCCCGGGCCCAGGAGGAGGAGGAGGAGGAGGAGGAGGAGGAGGAGGAGGAGGAGGAGGATTCGTTCATTCTCCTCCCAGGCTGTGGACGCCCTGCTCGCGGTGGCGGTGCAGGCGGGGGTCGACGCCGTGGTGTTCACTCCGCTTGGGGCCCACGCCGGCGCGCACCCCGCGGAGGACGCGGGGGATCTGCTGCACAAGGCCTGGCAGGCCTTCGGGCGGCACTTCGTCGAGGCCCGCGTGTGCCAGGAGCCGGAGAAGAGAAGCGACGGCAAGAGAGGAGAATGGAGGAGGAGGAGGAGGAGGAGGAGGAGGAGGAGGAGGAAGAGGAGGAGCAGGAGGAGGAGGAGGAGGAGGAGGAGGAGGAGGAGGAGGAGGAGGAGGGGGAGCAGGAGGAGGAACGAGGAGGGAGGAGGGAGGAGAATTGAGGAGGTGGATCGGCGAGGGAGCAATCCCCAGGGAGGAGGAGGAGGAGGAGGAGGAGGAGGAGGAGGAGGAGGAGTAGGAGGAGGAGGAGTAGGAGGAGGAGGAGGAGGAGGAGGAGGAGGAGGAGTGAAAGCCTGTTCCCATCCCACTCCTGCCGTCGCCAGGGGCCTCCTCCTTGCCCCCTCCTTCATTGTGGCCGAGTTCGCGTTCGTATCTCTTCCAGCGCCGCATTGCCAGCGCAATCACTCTGCCTAGCCGCCGACGCAAAATGTGTTTCCCATCCCGGCGTGTTTCCTCGCCTTGGCCTCTGGGGCCCGCCATCGGGCCGCGGGGCAATCAAGAGCGGAACCGTGGCAAGCAAGAGGCCCCGCTCCCCCCGCGAAAGGGGTCGGGACCTCCCTGGATGGATGCGAGCCGCGCGTTGAGCAAACCATATCGTTAGATGCTTGGGAGCGGCACAGCGTAAGTTTTGGGAGGATCGTGTGGGCTTCTTGGATCGGCGCTGGACCCCCTCTGGCGGCGCCTCCGGCGCTGCCCCTGCGCGTCAGGGACGGGGGGTTCAGCGCTGATCCAGTAGATCCCCGTGGCCATCCAGAAGCTCATGTGGATGGCGTCCCTCTCTTCTTTCGCGAGGAGTACCCTGGCCAGCTGCGGGGCGGCTGGCAGCCGTTCAAGGCGGCGGTGGAGGGCGGCCGCCAGCGCATCCGGCACTCGCCCCTCGTGCCCCTGAAGGCGTCGCCCTACGTGCGCCCTGGCTGGAAGTACCCGAAGTCCGGGGGCGCTGCGCTCACGCGGGCGACCACGCTGGTGATGCACCGACTGCAGCAGGACCGGGTGGCCGAGGCGAAGAGGAAGCACGAGGAGCGCCGGCAGCACCTGCAGGAGGCGCGAGCGAAGTACAAGGAGGACGAGGCCGAGGCCAACACCGTTGACGCATCCTGGGATTACTCTTGTCCCTCCTCTTCCTCCTCCTCCTCCTCCTTCGCTTCCTCCTCCTCCTCCTCCTCCTCCTCCTCCTCCTCCTGCTCTCCTCTTCCTCCTCCTCCACCTCGCTCCTCCTCCTCCTCCTCCTCCTCCTCCTCCTCCTCCTGCTCCTCCTCCTCCTCCTAATCCCTCTCCTACCTATGCCGCCTACCCCTCCTCTTCTCCTCCTCCTCCTCCTCCTCCTCCTCCTCCCTCCTCCTCTCCTCCCCCCTCCTTCCTCCTCCTCCTCCTCCTCCTCCTTCCTCCTCCTGCTCCTCCTCCTCCTCCTCCTACTCCTCCTTCACTCCTCCTCCTCCTCCTCCTCCTCCTCCTCCTCCTCCCCATCGAGGCCGAGGCCGACCCCCAGCAGGAGCTTGAGCGCCGCGAGGCCACGCTCAAGGCCCTGCAGTTCCAGGCGGACTTCGCGCGGGCGCAGCTCCTGCAGCAGGAGACCCGGGTCCTCGAGGAGATGCAGGCCGTCGACGATGTCAGGGACAGGCTCGAGGCCCTCCGGAGGGCCCAGGAGCCCGCCGTGGAGTCCCTCCGGGAGGAGCCGAGCATCATGTCAAGCGGCAGCAGCGGCTCGACCATGAGGAACGCCTTTGAGGAGGCGCGGCGCGAGAACTGGGAGCGCGACCTGGCCGCCGTGGAGGAAATGGAGAAGCAGGGCCGGTCGACCGTGCAGCTGTACAAGGCCATTCTCTCGAACAGGAGCCCCAGGCCGCCCGAACGGGTCTCGAGGGCTCGGGGTCGGAGGACCTCGCCGCGTCGCCGATGCATCGGCGATGCGGCGCGACCTCGAGTCCGGCTCCCGCCACCCTGGCGATGCCGGCATCGCCGACGCATCGACAATGCGTTGCGATGCTCCGACCCCGCCTGCTCCGACGCCGCTCGGGCGGCCTCCAGTCCTCCTCCTCCTCCTCCTCCTCCTCCTCCTCCTCCTCCTCCTCCTCCTCCTGTCCTACCTCCTCCTCCTCCTCCTCCTCCTCCTCCTCCTCCTCCTTCCTCCTCCTCCCTCCTCTCAAGGGTGCCAGAAACGCTCCTACCCTGGTTTACGAGGTGCTGTGAGCTGAACCCCCTGTGGGCGTGATGTGCGGCGTCCTGGCGGCTTTCTAGGCTCTGGGCTTCCCAGGAGGTTTACAGAATACGCACTTGTAACCCAGGGTAGGGCCGTTTTTTCATCCCCCTCCTCCGATCCTCTCTCCTCCTCCTCCTCATCCTCCTCCTCCTCCTCCTCCCCTGCTCCTACCTCCTCCTCCTCCTCATCCTCATCCTCACCCATCCTCCGCCTCCTCCTCCTCCTCCTCCTCCTCCTCCTCCTCCTCCTCCTCCCCTCCCCCTCCTCCTCCTGCTCCTCCTCCTCCTCCTCTCTCTCCCCTCCTCCTCCTCCTCCTCCTCCTCCTCCTCCTCCTCCTCCTCCTCCTCCAGGAACTCCGTCGTCGTCCGCGGCGCCAGCAAGTAGCGAGGCAGCGGCCGCCTGCGCCGGCGGCTGGCGCGAAGGGCGGGGAGCAGCGCCGAGCGCCGGCGGGGTCCCCCCGGGCGGAAGGGCGCCTGCCTGCGCCTCCCTGCGCCTCTCTAGGCCTCCCAGATGGGGTCAGAGCAGGTGTGGTCGGAGGATCGTGCCGCATCGGCAATGCATCGGCGATGCGGCTCGATGTGGAGCCCGATTTGCTTCACGTCGACGTCGCCGATGCATCGCCCACGTCGACGATGCATCGCCGGTGCATCGCCGACGCATCACCGGTGCATCGCCGACGCATCGGCGATGCAGCGCGATCCTCCGACCCCATCTACTCGGACCCCATCTAGGAGGCCCCTAGCCTCGATCGGGTGGCGCGAGGGGATTCCGCTTAGGTCGGTCCTGTCCCCCTACAGGGGGATTTTCAGCGAAAAATTAGACATGCTCAAACAGCATGCCCCAAATGCTCATGAGAGGAATATGTTCCGTACTTTTGGATACGTTTTGACTGTGTTTGACTACTCCTCCTGTAGAGGGACAGGCCCGACTTCAGATCGCACGGGTGTCCGCGGTTGGGTCGGTCCGGCTGCGTCGCGGTCGGTTGCGCTCGGTCGCGTTCGGCTGTCTGTGTCGGCGTCGTCGCTGCGGCGCTGCGCCCTGCCAGGCTGCGTGCGGCCTCTCGGCGCTGGTCGGCTTGGAGTTTGCTGCCGGCTCCGGCGGTCTGGGGCCCTGCTGTCGCCGTGGACGCCCGTGCCCCCTCCGCCTCCCCGCCTCTCCCCGCTCCCCCCCTTCGGGTGGTGCGGCGTGAGCGGCCGTCCACAGATGTCTCCTCGAACGGAGCACTGGAGTGAGCCATACATACTCCAGATTTCGTAATAAAAGGGAGCGGGTCTGGACCCTCCAAGACAAGCCATTTCAGACCTCCCCCGTGGGAGAACCCTCCAAAACATCGTCCCCAGACCCCCCAGGCCCTCCAAGATAGCCTGGAAGAGACCCCCCCCCCCAGAATGAGACCCCCCTCCGTTTATTACGAAATCTGGAGTACATGCGCATGAAACTCGGAGGTCCGCGCGGATTTCTTGGATCCGCGCTGGACCCCCCTCCCTGGCGCGCAGAGCGCGCCGGGGGCGGCGCCGGAGGCGCCGCCAGGGGGGCCCCAGCGCCGATCCAAGTAATATGCGTGGACCTCCGGGTTGTTATGTTTATGATGTTGTTCGCCCTCCTACTGCAACCTCGAGCGAGTGTGCTTTTGCAGATCTATATAGGTATGTTGTTTGTTTACCTCGGGTGGTGCGACGTTGTCGGCCGTCCACGGAGGTTTCCTCGAATGCAGGGCCCCTTCTAAGGGGGGCCTGTCAGGAGGGAACAAAAACACACACAGGCACAATTAATCGTCGATAATCAGGAAAGTATGCAACAATATGGGAAGTGGGGGGGAAGACGAAAATCCCCCAAAAATATAGGAAAATATTGGGAATCCGGTTTTTTGTGTGTATCTATTTGTGTGTCCCAGGGCCCCTTCAGCCTGGGGGAGTGGAGGCTCCCAGAAGGCAGCCCGCTGCCCGGTGGGGGCAGCGCCGGCACGCGGCCTTTTGTTGGGAGGCGAGGTGGGGGGGCAGCCGGAGCCCGAGCCCAGGCGCGCAGGCCGCAGCGGGTATCGCGCGCAGGGGAACGAAGGGGGAGGAGAAAGTCAGGGGGAGAGGGGCGACGAGGAGGAAAACGAGGAGGGGCGGGAGGAGGAGGAGGAGGAGGAGGAGGAGGAGGAGGAGGAGGAGGAGGAGGAGGAGGAGGATGAGTGGAGGGGTGAGGAGGAGGAGGAGGAGGAGGAGAGGAGGAGGAGGAGGAGGAGGAGAGGGGGGGAGAAGGAGGAGGAAAGATGAGAATGAGGAGGAGGAGGAGGCGGAGGAGGAGGAGGAGGAGGAAGAGGAGCCCAGGCGCTTCTACGAAGACTTCACGGAACTCGCTTGGCCCTTGCTGGAAGACCCCCCCGCCTTTTCGGAAGGTCCGCTTCCTGACCCCGCCCCCTCCTGTGCGCGCTTGCAGTCCCTTCTGGCCCGCAGGCGCGCCCCCCCCGGCTGTCCTGTTTGATAGTCCGCCTTCCGCAACCTTCGGCCACGCGCAGGGGGGGGGTAACGGGGAGGGGAGGGGGAAGGCTTCTCAGAAGGAGGCTGCTTCTCAGAAGGTGCGGGCCTTATCCATAGATGTAAGGTCGGCGCCTTCTAAGAAGTAGCCTCCTTCTCAGAAGCCTCTCCCCCCTTCCCCGATCCCCCCTGTGCGCGCCGCCAAAACATGGCGCAAGTATTACCATCGACGCCGTCCGTTCTGAGGTGGCATCCGTCGACGGACGCTCACGCTGAACGTCAAGCCAGAGTCAAGAGCTTCTTCACCCTCCTGAGGCCCCAGCGGGTTCGTTGTTACACCCCTCCTTCTTCAGACGGAACTTCTAGCTTGCACGCAGCCCACTGTTATCGCGCAGCGACGGTGGCGTGCAGTGGTCGCCAGCTTGTCTCTGGGATGCTGCTGGCTCAATCTGAGCCGTAGTGTGCAGTGCTTGGCGATGGATCGGGCAGAAAAGAAGTGCGGCCGAGAAGGAAGACGGGGACAGGGAAGTCAGTCAGAGGAGGGAAGGAAGAGGAAAGGCAGAGGGGATAGTGCGGCCGAACAGGAAGAGTGTGCGCGAGGACAGTGAGGGGAGAGAAGGAAGAGAGGCGCCGGAAGGCCGCCTCGCCCCCGTCTGGCTGCGCATCACGCGCCCGATGGCGTGCAGGCCCGGTCTCCCATGGCAGGTCCGCACCGCCTCCATCGAAACGTAGACTTTTGGCGCTCCGCGCTGGACGCTGGCAATTCCTCGCAACTCCGCGATCGCTCCTCCGTCCTCCTCCTCCTCCTCCTCCTCCTTCTCCTCCGCCTCCTCCTCCTCCTCCTCCTCCTCCGGCCCCCTCTCCTCCTCCTCCTCCCCCTCCTCCTCCTCCTCCTCCTCCTCCTCCACTCCTCCTCCTCCTCCTCCTCCCTCCCCTTCTCCTCCTCCTCCTCCTCCTCCTCCTCCTCCTCCTCCTCCTCCTCCTCCTCTCCTCCCTCCCCGCCCTCCTCCCCCTCCTCCTCCTCCTCCTCCTCCTCCCCCCTCCTCCGACCTCCTTCTCCTCCTCCTCTCCTCCTCCTCCTTCCTCCTCCTCCTCTTCCTCCTCCTCCTCCTCCCTCCTCCTCCTCCTCCTCCTCCTCCCCTCTCCTCTCCTCCTCCTCCTCGCTCCTCCTCCTCCTCCCCCTCCTCCTCCTCCTCCTCCTCCTCCTCCTCCTCCTCCTCCTCCTCCTCCTCCTCCTCCTCCTCCTCCCCCACTCCTCCTCCTCCTCCTCCTCCTCCTCCTCCTCCTCCTCTCCTCCTTCCTCCTCCTTCTCCTTTCCTCCTCCTCCTCCTCCTCCTCCTCCTCCTCCTCCTCCTCCTCCTTCTCCTCCTCCTCCCTGGCGCGCACTCGCAGAACGAACAATGGCATAAGGTCCGCGCGGACTTCTCGGATCGGCGCTGGCCCCTGGCGCGCTCCGCGCGCCAGGGAGGGGGGTCCAGCGCAGATCCAAGAAATCCGCGCGGGGCGCCAAAAGTTTGTGTCTATGGCGTGTTTTCTTCTTCTAGTCCACGCGTTGGCGACCCCAGCGCGGGCGTCGGATGAGGGTCCCCATTAGTGGCCGAGATTCGGCCGATAGCCAACGATCTGCGCCATCGGACGGCCGCGGTCGGTCGGGGTGAACGATCCACGTGGCGTCAGAAACCGACGTGGGTGCTCTAGCTGGTCGGGAGCCCCTTCCTCTCCAAACAGAATTGTTCGAGGGGGCCGAGAGGCTGGGGGGAAGGAGAGAGGAGGGAGGAGGGAGGGAGGAGGGAGGGAGGGAGGGAGGAGGGAGGAAGGGAGGGAGGGAGGGAGGGAGGGAGGAGGGAGGAGGGAGGAGGGAGAAAAGCTCGCTTTCTCGAGCTTCGAGGGCGGAGGGCCCCCCCCCCGCTTCTGCCCGCGCGTGCCCACGCCTGCACCTGCATGCTCTCGTGCCCAGCATGGCTTCGCGCCGCGGCCCCTCCTTGGCCGCACGCGGCCTCCCCGGGGTCGAAGAGGCGGCGCCGTCGTGGAGCACGCCCCGAGGCCCGAAGCGCGGAAGCGCAGACGTGGAGCAAGGCGCGTGGATCGGGGACGGGCCCCGCTTGCCTGCTCCATCGGCGCCCTCCGTCGCCAGACGAGGCGGCACCGGCGATCTGTTTTTGGGGGCGACCTTCCCTCTGGTGTTGCCAGAAGTGCCCCTGGCCCAAGGTGCCCCCAGGATTCTCGGGGTGGCCCAGACGGCCTCCAGAGCACCCCTCACGAGGCCCAGAGGGCCCCAGGGGGCTCCGGAGTGGAGCGAAAAGCTGGGGGCACCTTGGGCCAGGGGCACCTCTAGCAACACCCGATTCCTCGATGCAGGGGTCTGGCGCCAGCGCACCAGGTCCACGGATCCCTGGTCCATGCTGGCGTGCGCTCGTCTGAAGCGCAGGGGTCCTCCTGGAGGTCGCGTGCCGCAACGCCGCCAGGCTCCCCGCCACCGCGCCCGTTGGAGCGCGCGCTCGGGCAGAGAGAGGTGTCCGAGCGGGTCGGGCGTCCTGTCGATGATGGCGATGACGATGACGATGCGATGACGATGACGGTGGCGTCGTCGTCATCGCCATCCCCACTCGTTAGGCAGAAAGCCCCTCCTGCCAGGGAGAGCGTGCGTGCTCCCGTGGACCCTCGACGAGAGCCGAGGGCAGAGCCTGGACCCCCCCCCCCTTCCCAGCAGCCCCGAGGCTGGGAGTCTTCCAGCACCACCGCCTGCGGGATGGATCCTCGGGGACCTGCCCACTCCGCCAGGGTGCTGCACGCTACTCCAGATTTCGTAATAAAAGGCAGGGGGTCTGGACCCTCCAAGACAAGCCATTTCAGACCTCCCCCGTGGCAGAACCCTCCCAATCTCCAAGATAGCCTGGAAGAGACCCCCCCCGAAATGAGACCCCCCTCCATTTATACGAAATCTGGAGTATCCCCCTCGCGGCCCCGAGGCGTCCGCGCGCCGAGCTTTCCCGAGCCGCCCGCCCCCCGCGGAGCGAAGCGACGCGCCCTCCGCGCGCGAGGCACGGCGTGTCTCGCCGGGGGGCCGCCGTGGCGGCACGCCGCCGCCCAGAAGCTCGCCGCCTCGCCAGGTGGGGGGCGAGGAGCGAGGCGAGGAGCGCCGGGTCCTGCCAAGATGAAGTCGGCCACCACCCACCCAACCACCCCAACCCAACCCGAAGGCTCAGATTTACCCTCGAGTTCCAGTGGGGGGGGGTCGGCAAACATCTAAAAAACACGTGTGGAGCCCTTACCCCCCTCAACCCGAAATTCGGGTCTTCGGGTTGGGTTGGGGTGGTCTGGTAGGTAGTCAGTCGGGCCTGTCCCTCTACAGGAGGAAAGTCCAAAAAGAGTTGAAGATAGTCTGGGGGCGACGCTTCGTCTATGTTGAACTACTTTGGCTTCTTCGTTTTTTTGACTATGTTCCAGTTCTCCGTCGAAGTCCCCCTTGAGGAGGACACGCCCGACCTCATGCCAAGAATGCCGACCCGCACGGGGCTAGGCCCTAGGCGCGCGGGCCGCAGCCCTCGCGTGCCATTTTCTGCCCTGAGCGTCGTCGGGTTCCAACGCGCGCCCACCTCCCGCGAAAAAATGCGCCGTGAGGGCGGCACCCAGGCCTTCCTCGAGAGGCTTCAGGGAGCACTGCGGCTCCCATTCTGCGGCAATCCTTGACCGCGTACATTAGCATGGGGGAAGCGGGCACTGAGGGAGACGGGCCCTGGATCCCAGGGCCTTCCCTCAAGTCGGGCATGTCCCTCTACCGGAGGAATTTGCAAACTTTGGAAAAATAGCCAGGGGACGACTTTGATTTTTTTTCGCAGATGCTCTCAACATTTCGACTGCCTTTCCAGAACCTGCCTGTAGGAGGACATGCCCGACCCAAATCCGTTCCGTTGGACGAGATCCTCATCTCCTGAGCTGCTCTCTGCCGACCGCCCCGGGGGCCGGGGAGGGCCCCCGAAAGCAAAGCCAACCACAAAACATGCGAACGAAGACATCGGAGGACCCGCTCCCCTCGGGACCCGCTCCCCCCACCCACCCCCTGGCGAGCAGTCGACCGTAAAAGGGGGGGGCCTCGTGTTCCTCTTCCTCCGCCTCCTTCTCCTGATCCTCCTCCTGCTCCTTCTCTAAAATCCTCCTCGTCGTCCTCCTCCTCCTCCTCCTCCTCCTCCTCCTCCTCCTCCTCGTCATCGTCCTCCTCATTCCCCTCCTCCTCCTCCTCCCGCAAGCCACGGGGCGCTCCTCCTCCTCCTCCTCCTCTCCTCCTCCTCCTCCTCCTCCGCTCCTCCTCCTCCTCCTCCTCCTCCTCCTCCTCCCCCTCCCTCCTCCTCCTCCTCCTCCTCCTCCTCCTCCTCCTCCTCCTCCTCCCTCCTCCCTCTGCTCCTCCTCCTCCTCCTCCTCCTCCTCCTCCTCCTCCTCCTCGCATCCTCGCTCGCATCCCCGTCGTCGGGCCCACCGCCACTCCCGCGGGGCGCCCGCTCGGAGAGCCCAAGCTGCGGGGGCGGGGGGGGTGTAGGAGGCCCTGGGCCGCCGGCCGCCGCCCCACTGGCTCCCAGCTGCTCATCGGCATGTAAGCCTCGGCGCCCCGGCCGGCCATGGCCGACGACGAGCACGCGGAGGATGAGGAGGAGGAGGAGGAGGAGGCCCAGGACCCCCTCGGGCGCGCTCGTCGCTCGGAGGATGAAGAGGGGAAGGAGGAGGAGGAGGAGGAGGCGGAGGAGGAGGAGGAGGAGGAGGAGGAGGAGGAGTAGGAGGGGGGGGGAGGAGGAGGAGGAGACCCAGACCCCCTCGGAGGATGATGCTGATGTGGAGGAGGAGGAGGAGGAGGAGGAGGAGGAGGAGGAGAAGGAGCAGGCGGCTCGTCGGCCCGGTGCCGTGTCCGAGTTTGCCGCTCCTGCCCGTGGCGGATGCGCCTTGCCCCCCCGCGGCCCCTCTATATGCAAAGGGTATCTCGGAGCTCCCATCGACACGACACGGCGAAGCTGGCCACGTCGATTTGTTCTACGGACTTGAACCTAGCTCGTGCGAGGATGTGTGTGTGCGCGCGTGTGTGTGTGTGTGTGTGTGTGTGTGTGTGTGTGTGTGTGTGTGTGCGTTTGTATGTGTGACCCCCTCGTGTCATGAACACATCAGGACGGGAGGCTTTTGTGTGTGGCCCCCTGGTGTCATGAACACATCAGAACGGGAGGCTTTTGTGTGTGTGTGACCCCGTCGTGTCATGAAAACATCCGGACGGGAGGCTTTTCGCCGTGTTCGGCCTCTGGGCTGCCTTGCCTAGGCCCCGGGGCCACCACAGGACAACTCAGGATGAAAAAGGCCGGCCTCATGGAATGCTGTGGGGGGCCCATGCCAAGAAACAATTTGTTTGCCTCCAGGTTTTGCCATGGCAAGCGTGACGTTCTTGCACCAAAAGTCACTGGATGTCGTGGGGTCTCAGGGTTGGTTCTTGTGGACGGTTTTGTTGTGGATTGGCCTCCACTTTGGGTCGAGACCTCCGGGGGTCGACGCTATGAAAAATTAAAAACAAACAAAAAAAACAAGTCGTCGGGGGTCTCGAGGCGGAGCCCCCCCCCCCCCCGGGGGCGGGGCCGTGCTGGCCACAGACGTTTGAGCCCGTTTTTGTTCAAAACCCGTTCGTCTCGAGCCCCGTGTCTTTAACCTTTTCTTGGCATCTGACGTTTTGGGTTCATAGTTATCCCAGAAGGGCCGTGGGGGCACCCTCGCGAGTTTCATTCGTCGCGTGCACGGCTCGGCTGCACGGAGTGCAGCCGAGCCAATTGTAAGGCAGAGCTCGTGCCCACAACCAGCACGGCGGGTTCGGATACAGTGAAAAGTGCCTTGACCCCTCGCGCTCACACCGAGAAGGAGGAGGAAGAAGAGGAGGAGGAGGAGGAGGAGCAGGAGAAACAGGACCATTGCAAACCGAAGACTCATCAACGGCGTTGGGATAACTATCCCGTCCAAACTCCCTCTTCAGAGGCCATTACACGGGTTGATCGTCCGCATAAAAAGGAGTTGCCCTGCTGGGAACATCCGCTTCGGGACTCCAGCGCCACGAATCAATGTGAATGCTGCCTCTTGATAACCATGAACCGCTCCAGAACACTAGTTTGGGAATTCCAATACCGCGAACTAACGTAACTTGTGCGGCCTTACAATCCTGAGCCGTTTCAAAACACCGTGTCTGGTACGCTTGTTGACCGTAGGAATCCGTGAAACGTTTGCAGATGTATGAATCGAACGTACGCGGCGCCAAGGCGAGAGCCGCACTTGGAAAACGAACCGCCCTCAATCCGCGAAATTATTGTGATTTTCTGCAGCGAATGCGCGCGGCGCTAATGCGAGAACGACACTTTGAACACGACCGCCATCCATCCGTGAAGCCCTTGCAAACTTTTGAAAGCGAGTGCGCGCGGCGCTACGGCGACAGCCGCATTTCGAGAACGACCCGTCCTCAGTCCGTGAACCTCTTGCGAATCAAAAAACGAATGCGCGCGGCGCTTAGGCGGAAACCGCATTTTGAAAATTGCCCGCCTCCATCCGTGAAGTTCTTGCAAGTTTGCAAGACGAGAGCGCGCGGCGCGAAGGCGAGAGCCACATTTTGAAGACCACCCGCCCTCCATCCGGCAAGTTCTTGCAATGTTTGATGACAGCTGCGCGCGGCCTTCAGGCGAAAACTTCATTTTAAAAACGACCCGCCCTCAATCCGTGAACATGTTGCAAGTTTCAAAAACCCAGGTGCGCGGCGCTAGGGCCACAGCCACATTTTCAAAAACCACCCGCCCTCCGTGGGCGAAACTACTGCAAGTCTTTAGGTTTCACTGACAAAAACGGTGACAAGATCTTAGGCGAAACGCCCGGCCCGCATTGTCGACTGGCCCCAGAGCGCGACAAGGAGGAGTGACCGAGAAGGGAAGGCATCGGAGAAGGAGCGGGAGGAGGAAAAGGCCGAGGAGGAGGAGGAGGAGGGAAGGAACTCCCGTGTGGCGGGGGTCCGGGGCAACGTCCGGGGGGAATGTGGTGAGGGGGGGACGCATCGGCAACCGATTCCCCAAGCCCAGACATCCGACGTCTCGATTTTTTCGAGACGCGGGCCCCCGACCTCCCGACCACTTCCCAGGGACCGCTTTTCATCCCGAGTCGTTTTTTGACGGTCCCGAGGCCCGGCGAGGGCCCCGAAGGGCCAAAAACTATGAAAAACCTTCGCCTCGATTTTTTCGAGACGCCCGATGTCTGGGTGGATCGCCGGTAGGGCCCGACGGCCCACCCAGCCCAGGAGTCCAGGAGCGTGTGCTTTGCTATCGGGGGCCCCGGGCCGCGGGAGGACGAGAATTGGGGGGGGGGGGGGGGGCAGGGAAGGGGTTGCCCACGGGGCAGGCGTCAAGGGTGTCGGTCGCGATTTCGCAGGATGGGTTTGTTTTCCACCACCAGAAGTTGGAGGGGGGGAAGGAATGTGGAGGATGAGGAGGAAAAGGAGGAGCAGGAGAAGGAGGAGGACGAGGAGGAGGAACAAGAGGAGGAAAAGGAGGAGGAGGAGGAGGAGGAGGAGGCAGAAGAGGAGGAGGAGGAAAACCTCCTCCCCCTCCTACTTGTGGTGGTGGCGGTGGAAAGCAAGCCCACCAGTGCACCACGACGCAGTGTGTGTGTGTGTGTGTGTGTGTGTGTGCGTGTTGCGACGAGGGTCCGGCAAACCCCGACTTGCTACTTGCTCTGACGACGCTTCCGCCGTCCGCTGCCTGCTCCCTCTTTGCCCTCCCGCTGGTCCTTCCTTTCACGCGCCCACTCCGCGCCGCGGCAGCTCTGCTGCAGCTCGATCGCAGCTCGGATCCAAGGCTCCGCAGACCCAAAGAGCGCTGCGACGGCGGCTCTCGGGAGAAGAGTGCCGCTCCCCATGGGCGCCTTCTGCGTCACATCGCCGCCTCTGGCGCCCCCCAGGCGTCGAGGAAGTCCTTGGTTGTTTGCGGCCGGTTGTTTTTGTTTGCGCGTGTTGCCTGAAGTCGGGCGTGTCCCTCTACAGGAGGAGTATCAAGAAATAGTCCATCAGCAATCTGGGGACGATCGTATTTACTATGTCTGACCCTTTTTGAATATTATTTGGGTATCTTTTTGCACTCTTCGTCCCAAACCCGCCTGCGGGAGGACATGCCCGACCTAACTGTTGCCTCTTCGTCCGCCCCTCCGTTCGCCTCAAAGGGGGCCCGGCGGGGCGACTCGGCGGGCTCGTGCCTCGGCGTCGACGCGGCGGGGACCCTCGGCGCGGGCGATGTGATCGGGGCTGCACCCTTCGAGGAGCGCCGCCGGGCCAGCACGCCGCGGTCGTGGAAGGTGGAGGCGGCAGGCTGTGCTCCCGCCCCGGGTCCCGCTGCCCCGGGGGGGGGCCGCGGCGGTCCCCGGAGCCCCCCAAGCGAGGCCTCCAAGGGCCCTGCAGACTGCAGAGGCATGCCACCAGCAGAAAGCAGGCGCGCCACAACATCCTCCCGACGCCGGCGGGGAAATATCTCCCACATCTGGAAGACCCACTCGGCTGAGCTGACCCCGCAAGGCGCTGCGAGGTGCGTCGCAGCGGAAGCCGACGGGCCTCCACCTTGTAAAATCCGGCTCGCTCAGCAGCACATCGCTGGTCAGTGTTGCAGCCTCCCCTGAGCACAGCCACCCCTCCCGTCAACAACGGCCCAGTAAACCGAGTGTGCATGTTCCTTTCTTTCTGAATTCCGGGCGCGTCTCGGCACTGCCATTGTCGCCGACGGCCCCTCGCTCGGGCCCCCGAGTCGGGTGGCGGCGACAGCGACAGTGGTTGTGCGGTTGTGGCCGACGCGTCCAAGCCTTGGGGCGTGCAGTACCAAGCTGCCAGGGGTTCAGTGCCCTCTGGGCCAGACGCGGAACAGCAGAGAAGAGCAGAAGGAGGAGGAACGCAAGGAAGAGGACCTCATTGAACGCCGCAGCGCTCCAGAGGGACTCTGACCTCTCCCCTTTTCCCCCTCCGCCCTCCCTCCTCCCCTGCCTCCTGCTCCCCCGCAATCGGGGTCCCCCGGCCGCGCCCACCATCGCCGAGGCAGCCGTCCCTCCCCCCTGCCTCTCCTCGTGGTGAGCGCCTCCTCCGTCGTGGCACCGCCGGAGGTGCCGGAGGGCCGGGCGGTGCCCCCCGAGGCAGCATCGGACCTCATTCTCCAGCAGTGGCGCGGCTGGGCGGCGGGTGGTGTTCCAAAGGCCGCGTTCGCCCAGGCGCCGAACACACTCGTTCCCAGCCATGCAGGAACTGCACGGACGGAGGGGTGGGTGGTCTCCTACAAGCGACCTTCGCCGCAGCGCCGCGCGCGTTCGTTGTAGAAGTCCCTTTCTGAACTGCACGGGTGGAGGGCAGGCCGTTGGTTCTTGCCAGCGCGCCGCGCACACTCCCGCCGCCCAGTGCCCAACGGCCCAACGGGTACACAGAGGAAGGGCGGCCCGTTTTCAAACTGGGGGTCGCGCCTCAGCGTCACCAGCGTCACGCACATTCGTCGTGCACCCCGCCAGCACTTACTCGAGATTTTGTAATAAAAGGGAGGGGGTCTGGACCCTCCAAGACAAGCCATTTCAGACCTCCCCCGTGGGAGAACCCTCCAAAACATCGTCCCCAGACCCCCCAGGCCCTCCAAGATCGCCTGAAAGAGCCCCTTTCTTACGAAATCTGGAGTAATTGATACGTGACCCCCTTTTACCAAGGCTGATGAACGGACCCCGCGGGGCTCGAAGCTGTTCCCAACCAATCCTGTGGTGCTGGGTCCTCGTCTTGAAGAAACAGCGCCCCGCGTTCCTTCCTCTTCATCCTCACCCCCCTTGCCTCTGCCCTCCGCATGTTTCTGTCTCGGCACGCTCAGTACAGCGCTTCGTGGGCCCAGAATTAGGGAGCTCCTCCGGAGGTCCCTGTGGCGGAACTCGCATGCCCCCCAGCCACCCAGTCCAGCGCTTCGTGGCCCCATATAGAGCTCCACCGAAGGTCCGAGTGGCGGAACTCGCATGCGTCTTCCCGACCCAGTTCAGCGCTTCGTGGCCCCATAGGGAGCTCCAGTGGAGGTAACAGTGGCGGAACTCGCATGCGTCCCCCCCGCCCAGTACAGCGCTTCGTCGCCCCATAGGGAGTTCCGCCGAAGGTCCCAGTGGCGGAGCTCGCATGCGTCCCCGCCCAGTGCAGCGTTTCGTGGCCCCGTGGGGAGCTCCACCGAAGGTCTCAGTGGCGGAACTCGCATGCGTTTCCTCCCGCCCACTACAGCGCTTCGTGGCCACATGGAGAGCTCCACCGAAGGTTCCAGTGGTGGAGCTCGCATGCGCCTCCCCCACCCAGGACAGCGCTTCGTGGCCCCACAGGGAATTCCACCGAAGGTGTCAGTGGCGGAACTCGCATGCGTCTCCCCCACCCAGTACACCATTTCGTGGCCGCGGAAGCGTTTCGTGGGCCCATGGGGAGCTTCATCCAAGGCTCGAGTGGCGGAGCTCGCATGCGCCCCCCCAGCCCAGTACACCGTCTCGTGTCCCCAAAGAGAGCTCCACCGATGGTCTCAGTGGCGGAGCTCGCATGCGTCCCCCCCGCCAAGTACAGCGCTTCGTGGCCACATAGGGAGCTCCTCTGAAGGTCCTTGTGGCGGAACTCGCATGCGTCACCCCCGCACGGTACAGCGCCTCGTGGCTCCACGGGGAGCTCCACCGAAGGTCTCAGCGGCGGAACTCGCATGCGTCTCCCCCGCCCACTACAGCGCTTCGTGGCCCCATGGGGAGCTCCACCGAAGGTCCGAGTGGCGGAACTCGCATGCATCTCTTTCCGCCCAGTACAGCGTTTCTTGGCCCCATCGATAGTTTCTCCGAAGGTCGCAGTGGCGGAGCTCGCATGCGCCTCCCCCACCCAGTACACCGCTTCGTGGCCCCATGGGGAGCTCCACCGAAGGTCCCAGTGGCGGAGCTTGCATGCGTCCCCCCCCCCCTGCACAGCGCTTTGAGGCCTCATAGGAAGCTCCACCGCAGGTCCCAGCGCTAGAGCCCGCATGTCACGCTTCGTGACCACACGTGGGGGCTCGACGCAATAACCCAGTGACAGCGCCCGCCCCGCCCCAGCTCAGCCATCTCCACACACGCTTCACACGCTTAGTGGCCTCATTGAAGGTTCTACCTAAAGCCCGCGTGGCGGCCCCGTCCCAATTTCGGCGCACCCTTCACACGTGTTTACTGGCCCCACAGGGAGATCCCTCGCAGGTGATACTCACACTGACGGGACTCACGATTGCATATGGTTGGGTCGCTCGCCAGGGAAACCGTTTTTAAACTCACGCGCGCCCGGGGGTCGTCGGGGGCGCCGCCGAGGGGGTCGGGCCCCCCCTTGCACCGCAGCCGCAAGTTGTAATGAGGATCGCATACATCCGAGGCGACGTTTTCCCCTCTCAGGCTGACTACGTCGTTCCTGCTCACTACGGGCCTACGCAGCCCCCGCCCACCCAGGGGCATCCGCAGTGTGTCGTCGTCGTCGTCGTCGTCGTCGTCGTCGTCGTCGTCGTCGTCGTCGACGAGGCAAGATTCCCGAAGTGGGTTGTCATCGTCGTCGTCGTCGACCCTCCATGAGGCAAGATTTCCGAAGTGGGTTGTCATCGTCGTCGTCGTCGTCGACCACCTCGGGGCTACGCAGATACATCCCTTCCCCCATGGTTCATCCGCACTGTCGTCGTCGTCGACGTCGACATCGACGTCGACGACGAGCGCAGCAGGCATGCGCAGCCCCCCTCCCCTCCCCGCCCCCGTGGAGCATCCGGAGTGCGTCGTCGTCCGCCGTCGTCGTCGTCGTCGTCGTCGTCGTCGTCGTCTTCGTCGCCGTCGTAGGACATAGTGTTGTGGAAACGGGGGGGAGCGGGAAGGGGTGGAGAAAGAGAAGGAGGATCCGATGCTGCTTGCCTCTGACGCTCGTTCCCCCTCTTTCATTTCCTGTCTGCAGCCATGGGCACCGCCCGCCAGCTGAGGCGTGTTTTCCTCCCGCCTCATCTTGTTCTCCTGTATGTAGCCATTTTGGCCCAACCACCCCACTGGAGCGGCGCCGTTTGCGTCGCGCCTGTCGTCGTCCAGGTTTCGGCTGGGCGTCGGCGCCAGTTACCGTCGCCACCGTGGTGTGTTTCCATACGGCGGGAGCCCCCCCGCGATTCGCCCGAGCAGGGACACCTTGTTCAAATCACGCTCCTGGCCTGTGAACATGAACCGCAAGCTGACATTTCTTCCGATGTCCTATTGTTCGGTGCTGCGACGCTCACGTAGAACCATTGACATGCGGATGGTCGGCAGACCAGTTGTGAAGCATAGGACTGTCGCTTGAGATTTCCTCGTGTATGACGCCATGGACCCGAATCTTACGAATAAGAGCGCGGGGGCGACAAGCGCCGTCGAAATTCTGTAAAGCCGGAAAACAATTCTTCAGAAGTTCGCCCGAGGCGCTGTTTGTTTACACGTTGCACACAGACGCCGCCGCAGGCGTCGAATTTTCGTCAAAGCAGTGCGAACGGGCCGCGGGTGGGTCGCTGATGAGGTGCGGGTGGGTCGCGGGTGGGTCACAGGTAGTTCGCGGGGCGGGTCGCGGGGCGGGTGCGTCGCGGTTGGCTTGCGGCGCGGTTGGTCGCGGTCAGGCCGTTGGGCGGGTCGAGGGCGACGACGACAACAATAAGAACGACAACGACGACGAGTACGACAATGACGATCTGCACCGCCGAACCGCACTACAGCCGCGCACCCAGGTACCGTGCAAGACCGTTGCGCCCCCTCAGTCTGACAAGTGTCACGTATGAAGTTTGCACAGCAATGGGTTGCACTGGCGGGGGCCTGATCATTTCCAAAGTGTGGTTTTGTTTGGCAGCTAAAAGTTTGCGTTGTATTGGCATACATGACGCACCACAGGGCGTTCGTTTTTGAAGGACGCCCCTCCCCCCCGTGGCCTACGCGAACATTTGCACGGGTTTCTGAGGAGCGGGCTTTGGTCCGAACTGGTGTTGCTGCAATGTTGGTGCATCTTGGACCTGTGTTTTGGTCCTCGTGATGATCCTCCCCATCCTCCTCCCCCCTCCTCCTATCATCATCCACTTCTTATCATCATCATCCTCATCATCATCCTCATCATCAGCATCATCATCATCATTATCATCATCATCCTCATCCTCATCATCATCACCATCAGCATCACCATCATCATCATCATCATCATCATCATCATCATCATCATCATCATCATCATCATCATCATCATCATCATCATCATCATCATCATCCTGCCAAACGTCCTCCTAATCCTGTCCCCATCGTCGTCCTCCTACTCTCACCACCCTCCTCCGATCGCTGTCCTCCCCCTCATCCTCCCCCCTGTCCCTATCACCCCTCGGCGCTCCTGCCTGCCATTCTTCCTCCAGCGCCACGTGCGCCTGTCTTGCGCTCGCACGCCGCCCGTGCCTCCTCCCCCCCTCCCCCCCCCCCTCCCCCCCCCCCCTCCCTCGTCCCCCCCCCTCCCCCCTCCCACCTCCTCCCCCGCCCTCGTCCCCTCCTCCTCCCTCCCCCCCCCCCCTCCCTCGTCCCCTCCTCCCTCCCCTCCTCCCTCCCCCCCCTCCTCGCCCCCCGCCCGTGCCTCCTCCCCCTCCCCCCTCCCCTCCCTCGTCCCCCCCGGCGTGCCGCGGGGGAGACAGGAGGAACAGCAGCGGCGGCGGCGGCGGCGGCGACGGCCAGAGGCACACGGCGGAGTGTGTCAAGCAGTGGCGAAGCGCCCTGGCTCCCTTATAGTCCTACCAAACAATGTTCTAAGAACCTGTTGTGGTTTCCACGAAATGTTCTTACAACAGTTCTGGCTGTTACTGTCTTGTTTTAACACATCGGGTTATGTTCAACGAAACTTGTTTTTGTTCTTAGAACACTTTCGGGTTCTAAGAGCATTTCGTGGTATGACTATGGGAATGCCAGGACGGTCGGTCCCTGCTCAAGTGTGGCCACCGCGAGGGTTCTCCTGGCGGCGGCGCGACGCCCCACCCTCCCCCAGAGCGAGCGAGCGGTACCACTCTTCGGGGGCGGAAAAGAGGGGAGTGATGACTAGGGGGGGCGGATAGCATGGCGGGGGCCATGATAATTCCCCAGATTTCATGTCGCCCCTTCTCATTTCATGACGTCCCTGGCCCCCCCGCCGGGCCGCGCACGTGCCGCCGGTCATGAGTTGCACCCCCCCTCTTGGACACCCCCCTCTTGGCCGCTCCCGAACTTTGCACACTAGTGCGGCACAGCCAGGAAGCGCGCATCAGGTTGACCGCGAGCGTCTCGCTGCCCACCCAGAGGAGGCCGTGGTGAGCGGCAGCTCGGGTTAAGAAGCCGCCATCAGGCAGCAGACACCCAGAGCATCTCTCGAGGAAGATTATCCCGGCAAAGCAACCTAACAACCATGTGTAGGAGCATCTCTGGGTCGAACAGCATCTCGACGAAAAGGCAGCGACAAAAAAGGTGACGTCGACGACGGCGGTGGCGGCGGCGACGGCGGCGGCGGCGCCCCCCCCGCCGCCATCCGCAGAGGTGGCTCGTTCGTGGTCTTCGTGGCCCGCCGCCATCCGCAGAGGTGGTTCCTTCGTGTTCTTCGTGTTCTTCGTGTTCTTCGTGGCCTCCTCCTCCTCCTCCTCCTCCTCCTCCTCCTCCTCCTGGTAGTCCTCCCCCTCCCCTCCTCCTCCTCCTCCTCCTCCTCCTCCTCTTCCTGGTCGTCCTCGTTCTCGTCCTCCTCGTCTTGCTCGTCCTCCTCCTCCTGGTGTTCTCTCCTCCTCCTCCTCCTCCTCCTCCTCCTCCTCCTCCTCCTCCTGGTGGTCCTCGTTCTCCTCCTCCTGGTGCTCTCCCCCCCCCCTCCTCCTCCTCGTCCTCCTCCTCCTCCTCCTCCTCCTCGTCCTCCTCCTCCTCTTCCTCCTCCTCCTCCTCCTCCTCCTCCTCCTCCTGGTAGTCCTCCCCCTCCCCTCCTCCTCCTCCTCCTCCTCTTCCTTTCTCCTCCTGGTCGTCCTCCTCCTCCTGCTCGTCCTCCTCCTCCTCCTGCTCGTCCTTCTTCTCCTGCTCCTCCTGCTCCTCGTCCTGCTCCTGCTCATCCTCGTCCTCCTGGTCTTGCTCGTCCTC
>CAUYUJ010001478.1:22500-75000 GCA_963575745.1 Prorocentrum cordatum | reverse complement strand
GGCAGCAGGAGCCGCCATCGCTTCGCCTCCTGGATTGGTGCACTCCGATGACACGAAAGCCATTTTGGCAGAGATCGAGAAGTCCAGGGATGAGCTGGCAACTGAGATCGCGACTATGAAAGAGAAGATCGCGACGCACAGCTCGGAAGTCGAGGACAAGATCGAGCAGCTCGCCGCCGCGATCGCGGGCATCTCAGCGCTTCTGAACGACATGTACCCTCGCGGCCCGGCAGGCTTGCGCGCTTTGTCGAGCAGTGCCAGCGCGGGAGCGTTAGGGCCTTACGATCAGCATCATAGGAGCCCCAGTCAGCTGCGTTAGGGCCTTACGATCAGTCCCCAGCGAGCATCGACCCAGCGCGTGAGCAAGTGGGCAAGAGTGCCCGCGTTGTTTGCTAACCTCTTCCTCCTCCTCCTCCTCCTCCGCGTGGGCAAGAGTGCCCGCGCTGTTTGCTAACCTCTTCCTCCTCCCCCCCCTCCTCCTCGCGATGCGGCAGGTGAGCGTCAGCCCTGGTAAGTGAGCAAGTGGGCAAGAGTGCCCGCGCTGTTTGCTAACCTCTTTCTCCTCCTCCTCCTCCGCGTGGGCAAGAGTGCCCGCGCTGTTTGCTAACCTCTTCCTCCTCCTCCTCCTCGCGATGCTTTGAACATCCTCCTCCTCCTCCCCCTCGCGACTGCTCGCATAATTCCTGCTGGCGCTCTATAAGTGATCTTGAAGGCAAGGCCTTCCCTGCAGAGTGTTTCGCGCAATTCATCGAAGGATGATGCCAACGCTGCGATGTTGTCCTGCCCCCTCGCGGGGCCTCCTCGGAGCCAGGACTTTTACCTTTTACCTTTGCCTCCTCCTCCTCCTCCTCAACCTCCTCACGGCTGCCCCTCGCCCTCAGGATCCTGACCCCCCTGCCGCTCGCCCTCGGGGCCACCTCGTGCAGTACTCTTGCTCACGAGTGGTCCGTGCAGTACTCTTGCTCACGAGTGGTCCGCGCAGTACTCTTGCTCACGAGTGGGCCCAAAAGGGATTCGTCGTCGTCGTCGTCATCCGAACCGAACCCCTCGGGGTCCAGACGCACCAGTCTTCCGAGCCGCGCCCAGCCGCGGCGACGAGGATGGACCCCCGCAGGCCGAAAGCCTCGAACCTCAAACCTCGAGCCTCGAGGAGAGAGTGGACTCCTCGTCCGCGGTCCCCGGACGCCGTTGCCGCCGTCGCCGCCGCCGCCGTCGTCGTCGTCGTCCGAACCGGACCCCTCAGGGTCCAGACGCACCAGTCTTCCTCACGCGCACCCTTATCCCTCAGCAATTCGCCCCGCGCGAAATGCTGAGGCATAAAGGTGCGCGCGAGGCTGGTGCGATGGCGGCTCGGGTTTGTCTTCCGTGGCCATCGCCGCCGTTTCTGATGGAAGGGGGAACGCAATGCAAATCCAATTCTCTCGACCCTGCTGCCCCTCCGCCCCCTCCTGCCCCTCCTGCCCGCCCTTGCCTCGAACAGAAAAAGAAACGAATGGGAAAGGCTAAGAGAGCTGGATTTGCTTTGCTTTCCTCCTCCCACTCTCTCTTGTTCCTCTCGCCCTCCTCCTCCATGAGCCGACGCTTCTTGGGGGCGAGGAGGGGGGCACTTTTCCCCTCCATGGTGTTCCTTGAGTGGAAACGCTTGCAAAGGGATCCTCCTCCTCCTCCTGATCTCCCTCCTCCTTCTCCTCCTCTTCCTCCTCCTCTTCCTCCCATCCGCCTCTTCATTGTCCTCGGCCGCTGCAGCCGCCGTCGCCGCCTCCTCCTCCTCCTCTTCCTCTCCTCCTCCTCCTTCTCCTCCTCCTCCTCCTCTTCCACCTCCTCCTCCTCCTCCTTATCCTGCTCATCCTTCTCATCCCTTCTCCTCCCCCTCCTCCTCGCCCTCCTCCTCCTCCCCCTCCGCCGCCAGCGCCGTCGCCGGAGGGCTCAGGTTGGGCGAAGGGGTGCGCGCGCGGCTGCAGCCGAAGGAGGCGCGCCCCGCCACCCTGCGCCAAGCGCGCCACTTAGGAGAAGGAGGATGAGGAGGAAAAGGAGGGAGAGTAGGAGGAGGAGGAGGAGCAGCATCAGCAGCAACAGCACTAGCAGCAGCAGCAGCAGCAGCAGGAGCAGGAGAAGGAACGGGAGCTGGAGCAGTGGCAGGAGCAGGAGGGAGGAGAAGGAAGAGGAGCTAGAGGAGTAAGAGGAGGGAGGAGGAGGGAGGAAGAGGGTGAGGAGTTCGACGGGGGGGCAACTCTTGAAAATCGATGTGCTTTCGGTAACCCCTTCTCCTCAACCCTCCCTCCTCCCTCCTTCTCCCCGCCCCTTCACCCGGCCTCCCACCCCTCCCTCCCTCCCACCCCTGGTCCCTCCCTCCCACTCCTCCTCCCCACCCCTTTCTAACCGCCTTCTCCCCACTCAACCCTGCGCCACCTTCCCCCCCCCTCACCTCCTCGATACGAGACGGAGGAATGAGAACAAGGAGGAGGATGAGATCCCTCCTCCATCCCCCCTCCATCCCTCCTCACTCCCCCCTCCATCCCCCCTCCGTCGCAGCCATTTTGGCTTCCGCGCCTTGGAGGCGCGACCTCCTGCAGGCGCCCTCGCGAGGCGCAAGCTGCAGGCCATGGCGTCGTTGGCGTCGGAGGCGAGCTCGTCGACCTCGACGTGGAGGTCGTGCAAGAAGCGGCGCGTGGGCTGGAGCGGCGACGCGCGCAAAGTGCTGGCCGAGAAGATCGTCGGGATGCTGCCCGCCGCGACGCAGGAGAAGATCAAGAGCGGGCAGTGGAAGGGCGGCAGGCTGATTCAGCCGATCGCCCACACCCCGACGATGGCGCAGTGCGAGAAGAACTACATCTTCATCAAGCCTGTGCTGAGGGCGTATCCGATGAAGACGCCTTCGCCCTACATGATCGCAGATGCGATGCTCATCGCGGACGGCCTGCTGGCAGGGAATCTGCTCAAGATTCCAGGCGTGGACGAGGCGGGGCTCCAGGACAAGACGAGCATGGCCGTGATGGAGGCGAACGACATCAAGAAGCTGATCGGCGCTGTTCGCTACCTGTCGCGAGGAGGGCGTTCGAGCTACAGCCCCATCATGCGCGAGCTGAAGAGCCTCGTCAAGTGGCCGCCGGCGAGATGCAGCAGGGCACGCGGGTGTGCCGACGACGATGCAGGCGCTGAAGACGACGAGGACGAGGACGCCGAGCTTGGCCAGGAACAGGGTCACCTCCCAGCTCACGAGGACACCGCGGCGGTGGAGATCGGCGACTCCGTCGAGTACGCAGTCGTGGAGTTCGATCGCGACGGCGAGATGATGGACGTGGGCGGCGAGGTGGACAGCGCGGGCGTCCCGACAGGAGGACCGCAGCCCGATCTGAGAGGTGTATTGCCGCCCACTCCAGTTGCCATCGTCGAGTCCGACTCGGAGGTCGATCCCACGTGGGCGTGCTCCGGTTGCGGAGCCGAGTACAAGTGCGAGGATTTCGGCGAGTGCCCGAGGTGCTGCAAGAAGGAGCAGGAAGCCGCGGAGCAGCTGCAGCCGCTGCAGCAGGCAAAACGGGGGCCAAGGGAGGCAGGAGGGAGAGAGAGAGAGAGAGAGAGAGAGAGAGAGAGAGAGAGAGAGAGAGATGGAGAGACAGAGAGGAGAGAGAGGAGGAGGAGGAGGAGGAGGAGAGGAGGAGGAAGGAGGAGGAGGAGGGGAGGAAGAGGAGGAGGAGGAGAGGAGGAGAGGAGGAGGAGGAGGAGGAGGAGGAGGAGGAAGGAGGAAGGAGAAGGAGGAGGAGGAGGAGAAGGAGGAGGAAGGAGAGAACTCCAACTACGACCCCAACACGACTCCAATACGACTCTCCCTCCCTCTCCCTCCCTCCCTCCTCCTCCCTCCTCCTCCCTCCTCCTCCTCTTCCTCCTCCTCTTCCTCCTCCTTCTCCTCCTCCTCCTCCTCCCGTTCCGAACGCTCGAGGCTCTTGAACGAGGACGCGAATATCTCGGTGATATTCTTAACGCTCTACTGCCACTCCACCTCCTGGTCTTAGAAGCGGGAATCGACGCACTATGGGGCAAGCTCGGGGAGAATGAGGTAGAGTCGGCGTCGATCCAGAACCTAATCGATGAGATCGATGGGGTGCACGGGGAGCCTAACTCAGGATCCAGGAGGCCCCCAGGAGGCCTCCAGGGCGGGAGTGGGTGGAGGAGAAGGAGGAGGAGGTGGGGAAGGAGCGGGGGAGGAGGAGGAGGAGGAGGAGGAAGAGGAGGAGGAGGAGGAGGAGGAGGAAAAGAAGGAGCAACGCAGCCCAGGTGATCCCAGCTGGAGAAGTGCCTGCCGAGCCCGCGGATGGCCCAGTGGTCGAGGACCTGACCTGCTGCTTATGCTGCCCTTCGTCCTCCTCCACTTGTCCCTCATCATCCTCCCATGCTCCTCCTTCTCCTTGAGGACCCGCCTGCTCCAATTCAGGCTGCCCTCCAGAGAGTCGAGACGGTGGTCAGCGAGGGCGTCGAGTTTGCAGAGGACCCCCCTCTCCACCACCACCTCCACTTCCTCTGGCCGCCTCCTCAACCCTCCACCCTCCACCTCCTGGGCTTTGTCCTCCTCACCGTCCTCCGCCTTCCTCTCCTCCTCTCCTTCCTCGCCCCCCTTCTCCTCTTGATCCTCCTTCGCCTTCCCCTTCACTCGCCCTCCTCCCGCGAGGAGGCCGACCTCGACCTGAACGCTGCCCTCGCCGACCTACCAGGAGTTTCTGAGGATGAGGGCTCCCTGCACCTCAGCGACGGCGACGCCGACGCTGAGGCGCTCTTCGCGCCCTCCGAGGCGCTGACCGTGCCGGCGTCATCAGGATACAGAGGAAGGGGGAACGAAGGAGGAGATGATGAGGACGACGAGACGAAGACGATGAAGACGAAGACGACGAGGGCGATCAGGGGGAGAGGGAGATGGAGGAGTTTTTGAATGTAAACAAATCCTCAGACGATCCCAGCTTGCAGTGCCTCAGATCCTGGGCGGGCACCTGCCGTCCAAAGAGGCCAGCAGATTTGGCGAGTCTCGGTGCCACGCTGCAGGCTAGACAATGAAATGAAACGCATGTCCCTGGGACAGACCCCCCTTTTTCATTCGCGGTAGGTCTGCGTCGTGTCGACCAGCGGCGACCCCAGCGCGGACGTTCAAGGTTGAACGCCGCCGGCGACCCAGAATCGATCGATGTTGAACGATCGGACGTTGCGGCAGCGGCCGATCGTTCAAGGTGAACGATCCCTGCGGTGTCAGAAACCAACGCCGGGGTCGACGCGACACGAACCTGCCGCGCAACCGTTGTGGCCAAAAAATGGGGGGGGGGGGGGGCTCTTGGCATTGCACGTTTCCGAACGCCTTGAAGGCTGTGCTAGCAATCGACCTGAAGAAGCAGAAGAAACCGGCCTCCAAAAAGAAGCAGATCAAATCCTCCTCGAAGGTTAAGAAGACGACTACTCGGAAGCGAGCGTCCTTCGGCAAGCGTCCCCGCAAAGCAGCAACACACCGTTTCAGAACTGCCCTTGCCCCGAAGGCTGCGTCCGCCAGCAAGCCCGAGCAGCCCGCGAGCAAGGGCAAGGGCAAGGGCAAGGGCAAGGGCAAGGGCAAGGGCAGAGTCAAGAGCACTGGCAAGCAGGGCAGGGGCCGCGGAAAACATGCACCTGAAGTGGAGGCCGCTCCTGAACAGTATGAGGACTTTGATTTGGAGACAGGGGCCCTCACCTTGGACGCCCGGGAGCAGGTGAAGTGGCCTTTCGAAGGCGGCTTCAACCTTGAGGTGCTGAACCGCTACAACTTGCTGCGCCCCGAGACGTACAATCGTTGCGGCGTGCTCCCCATCGAGGCTTTGCCTGCGGTGATGCCCAAGGGCGGCAAGGGCTTGGCCTACGCGATCCACGGCACGAAGAAACAGAAGGTAACGATTGAACTCCTGTGAATTTGTTGTGCTGATCCCGCCGGTGGCTCGGCGGAGGGTTGAGGGCGGGGGAGGGGGCCGGGATGAGCGCGCCCCCGCTCCCTCAACCTTTCGGCGCGCCGCCGAGTGGGGAAGCATATCCACATGAGTTCAATCGCTTCTCAGGTGGAGGTCATTCTCGACAAAAGGTCTTTCTACGTGAAATCGTTCGGAGACGTGGTGATGTCAGATCCTGCGCCCGCCAGAACCTTCGCGCGGGGCTCCCACGGCGGTACTTCCATTGCGTGGGCGAAGCTCAAGGAGCATATTCAGTTTGAGCGCGCCTGGCAGATGCAGGCTTGACGTCCCGATGGCTTGCGCTCGCGGTGGCTACCCGCCGGGCCGCCCTGAAGGCGTGACGTCCTGACGGCCTGTAGGCTTTGAGCGCTCGCGGCTGGCTGTCTCTCTCGCGGCCCCACCTCCGGGCCGCCTGCCAGAACGCAGGGATGTTCTCGAGCGCGGGGATTTCGCTGCCACGCGTGCGCGCCCAGGCGGCCCGCTCCGGCGACCACTCGCGCTACGCAGTTGCGCAGATGTATGATTTTGGGTGCCTCCTATCGGGCGAGGCGAAGCATGTTCTGTGCAATGCGCAATGCGCTTCTTAAGCTGCCAGCGCGCCTGGCAAACTCAGAGGGGTTTTGGATAGGGATAGGGGATGAAGGGGGAAGTGCGATTTCAGGCATCCTTTTCATTCGCGGTGCTGCTGGGGAGTGCAAGACCTCGTGCCGCGGATAGAAACAGTTCGTCCGATTGGGGTTGGGCGAGCAGAGGCAATGAAGCGTGAGAGAGGTAAGGCTTGAGGACTAGGGCGAGGAATAGGATGTCGAGGAGGGCGAGGACGAGGCCGGCGAAGGACGTAGAGTAAGACGAGGGCGGGGTCTAAGTGGGAGGGGAGGGTAACGGCGAGGAGGAAGAGGAGGAGGAGGGGGAGGGGGAGGAGGAGGAGGACGAGGGGGAGGAGGAGGAGGAGCAAGCCGTCCTCCACCGCGCGGATTGCATGCAAGCGGAATGCAGCGCCCGAGCAGCCGACGTGTATGCTACTCTTCTACTGCTTGTACTATAAAAGTACGACTATCTATGCTACAAAAGTAGCAATAGAGGTCAGCGCTTCTCCACCTGCTCCTCCTCCTCCTCCTCCTCCCCCTCCCTCCCCCCCCCTCCTCCTCACTCTCCCCCCTCCGTCCTCCTCGGCGTTGCGAAATCAGCCGAGAGGGCAGACGGAGGAGGAGCAGGAGGGGGGGGGGGAGAAGGGGGGGAGGAATAGGAGGAGCGCAGTGGGAACGGTTTTAAACTGGCCCGAGGGCCCGCCCAGGGCCCGTCAGCGAGAGACGTCGAGGGTCTGGTGTTCTCAGAAAAAAACCTCACCAGGGTCTGATGTCCTCAGGGTCTGATGTCCTCAGCCCCAGGGGCCCGCTGAGGGCCCGATGCAATTCTAAACGCATCTTTAGGATCAGCGAGGGAACGCATCCTCCTTGTCCTCCTCCTCCTCTTCTCCCTCCTCCTCCCCCACCTTCTCCCGCTCTCCTCTTCTTTCTCCTCCTCCCCCTCCCCCGCCTCCTTCTCCTCCTCGCCCTCCTCCTCCCCCCCCGCCCCCTCCTCCCCCTCCTCCTCCTGGGCCTCCAGGTCATGGGGGCCGAACCGAACCGAACCGAACCGAACTCTGTCTCCCTGCGGCCGCCAGGTGCGATGGGGCGCATCAACATCGGCTCGGCCAAGAGACGCACCTCCGCCCGGCCGCTCGCGCTCGCGCGCTTGCTCGCGTGCTTGCGAGGAAGAGCGAGAACAAACAAGGGCGAAACGAGGAGCGAGGAGGAGAAAGGACAAGGAGGATGGGGAGGGGAGGAGCGAGAGGAGGGTGAGCGAGGAGGGGGGTGAGCAATGATGGGTTGAGCGATGAGGATGATCATGAGAAGGGAGCTGATGTTTTGTTTCAAGGTGTCCTAGGCATCACGTAGTCCAGAGGAGCGGGGTGATTGAACCCTGGGCCGAGAGGCATTCCACAAAACACAGCAGGCTTCCAGAACAGACAGCGGGCTTGGATTAACCACGGGGGCCTTCAACATCGCTCAGCGGGCTTGGATTGGCCCAAACGCACGTCTGCGTCCAGGCCCAGGTTTTTGACGGATTTCCGAATCCCCCCCTCCCCCTCTCCGCATTACAATCGTGCCGAAGCATAAGATCGAGGACGGTTTGGAGAGGGTGCCGTAATGTTCTCTGTGTTTGCTGGATGTTCTTGTGCATCTTGGGGAGGGTACCCTTGAATGTTCTGCGTGTTTTGGCCGGCGGAGGTTCTCGTGTTCTTGAAGGGTGTTCTTCTGCCCTAGGTGCGACAGTAGCTATTTTGGCTGCAGGGTCACTGGTCTTTCTCGCGCCAAGTCTGCAGAGAGCGTTTGCACGCATGGCTTCGTTCTCATACTACGATGGTGAGGACAGCTGGAGCCAGGGCTACGATGATCAGGACAGCTGGAGCCAGGACTACGATGTTCAGGACTTGGGCCAGGACTACGATGATCAGGACTACGATGGCCACGACTACGATGATCAGGACTGGGGCCAGGACTACGATGGCCAGGGCCACTACTACGATGATCAGGACGTGGGCCAGGACTGCGATGGCCAGGACTACGACGGCCACGACTACGATGATCAGGACTGGGGCCAGGACTACGATGGCCAGGGCCACTACTACGATGATCAGGACTGGGGCCAGGACTACGATGGCCAGGGCCACTACTACGATGATCAGGACTGGGGCCAGGACTACGATGGCCAGGACTACGATGGCCAGGACTGCTGGGACCACGACTACGATGGCCCGGACTGGGACCACGACTACGATGACCAATCGAGCATCGACGAGGGCGACAAGATGTACCGCTCGCTCGACGATGAAGATCACAGCCTCGACAGTCTGCGGCGGATCCCGCCTTCTCCAGTTCCTAGCGAAGCCTTCGGCGAGTACGACGTGCTGATGCCGGCCTTCGGCGAGTACGACGTGCTGATCCCGGAGAGGAGGCCTTCCGAGGATTCTGATGCATTTCGCAGAGCGGAATGGCTGATGGCCGAGATGCTTGACAAGATGCCAGTCGAAGCGCCTCCACGCCCGCTGACCTGGAGTCAATGGCAACTTGAGAAGAATCTCGAACAGATGTCCAATGAGCTCGCCCGCTGCCGGAAGGAATGCGAACGCATCGATGAGCGTGCACGCCATGGAGAGCATGACCTTGAGCACGGCCCGAATGACGGTCTTCTGGTATTGGACGTTCCCGAGCCTCAGAGTCTGGCGCGGAAGAAGGCTAATGCTATTCTTGCGGAGATCCTTCACCGCATGCCAGACACTGTCGAATACCTCACTCCGACGCTCGACAACTACCTCAAGGCGAGGATGGATGATTACAGCTACGCTTGCTCGTTGGCCGACGCTGACGATGGGGCCCTCGCGCACCGGGCCAAGCCTGAGCTGGTGCCTCCGACGCCTTCCAGGAAATGCTCTGCTGTGCAGGACCTGCAGGCGTTGCCTGCTAAGCGCGCCAAGCTCGCTGGCGCGTGAGCGCAAGTTTTCGCAATTAAGCTTGAGCCTCGCTGAGCGGAAGGGGGAGGGAAGGAGGAGGGAAGAGGATGATGAAGTGGATGATGAGGGAAATCCGGAATAGGAAGGATGAGGATGTACGCACATGCCGCTCTGTCTATAATGATGTTGCGATGAACGCAACCTGCTGCTAGCGAGGTCAACTGTACCCCGTGCGGGAATAATTCGTTGGAAATGCTGTGGGGGATCGTCACGCTGTCCTATAGCTCGCGTGGTCAACACATGCAGCTTGCTCCCCTCTTCCCACATCTCCTGGGAAAGGTTGAACAGATGCACGTCTAAATCGTAGGTAGGTTGAGTTCGAGGCTCGGCATCGAACGTGCTTCGGTAGAGCGAAGAAATCATCGTGATCGTTTCGCCACAATGTCGCCGTCGAGTAATCATCGTCATCGCCATCGCCATCGTCATCGCCATCGCGATCGCCATCGACATTGTTGTTGATCGTCGGCAGCGATGCGGTGGCTGTATTGGGTGAGTGGTCTCCTGCTGGCCAGACCCTGGTGCAACTCTGGGGCAACGCTTGGATGCTCATAGGTCTATCGGGATGCCCTCGGTTCCCTGTCTTAGAGCCACTTATCCAATGCATCCGCCGTATCGCTGCATCTACTTCCCTTCCGCCGCCCCCCATGCTCGAGTTCCGCGGCCGGGGGGCCGCCCCCTTGCGGCGGCCGGGGTTGGCACGCGGGGCAGCGTGGATCTTCTGTGCCGCGGAGGCTGTATATCACCCTAGGGCTCACTTCTCATCCTTCAGTTTGTCTTCATCTGTCTCTCGTTCAAGCTCTCTCTCGCTCTTTCTCTTTCTTTTTTTTTTATCTCTCTCTCTCTCTCTCTCTCTCTCTCTCTCTCTCGCTCTCTCTCTCTCTCTCTCTCTCTCTCTCTCTCTCTCTCTCTCTCTCTCTCTCTCTCTCTCTCTTTTTATCTCCCCCCCCCCCCCAGACTCACCCCCCCCTCCCCTCCAGGTGCACCTATCAAGAAAGGCATGGCTAAGTCAGCTGCCGCGGCATCGCAGCAGCGAGTGCTATCCCATCTCCTCATGAGGCAGCTCAAGGCGATTGGCGCGCCATTGATGGTCATGGTCGGTGTGGTTTATCAACCGGCTATGGAAATTGCACCGCGCATTTTCCAGTGGCTGTTTGGTTTTCTAACTGTCATGATCATGAATTGCGTGCCTCTTATTGTATTATCTTGAGGTCATTGCGTATGCTGTGGTACGGCATCCAGGCCTGGATGCATCACCTAACTTCGATTGGGTGGAGTATTTCAGTGGCGGTCCTCTTAAAAATCACAACACTGTGACGACAGAAGTGACGACCCCCTGCGCAGATTTCCAGGGGTCGAGTTTTAACCGGGGGAGGGGGGTATAAGACGATGATCTCACGAGCCACGCATGAATCTCCGCCCAAGGTGGAGACCAAGCTGTTACACATGCGATGGTAGGTTCTGGTCTTATTGCGGCAACATTCGAGAAAAATGCAGATGTTTGCATGCAAAATATGTTGACGCCGATCGGGTTTGTGAACGCGGTGCTTCTAGCTGCTCGGTTGAAGAGCGGCGGTGGTACTAACACTGCGCCTGTGTGTTCCACTTGGGTATGGTTATCGCGTTTCAGCACCAAACGTCGGCTATGGTACCCGCTCGGTGACCCACATGTGCCTTGTGTGAAGGACGCCAACACGATGGTATCGCGAGTCGTTGCTATTATGTGGGTCAATTGTGCTCGGGGCACCTTCTGGTTCTTGGAGCAGCCGATGAACGGCCTGCTCGAAGTTCACCCTAGGTTCCTGGGGCAACACATTACCTCATAATGTTGGAATGTTGGGGTCCGCGGGTCCTTCACCTCGTGTACGATCTATAATGCGTTCATGGTTTTCTGAGGTCATGCGTGCGACATCCCGCCCTATCCCCACCTCCCCTCCCCCCTCCCCCCCCCCCTCCCCCTCCTCCCACTACTACCCCCCCCCGCACCCCCTTTCCTTCACCCTTCTTCTCTCCCTTCCGCCCCGAAGAGGTTCCAAGAATTTGCCAAGCGTCATCGGGTGTACCGCATCGCAGTGTCCATGGGGGCCTTCGGCGGTTCCAGCGAGAAGAAGACGTGGATTTACTCGGGACATCCCTGGATCTCTGAACTCATAGATGCCCAACATAAGTACGGGGAATATCATGGCCCCGCCGTCGCGCTGTACGCGAGCGTCGACGGGAAGGTGCACGGCAACAAACCTGAGCTGAAGCTGTCGCAAGCCTACCCCGTGGGATTCGGCATGGCCGTTCGCGATCTGTACTTGGCGCACAAGGTTGGCTGAGACTCCAAACTAACACTACACCCTCCCTCATTATGTCTCCTCCCCCCTTCCACGATTCATCGGGTGGAGGCGCCGTGGTGTCTGATAACGTCGTGATGGCGCGCCATCGCACCTGCGGGGCGCAGGGGGAGGGGCACCCTGCCTCCGCCTCCTCCTGCTCCTCCTCCTGCTCCTCCTCCTGCTCCTCCTCCTCCTTCTCCTCCTCCTCCTCCTTCCCCTCCTCCTCCTCCTGCTCCTCCTCCTCCTCCTCCCCCTCCTCTCTCCCTCTCTCTCTCGCGTCTCCTCCTCTTCCTCCTTCTGCTTCCTCTTCTCTGCGCCCAAAAGGAGGAGCTCCGCTCGGCCGCCCGCAAGCTTGAGACTGATGCCGCTACGGTGCCGTGGCAACTGAGTGAACTTACCGCTGGCATGCGCAAGCTCGCTGGAACTGATCGCTGGCAAGATTCTGAGATGCGGCATGTAGCCACATGGTGCTCGCAGCAAGCAGCCATCAACCTCTAATCATTCGGTTCCTGGAAAAACAAAAGCATTCTGTTAGAACAACTGAGCCGTAGAATGGCCGTAGAATAGCCGGAAAACAGCGTAGAAAGCCGTAAAGTGGCAACCACCTACTTTAAACTTATGTCAAACACCTACTCGACACCATCTGAAAATTAAACATGAGCCGTAGAGTGGCCGTCAAATAGCCGGAGAACAGCGTAGAAAGCCGTAAAGTGGTAATCAGCTCCTCCTCCTCCTCCTCCTCCTCCCGCTCCTCCGCCTCCTCCTCCTCCTCCTCCTCCTCCTCCTCCTCCCCCCTCCTCCTCCTCCTCCTCCTCCTCCTCCTCCTCCGCCTCCGCCTCCTCACTCCTCCGCATCCTCCCCCTTCTCCCCTCCTCCTCCTCCTCTCTCTCCTCCTCCTCTCCTCCCCCCTCCTCCTCCTCTCTCCTCCTCCTCCCTCCCTCTCCTCCCCTCCTCCTCCTCGCCCCCCCCCCCCCCCTCCCTCCTCCTCTAGCCTCCTCCTCCTCCTCTTCCGCCTCATCCTCCTCCGCCCTCCTCCTCCTCCTCCTCCTCCTCCGCTCCTCCCCCTCCTCCTCCTTCTCCTCCTCCCCCTCTCTCTCCCCCCCCTTCCTCCCCCCCCCCTCCTCCTCCCTCATCCTTCCTCCTCCTCCTCCTCCTCCCTCCTTCTCTCAACTTTTTGTTGGGGCGGGTGCGATCCCCTCCTCCCGCTCCTCCTCCTCCTGCTTCTCCTCCTTCTCCCGCTCGCCCCCCCCCTCCTCCCCCACCTCCGCCACCTCCTCCGGGCCAGGCGGGGCCAAAGAAGAGGCCATCGGTGAACTTGGAGGGATTTCGTTGCCGCGCGGATTCGCCCAGACGGCCCGCTCCGTCGAGGGGGGTGAGGGGGGCGAGGAGGAGGGGGGGGGGATGAGGGGGAGGAGGGGGATGACGAGGAGGAGGGTGATGAGGAGGAGGAGGAAAAAATAAAAATGGGGAGGAGGAAGGGAGGAATAAGGAGGAGGAGGAAGGAAATGAGGGGAGGAGGAGGGGGGGGGGGGGGGGTGGGAGGAGGAGGTGGAAAGAGGAGGAGGGGGAGGAGGAGGGGGAGGAGCGGGAGGAGAGAGAGGATGAGAAGGAGAAGGAGGAGGAGGAGGAGGAGGAGGATGAGGCTCAGGGCCTACTCAGGGCCTACTCAGGGCCTACTCGGCCTACATGACTCGTCTTATCTGCAGCGCTTGTGTCAGGAGGGGTTTCTTTTGTGCTGCTCGTTGCGCCAGGGGTACGCGCGCGTGATGGCCTCGACTCCCCCTGCTGGTGGCGCTGCCTTCAGTGAGGTGTCGGCCTCCAAGACTGCTCGCAAGGCGCCATCTCCCGCAGGGATGCATCCCATGGGCCCAGGACCGCTGTTCAGGAAGCGCCAGAAGACCGACGCCACTTTCGAGGAGGCTCTCAAAGTGAAGACGCAACATATGGATCCCCCCTGCATGTCCCAAATTCTGCCGTCTTCTCGTCATCATCATCTTTCTATTCCTCTGCTGGCTCACCCTCCATGCGTCGACTTGCTCCTCCCTTCTTGTCCTAGTCCTCCTCCTGCTTCTCCTTCACTGGTTCGTCCTCCTGCCCCCCCTCCCCTTGCTATCCGCTCATCCAACGGTGTGCGCGCGCGATGAGGTTTATCTCCCCATGTGCATTCGTTTCGGCCCCGGGTCCGCCTCTGGATGTGTGGTGTAAGGTATATAAGTACAAACATAATCTCCATTATCGCATGCCTCCACCGCATGACCTCCCTCGAGTGCTCTATTGTATCATGAGGGCCTTGCGGCCGATGCCGCCGAGCTTGACGGGGAGGAGGATGCGAAGGATGAGGATGAGGATGAGGAGGAGGATGAGGAGGAGCGGGATGACGATGATGGTGAGGAGGAGGAGGAGGAGGAGGAGGAGGGGGATGGGGGAGGAGGAGGATAAGGAGGAGGAGGAGGATGAGAGTATGAAGGATCATGATGAGGAATGTCCTCACCGATCGCTTTTGTTTGTTTCCCATCGAGGAGGGGGCTGCCAATGCGCCGCCTGTGGCATCGCCAGCAGGGGTCGGGCGCTCGCCATCCGTCTGCGCGGCCTTGAGTCCATCGGTCTCGAGTGCAACGTCGGACATGACGTCGGTGTCTCAGATGACCTGGAAGAACGAGTCGCAGATGTCGAAGCATATGTCAGGCGCGAGGCTGACGATGTTCCTGCGCGGCAAGGTCAAGGCTGGGCACTGTCGCGACGACCCTTCGAACCCACCAGATCCGATGAAGAAGCGCCAGTACTGGGTGAAGGCGGAGCAGTTCTCTGACGACGATGAACCTTCAGCTGAAGATCAAGAGGATACCTCGCCCCAATGATTGCCCACCTCTCTGTGCATGTATGCGCGCCATAGGCGTGTGCACACGTGCGACAGGATGGGCAAACCTTGTGGTGTTTCTTGCAGGAGATTGAGCTATCTCGCCGCGGGGACATGCTGATGCAACAGATGCGCGATCAGCTGAAGGAGGCGGAGCTACCATATGATGACGAATTCATCCAGAAGCACGGTGGTGACTTGTCCATCATTAAGGACAACTTGGCAGTGCTTGAGGATGGAGGTGCCCAAGATTTAATCGACGCTTTCATCGTGAAGATCTTGGAGGGAGATGGTGATCAGGAGATGGATCCGCATGCTGCACCTGTAGACTCGCTTCATGCCTTCAATGGTGCGCTGGATGCTATGGCCGCCGACTCGATCGCGCCGACGCCGACGGGTGATCCCCTGCCGGGGATCGAGGCGCAGATCCGCACGCTCGATGATGATGTAGACGGTGCTAAAGATACGCTCCCAGGGGCCGACACGCAGTTGGCATCAGTCTTGGACATCGGGTTGGACTACAACCTTGGCGATCGCGTGACGGCGGGTGCGCCTGAGGAGTTCTCTATGGGCGGGCTGCAAGCTGAGTTGTTCGGGGGCAAGGCTGTGGGGGCCGTTGCCGCTGTGCCAGCGCCGAAGGCCACGATTGCCAAGGCCGCTGCAGTGGCCCCAGAGATGGTGGCGCCGAAGGCTGCAATGCCGACTCCAGCTGCGCTGGCAGCCTCTGCGGAGCCGCCCGCGGCGAAGCCGCCGCCGCCGCAGCCGCCGGCCGCGCCGTTGCCAACGGCGCAGCCGCTGCACCAGGCGCCAGCAGCGGCGGCGCCCATCATGCCTGCTGCGGCGGAGGCGGCGCCAGCAGCGGCGGCGCCGAGCATGTCTGCTGCGGCGGCGGCCATGCCTGAGGCGGCGGGGCCTGCCCACGATATGCCCGTTGTCCGCGTGCGCCACAACTCGGTGACCGCGCCGGCCGAGTGGGCTGTGTTCACAAGGCTCTTCTTCACGTTCCTTCCCTCTTCCCTCTATCTCTCGCCTCTCGCTCCTCACCGCCTGATCCTATACCCATCGGTCGGAAGAAGTAGGTAGAAATATGAAGTAGGAAGGCGTTGGAAATAGATTGGGTTTCTGCCCGCCTCCAGAGGAGGAAGGAAATGGGAAAACCACTCGACTCTTGAAGGCGCCGAAAGTAGATTGGAATCTGGGAATCCCGAAATACCTACTTTCAACGACCGATGGCTAGTCATTCCTAGCCTTTCGTTTTCGTTGTGCCTCTGTCAGGCAGCTCAAGAACACCACCACCTACCCGCAGAACATCAAGGACGAGGCGGCCACCAAGCAGGGCAAATTCCAAGCCTTCAATCTCTGGCTGGAGCGCAACAAGGACCCGACGAAACTCACTAAGAAGATCCAGTTGAAGATCACTGCGCGCGACAGGGGCGAGGCTGCAATTGCGTCAGTCCTGGATCCATGTGAGTCCAACCAGCAGGGCGTCCACTGATCGGTAGTGGGAGGTTGGGTGCCGACGCCCTCGTTGGCATCCATGTGCCCCGCCACTGTCTAGTGGACGTCCTCGATTGGATGGGCTCGGTATGGTATGCGTGCTGATGGAATTCCACGTTGCAGGCTGTTTGGGAGTGGCTCAAGCCGAAGCAGATGCTCGCTTTCTACAGCCCGGAGAAGGTCGATGAGCTTAAGAAGCAGAGGGATGGATCAGGGCAATATCAGTTGGATGCTGAGTTCCCGAACGACACGAATGAGCGGTACTACTTGATCCGCACCCGCCTGGCTAACATTAAGTCGTCAGAGCAGGAAATCGAGATGTCCATGGAAGGGGCGCAGGATCTTGACCAGGATAGCGCGAAAGCGCTGCTCAGCAGTGACGGTCTCTTCGGGGGGGCGATGGCGCTCGCTGGGCAAGAAGGCGGTGAGAAATTATTCGGGCTCGTCCCCGCGCCTGCTGGCAAGCCGACGAAGGATCCCAAGAACCCGAAGGGAAAGGCCCAGGGGACTGCAAAGACCTCCTACACGTTAGATCCAGCCGACTATGCGATGGCCACTACCATGCTCAGCGACATGCTCAATCAAGTGTCCAGGGCAGAGCGGCTCTCGACTGAGCTGAACGCCCATCAGCTCTCCACGGATATCGAGAAACAGATGACGCAGCACGCCAAGAGGGCCAAGGAGCTGTGGAAGATTGGCGAGAAGCTTGTGGGTCTCAGCCCTGAGACATACCAGCAGGAGGCGTTCGTCAAGGTCCAGGCGAAATTCGTCGAGTGGACGGCTTGGTTCGACACCAGGTACGAGGCCGGGAACAGCCTCGTGAAGAAGATCAACTCGAAGAGGAAGGCCGCAGCCAAAGCCGAGGCCGACAAGAAGAAGGTGATCGAGGATGGCGATGCCGGCAAGGCTGGACACGCCTTTCTTCTCTCTTCGTCCTCGCGATAACTGCCAACTGCCTATTTAGATGTTTCGGATGCAGTTTGAGCCAGCTTGAACCAAATTGGCAACTGACTCCTCCTCTTCTATTTTTTTCATCCTCCTCCTTCCTCCCCCTCCTTCTTTAGATTCTGGCATGTTCCTGCCGATGCTGTCGCTCCTCCTTCTATGTTATCCCCTCTGATGCCTGCTCTCGCCCGCCCCTCCCCCCGCAAGGCCGATGGCGCGGGCTCGTGATCGCGGAGGGGGCGAGCGCCCGGCAGCGGGCCCGGGGCAACGCCGACAGCGATCGGGAGCCTCGAGACGGGGGTCAGTGCAGACGGGGGTCAGCCAGAGCGCCAGATCTTGCAGGATCCTGCAGCGCCAGGGTCGCATTGACCCGGGCTTGGGTGCAGGATCCTGCAGGATCCTGCAGGATCCTTCGCATTGACCCTGGTTTGGGTGCAGGAGATTGCAGGATTTTGCAGGCCTGATTGACCCGGGTCTGCATTGACCCGGGTCAGAAGATCCCCGAAGCGAAAACAATGGACGTCGACAGCCAATGTGATTTTTCCAGGATAGATTTGTAAACTGCAGGTCCGCGACCGAAAACTGTTTTTGCTCTGAGTCCCGAAGTCCCGAACGATCGAAGACGCCAGCTGCCAGATGGCAGCGGTGACGACGTCGACATCCAATGTGATTTTTCCAGGATAGATTTTTAAACTGCAGGTCCGCGACCGAAAACTGTTTTTGCTCTTGCGCTAAGTCCCGAAGGCCCGAACGATCGAAGACGCCAGCTGCCAGAGATCTGCAGGCGCTTAGTTGCTGTCTGCCTGCAGGTTTCGACTGGGTGCGAGCGAGCTGGCGCATTCATCCATCCCTCTCTGCCTCTCGAACTCGCAACAAGAGGGGGGGCGGTGGAAGAGGAGGGGGGCGATGGGGGGGTGGGGCATCTTACCAGGACCAAGGGCCGAATCTCATCTCGCCCTCTACCGAGAAGAACTGAACCCCCCCCTTCCGCCTCCTCCTCCACCTCCTCCTCCTCCTCCCCCCTCCACCTCCTCCGCCTCCTCCTCCTGCGACGGCGAAGCGAAGGATGGGAGGAGCGGTAAAGGATTGGATGGGATGGGATGGGATGGGTTGGATTGCTCAGTGGATTTGATTGCAACGCAGTCCCAGGGCGTCCAGCCTTTAGCCCCTCGGTCCTCCTCCTCCTCCTCCTCCTCCTCCATCTCTTCCATCTCCTCCTCCTCCTCCTCTTCCCCCTCCTCCCCCTCCCTATACTTTCGCCCCTCCGCCTCTTCGTCGTCCTCGGCCGCTGCAGCCGCCGCCTCCTCCTCCTCGTCCTCTTCTTCCTCCTCCTCCTCCTCGTCGTCGTCCTCCTCCTCCTCCGTGTGTCACCCGCTCGAGGACCCGCTGATTGCACTGCCAGGGTAACAGGTGCATCGCTAAGACTCTCGAGGGGATGGAGGAGGAAGATGAGGAGGAGAATGAGGTGAGATGGATGGCGGAGGGGGGGGGGGGGGGGCAGAAGGAGTCGGACGATGGGAAAATGATGAGCAATAATATACCAGGAAGAGAATGAGGAGCGGGGAGAACGGGGGGTGGAGGAGGAGGACAAGGACAGGATGAGGAGAAGGCGGAGGGCGAAATGGAAGCGAGGAGTAGGAGGACGGCGAGGGGGAAGAGGAGAAAAAGGGGAGAGATGGAAGAGGAAGCGCCCGCGAGGAGTCCACGGCGGCCGATGGCGTCCTCCGGCCTGCGCTCTCTCACCGTGGAGGAGATGCTGACCAGCATTGGCTCTGGACATCCTTCTCCTTTTCTAGCTTTTGTTTTTTGTTTTTTTTTTGTTTTTCCATGTCGCGCCCTCTCACGTTCATTCTTCTTTATCCTCCTTCACCCCCTCAAATTCCCTGCGCGGGCCCCGAAGGACAGGCGCGCCCAGAGGGGGGGGCGCGGCTCGCGAGATGCATGGTGCAGGACAGATTTCTGAAACAAAACCCTTATCGGGCGTGGATTGTTGCATAGCGCGTTGCGCCCTTGGTTCTTGGGTCACGTGCACCTACCCCGTCGTTGCTGGACGTGAACTTCCTGGACGCTCTCGGAATCGGAATGACCGCCCTTGTAATCCAGCCACCACTGCAGCGCGTTATGCAGCAATTCCTGCCCGCGCCCGCGCCTTCCTGCCTTTTTCTGTCGTTGTGCAATTCAAATCGGGGGAGGGGGGAACGCGCGTGGGGCGGGGTGGGGGGGCTGCGGTTCGCTGCAGAACAGTGCGAAATCCAAAGACGCCGACCCCTCCCCCTTCGTAAGGCATGAGAGCGGAGTGAGGGCCCCTCCCAGCACGGCCCCCCCCTGCCCCCCGTGGCTGCACGCGGCGCAAGAAGGGGGGGGGGGGGAGGAGGGGGGTTCGAGGAGGGGGAAGAGGAGAAGGAGGAGGAGGGGAAGGAGGAAGAGAGGGAGGGGAGGAGGGGGAACACGAGGGGCACGGGGATGGGGAGGGGAAGTGGGGGGGGGGGGGGAAAGAGGGGGGCGGAGGAGGAGGCGTCACCTATCGGAACGGCCCCCTACCAATCCTGCAAAACATTGTGGCGCCCATTCAGGATGGATTTGCTCACAGATCCATCGTCGATTTCGCGTCGCTCGGTTGTGGTGGGTCACAGCCGCAGAACGTCGAGCGCGATCTCCACTTGTGGGCGCGGGGTCTCCTGGGCTTCAACTCGACCCATATTATTTGAAATTGGATCTCCTGCTGGGGAACGACGAAGTCACAGAGACTGTAGATGTGCCGTGCTTATTGCCACGCGAAGTTCTGCACGCCCTGCCGCTAGCTGGGGCGCAACAGTTTCAAGTTTCAACCATGGGGCCTCGAGGGCCCGAGGAACTTGTGAAGTACTGGAAATGGGCACTGGAGAAAACAACTTGGGGTTCACGACATCCAGCTTTGGATGGACTTACTCCAGGTGAACTAGACACGCTGATCCCAATCATGCTTTTCGTCGACGGCGCGGAGGTGTACAGGAACAGTGAATTCTATGCAAACGCTGTCGCGCGCGCCGAACGAACGTGGGAGGGGCGGCGAGCGAATCCTCTCAGGGAGAACCTTGGAACTGATGGCTCGAGGAAAGGGACAGTTGAAAAAGGCAAATTTCATTTGCTCGGGGCCCACCTTGGGCTAGCGTACTTTTTCACGTTTCGTTCTCCCCTTGCCGTCGGGATGCTTTGTGATATTGTGTTCCCGTTGTGTGCCGTGAGAGCCGTGCACGTGTCCGTGTCGAACATCAAGGCGCGAGTCATTCGTGAAGTGTTGTCGCTCTTTGCTTGGAGCATACGTTTGTGTGAATTAGGCGTCGGTCCTTCTCGTGGCTATTATGGCGAAGACCTCCGGCAGTCTCAGAAAGACGCCATCAGGTATAAAATCATGAGACAAGTAATGGCTGGCGGCTACACTGCATGTTATACTGGCATCAAGCACGATACCAAAGCGAAAATGGAAGTTCACAGTGAGAAGCATTACTGGCAATGTACTTGGATATGCATGTCGTGCTTCGCCTGTAAGCCGTCGAGGACAACGGGCTCATCACTTTGTTACGGGAACTTCAGGAAAGATGCACCGTGGAGGGCAACGAAATTATCGAATGATGCGTTTGAGCGGTTCTGGGGCGTGAGCGAACGCAGCCCAGCGTTCCAGATTAGGGGCCACTGTCATGATATGTCTTACTGGGATTGGATGCACGTGGCGCCTCTGGGGATTCTGCGGGACCACTGCGCGAACCACATCTGGACGTGGGTCGGGCAGGCATTATTTCCAGAGGCTTGCCAGGGTTGCTCCCGATTCGACGATCCGATTCCTTTTCTTTGGCCCGTGCAAGCTCGCCTGATCACCGATCTCAAGCGGCCCGATATCGACCTGATCAGGGTCCGATCCCGCCCGATGTCTGGTGTTTCGCTTCGATCTAGCTCGGGCCTTCCAGTGAAGATCATCGAGGTCGGATGCTGCTCCTTCGAACGCGCAACTTGTCGGACGGCCGGGCCGCGCTCGAGAAGCTTGGCGATGAGGAGGGGGAGGGGGGCGCGGAGGAGAGGGAGAGGAGGAGGAGGAGGCGGAGGAGGAGGAGGAGGAGGGAGGAGGTGGAAACGGATTTTGGGGCGCCACCGGCCAGAGGCGACATGCCGAAGCGAATGCGGATGGGGAGAAAGCGTTTGGGAGGAGAGCGGTGAAAAAAGGCTAGGGGGATGAGGGGGCGGATGATGATGATGAGGAGAGGGAGGAGGATGAGGAGGAGGAGGCGCGCGTCGCGGAAGGCATTGGTCGACCGGGAGATGGCTCTGCGGTGCTTGTGGAGGAAGCTCGAGAACTTCTGCACCGATCGTGGTTTGTCTATACCGTGGGGCAGCAGCTTTACCCTCGCTTCCATCGGCGTCCCCGACGGGAAGGTGGAGTATCCAGAATTGTCGTCCCAATTCAAAGCTTCTGCCGTTACTACTATCATGCGCTTCGTTGCCCACATGTCGTTTGAATTCGAACCAGTTGACGCAGAGGCATCTCGAATCCGACGCGCCAACGCATGGGCTTTCGGAGAGATCCAATTCATTTTAGATATGGCGGATTGGCGGCTTGATCAATCAGAGGTCAGACGATTTGATTACGCATCAGATTTGTATTTGTTGTCATGGCAATGGCTGGCAAATGGCGCCATTACTCATAATGTGATGATGTGGAAAATACGGCCCAAACATCATTATTTTTGCCATGTGGTTGACCGCGCAATCAAAGAAGAGTTGAATCCGTGTAAATTCCTTCAGAACGCCGCAGAGGAATCCTACATGGGAGTTGCGAAGAGGATCGGGAAACAATGCCACGGAAAAAACAGTGTATGTCCGCTTGTTACAGCGTTTGCTTCTTTTCCTGAAGGTTCGGTGGAAACGTCGCAGAGAGTTTGGCGCGTGGAACCTCCGTGCGCGCTAGCCTTGTAGAGCTGTCAAGGGGGGAGAAGGGAGGGGGAGAAAGGCAGGAGAGGAAAAGGAGAAACGACAAGAGATGAGAGAGGAACTTGACTGGACTGGCAGCGGGGGCGGCGGCGCCTCGCTGTAGGCGCGCTCCACGACCAAGATGGGGAAGCCGAAATGATCTGCAAACCGCGGTTCGGAAATTCTGCGCCCAAGGAATGTTTGCTTATGATTCTGTTCTAGGTGAAGCCCCCTTTCCCCCCCCCCCGCACGCTGGGGAGGGGGGGGGGTGCGCGACTGCTGCAAAAAAAATGTTGGCCTGCGGATTTCTGAACCGAGGTCTGTGGATCACGTCGGCTTCCTGTCCATTTTGTCCTGGCGGCCCGCGCACTTAAAGGATGTCGTGCTGCATAGAAGCACGGCAGACGTCGGCCGCCCATCTTGCATTCACCCCCCTCCTCATGCCCCGCCTCCTTGTTCTCATCCTTTCCCGCTGCCGGTCGAGGGGCATGAAGAGCACCGAGGAGATTGATGCAATGGTTGCTCGGTGGCATGCATGACGGTGAAAAAAACTGTTGTAGCTATAGAGTCAACGTGCATCGAGATTGCCAATGCTGATCCTGGTCCGACCATTCCTGCTCCAAGGATCGCGGCGCTTGCCTTCCATGGCCGACAGCGCCGCTGTCCTGGGACAGGGAATGGCCTGGCCATGATCAGCGTTGGCCATTGCATGAAAGAGAAGCTGCGGCTGTCCTGAGCTCGTCGATGCCGCTCTCGAGGCCCTTGCATCCCTGCGGATCTGCCGCGGGAGCGGCGGGCCTTCCCAGACGCCCTCAAATCCCAAAATATCAAATACAACCCCCATCAGGAAACCGAAGGCCCCCCCAGAAATTTTACACTCCCAAGGAACCATTCCCCCCTCCCCCCAGACATTCCCAAGGAACCCTCGCTTCTGCACTGCTCCCGCTCTGACCCCCAGGACTTGGAGGGGCGCCCCGTCCTCCCCCTCCCCCCTCGCTAACCCTGAAACGTCTGGAGTCCAAAGGCCTTGCGTCCTGACGCTTCTGGCGGGCGCCAGCCGCTATCTTTGGTTCGAGGCGCATCTCATCCTCCACCTCCTCCCTCCTCCTCTTGGTCCTCTTCCTCCTCCTCCCTCCTCCTCCCTCCTCCTCCTCCTCCTCCTCCCGCATAGTACATGAAGCATGGCGACCCTACGACTTAACCCAGCGTTTCACATTTCGCAGCCTTCCAGGGACCAGCACGCAAACAACGCTATAGAGCTTTCTAGCGGGTGCACGGTCGGACCTAGGACAGAAGAACATCCTTCAAGAACTTGAGATCCTCCGCCAGCCCAACCACACATAACATCCGAGGGTACCCTCCCCAGGATGCACAAGAGCATCCAACATACATGAAGAACACTAGGGTACCCTCCCCGAACCGACCTGAACCCGGAGGGCCCGAGGCGCACCCCCAGGGGCCTTCGACGCCCCCTGCAACCCCTATGGATCGCCCAAGCGGTCGTCAGGGTAAACACGAAGAGGATAACGATGAGGAGGGGCAGGGGGAGAAGGGGGCGGAGGAGGAGGGCCATCCAACTACGACTCCAACTACGACTCCAACTACGACTCCAACCACGAGGAGGGGGAGGAAGAGGAGCAGGAGGAGGAGGAGGGATGGAGGAGGAGAGACCTCCTCCTCCTTCTCCCTCTTCCCTCCTCGGCCACTGTCCTCCCTCCTCTTCCTCCTCCTCCTCCTCCTCCTCCCCCTCCTCCCACTCCTCCTCCTCCCTCCTCCCCCCCCCTCCTCCTCCTCCTCCTTCTCCTCCTCCTCCTCCTTCTCCTCCTCCTCTCCTCCTTCTCCTTCTGCGACTCTTATTCGAAAGGGCTTGCGCCATTCCGCCGACCCCTCAGATGGAAGAAGCCCAGAGGTGAGTTCACTGTTACTTTGATTCTGGCTCTGTCTCTGACTTCTCCTCCTCCTCCTCGTCGTCGCCCCCCTCCTCCTCCCCCCCTCCTCCTCCCCCATCCTCCTCCTCCTCCTCCTCATCCCCCTCCCCGTCCTCCTCCTCCTCTTCCTGAGCCGCCAGCCGCCGCGTTGTGTTCGCGCCCAGCGCGGCTTGCGCATTCACGCGCCTCCCGTTTTCAGGTCATTTTTTTTTAAACGAGGAGGTATACAGCTCCGCTGAAAAGAGGACCCAACCAGATGCAGTTGTGAATGGGGCCGGTGCCGCGTCTTTCAAAACAAGAGTAGCCTGACGAAGGGCCCAACCAAATGCAGTTGTGAATGCTGCGTGCTTGCCATGGTATTTCAGAAAAAGACTTGAACGCATCGTCTCAAATGATAACCAAAACAACAGGGCGGCAAACTTTCGCACCGCACTGCCACTGTCACGACCGCTGCCGCTACCGCTGCCGATGCCACTGCCGCTGCCACTACCACTACCATTGCCACTGTCACTACCACTTCACTGCCAAGCCACTGCCACTGCCACTACCACTGCACTGCTGCTACCACTACCACTTTATTACCACCGCTCCAAACGAGGCCGAAAAGAAGAATGGGCCAAGAGAATCTCAAGCCCTCCTCCTCTTACTCCTCCGCCTCCTCTCATCCCTCATCGTCCTCATCATCCTCCTCCTCGTCCTGCTGCAGCCATGCTGCGTGGGGCGGGGCAGAGAACTGTGCGCCCATGGGACTGGGGGAGCAGGCATATGCCGAGCTGTGCGGATAGCTCCTGCCCCCCTCGATTGGCTGTAAGAAAGGAGAGGTTCGGCTGGCTAAGGGCTGGGCCGGACGGAACCGTACCGACCCCTCAACCCCCGAACCCGGGTCCCCCAGTCAATATCCCCAATGGCGCGGCCACGACCTGGCCACTGCCGTCGGCTCTCAATATGGCGCGGCCTCATCGCCCCACCGCGAGTATCTCAGTCGCGGCGGGGGCTTGAGGCGCGCAGGTTATCAGGGCGACGATGGATCAGGAGAAAGAAGAAAGATGCCAGGAGGGAACAAGAATGTGCACCGAGTGGGCATTACTACAGTATTACTCGAGTCTCACGCTTCCCCGAGATGAGAGTGAGATCCTCGGAAGAGGAGGGGCGAGGAGGAGGAGATGCGGGATGAGGAGGAAGAGGAGGAGGAGATCCTCGCTTCGCTCCTCGGCCTGAGGACGAGGATGAGGAGGAGGAGGAGGAGGAGGAGGAGGAGGAGGGGGAGGATGAGGAGGTCAACCTTGAAAAATCGGCGCCTTTCTTAAGGCCTGATCGTTCGACCAACCGGCGGCGTTCAACCCTGAACGCCCTCGGAGGGGTCGCCGCCGCACCAACGCTGCGCGAACCTTCCTGGCAGCGGGCCCATGGCCTCGCGGATCGCAGCCGCCGTGCGCATCCGCGGCGTGGAATCGCGTTTCGTGTAGCAAACGGCGTCCATGATCCGCTGCGTGCGGGGGCGCCGATGGTTGCCCCTCATCCTTCTCCCCCTCCCCCTCCCAATTCAAGACGCAAGACCGTTGGAAATCGCAGCCCCAAGGGTATCTCGGCAGGCCAACCAGCGAAAACAGCGACGGAGGAACCCCAGAGACAAAGACGCAAGGGCACCCTGGAGAGGAGGAGGAGGAGGAGGAGGAGGAGGAGGATGAGATCCTCGGATAGGTATAATAGGGCGCGCCCGCGTGGCAGAAGAGGAACAAGAGGATGAGCAGGAGCCACTAACGAATTGCAGTGCAACCGTAGCAACACAAACAACATGCCTCTTGTTAAACTCGTTTGTTCCGCTTTTTTCCCGGAAAGGGCGCCGGCCCAGGGTTCTCTTTTAGTAGGTAAACCTGTCCCCCGGTGCCAACTTGAAGGAGGCCGGCGGATTTTTTCCCTGATAAATATCGAGGTCGAAGGAGGCCGGCGGATTAAAATTTGAGGATGTCTCAGGCGAAACGCTTGTTTTTGAAATCCCGATCGATAAATCACAGGGTGCGGGACACCTCAGCACGACCACACCCCAGCACGACCACGCCCCAGCACGACAGCACGACCACACCCCAGCACGACCACACCCCAGCACAGCACGACCACACCCCAGCACGCGACGACTGACCACACCCCAGCACGACCACACCCCAGCACGACCCGATCGATAAATCACAGGGTGCGGAGCACCCCAGCACGAACCCACCCCAGCACGACCCCACCCCAGCACGACCCCACCCCAGCACGACCACGCCCCAGCACGACCACACCCCAGCACGACCACACCCCAGCACGACCACTCCCCAGCACGACCCCACCCCAGCACGACCCCACCCTAGCACGACCACACCCCAGCACGACCACACCCCAGCACGACCCCACCCCAGCATGACCACACCCCAGCACGACCCCACCCCAGCAAGACCACACCCCAGCACGACCACACCCCAGCACGACCTTACCCCACCCCAGCACGACCACGCCCCAGCACGACCACACCCCAGCACGACCACGCCCCAGCACGACCACGCCCCAGCACGACCACGCCCCAGCACGACCACGCCCCAGCACGACCACCCCCAGCACGACCACCCCCCAGCACGACCACCCCCCCAGCACGACCACACCCCAGCACGACCACACCCCAGCACGACCACACCCCAGTCCTTGGAATGTTTCGTGGGGTGTCTCGTGGAATGTTTCGTGGGGTGTCTCGTGGAATGTCTCGTCGTTTCGTGAGGTGTCTCGTGGAATGTTTCGTGAGGTGTCTCGTGGGCTGTTTCGTGAGGTGTCTCGTGGGATGTTTCGTGAGGTGTTGCCCAGTTGGGTATCATGAAAACGTGTCCATGCTCCACATGTCTATATCCCTTTCCGGGTTCGTGGGTCCATCATGTTGTAACATGCGACGCTGCACCAACGGTCGACAAAGCTCCATTGAGGCCAACGCATGCCATTACGTGCGTGTCAATGTCCTGCAATGTCAACTTGTGACACGGCCGTTGCATGTTAGCAACTTGCCTACATGATTCTAAGGCGCCGCTTCGTGGCTCATGTATCCGGGAGCTCTGAGGAGGTTCCGGGAGCTGGGCCATGCGCAGCTCAAGATCCTCCAGGTATTCACGGCTGAGGCGGATCCCCACCCTGCGCGCCCGCGAGCGCGTTCTCGTCGCAGGTGAATGGGATTTGTCTCACGCGTGGCCGTCCCGCTGGCGGGATGCGTTTTTCCCCACCCGCCCGACCCTGCTGCGCGAGCGCACTGGCGTCGCAGTGGCTGCTAGTTGTGTCGAGGCTGGGCTGACCCAGCGCCAGGCTTGGGGGAGGCGTCGGCGAGGTTGCTCGGCTCCGCGACGCCGACTCGCGCTCACCCCACCGCCTGGCCTGGGCCTGCGCCAGTCGACGGTTGTGCCCTGCGTTAGCGCGGGCCCAGCCTCGACGCGACTTCTCGGCTACGAGAAATGCGCCTGTCAGCTTTTCTCCAGCTTAGATATTCCGGGCGCTTTCTGACGCCTTCCTGAGGCGATTTGAAGCCGAAATTCTTCGGAAACAGAACGCATGTGTGTTTCCCGGAAGGGCGTGGGCCCAGGGTTCTTTTTTAGTTTGTCAACTGTCCCCCGTGCCATGACTGAGGTGGGCCGGCGGATTCTTTTCCTGATAATTATCAGGGTCGAGGTGGGCCGGGGATTAAAATTAGAGGACGTCTCGAGCGAAACGCTTGTTTTTCAGAATTGGTTGAGGATGTCTCGAGCGAAACGCTGGTTTTGCAGAGTTGGGGGATGTCTCGAGCGGGGGCCTCGTGGGGGGCCAGAATTCAGAGGATGTCTCAAGCGAAATATTTGTTTTCTTGTGCCCCGATCGGCAAGGGGGGTATCCAACATGGTTGTCCGTCACTGGCGCCTCAAACGACCGCATGTTGGATATCCCCCTGGGTGGGCTGGAACCGTGAGTTTTTACGTGTGCAGGCCATCAGGGGGGTATCTAACGTGATGGTCCCGAGCTGGAATCACGTGTTTTCACGTGTCCAGCCCACCCAGGGGTGTATATAACATGGTGGTCCCGAGCTGGAACCACGTGTTTTAACATGTCCAGGCCACCCAGGAGGGGTATCTAGCATGGTGGTCCTGCGCTGGAACCGTGTGTTTTCACACGCCCAGGCCACCCAGGGGTGTATCTAACATGGTTGCCCAGAGCTGGCACCATGTGTTTTTACGTGTTCAGGCCACCCAGTTGGGTATCTAACATGATTGTCCCGAAATGAAGCCATGTGTTTTTTCGTGCCCAGACCGCCCAGGGGGGATATCCAACATGGCGTCGGGCCCAACGCCGAATTATGAGAAAACGCACGGGAGGCCCAAAAGCGCTACCCGAACACATATCCCAGTGATGTTTTCTTGCTTTGGGCAGGGGGTGGCGCTTTGGAGGCTTTTCCAGGGAAGACATTGCGAGGATGTCTCGAGCGGGAGCGCGAATTCAGCTTATCCAGGCCGAACCACGTGTTGTTACATGTCCTTGCCACCCATGGGGGTATCCAACATGATTGTCCCGAGTTTGCACCACGTGTGGTTACGTGTCCAGGCCACTCAGGGGTGTATCTAACATGGTTGCCCCGAGCTGGCACCACGTGCTTTTACGTGTCCAGGCCACCCAGGGGGGCATCTAACATGGTTGTCCCGAGCAAGGACCACGTGTTTTAACATGTCCAGGCCGCCCAGGGGTATATCTAGCATGGTTGCCCAGACCTGGCACCCACGTTTTTTAGTGTCCAGGCCGCCCAGGGGGGTATCTAACATGGATGTCCCGAGCTGGCACCACGTGTTTTCAAATGTCAGGCCACCCAGGGGGGAATCTAATATGGTGGTCCTGTGCTGGAGCCGAGTGTTTTTATGTGCCCAGGCCACCCAGTTGGGTATCTAACATGATTGTCCCGAAATGGAGCCATGTGTTTTTTCGTGTCCAGACCGCCCAGGGGGGATATCCAACATGGCGTCGGGCCCAACGCCGAATTATGAGAAAACGCACGGGAGGCCGAAAAGCGCTACCCGAACACATGTCCCAATACAGAAAAGTGGTGTTTGCTTGCACTGAACAGTGGGTTGCGCTTTGGGGGCCTCTCCAGGGAAGACATTGCGAGGATGTCTCGGGCGGGAGTGCGAATTCAGCATATCCAGGTCACGCAGGGGGGTATCTAACATGGCTGTCCCGAGCTGGAACCACGTGTTTTTCCATACCTAGGCTCTGCCTAGAGGGGCAGTGCACAGCGCCCCGGGCGGTTCCCCCAGTCCCCTGGGACCCAAACGAAAGCAACAGCAAAGGTAAAAGTGAAGGCAAAAGCGAAGGCAAAGCAAATGCATAGCAGAGCATAGCATAGCATATCATAGCATAGCATAGCGCAGCATAGCATAGTGCAGCATAGCATAGCATAGCATAGCCTAGCCTAACCCAGCATAGCATTGCGCAGCATAGCATAGCATAGCAGAGCAGAGCAGAGCATAGCATAGCATAGCGCTCCTGCAAGGAATCGAAGCAACACTCTACTACCGCTACTGCTACTACCACCGCTACCGCTACTACTCTTCTCGTTCAGCATAGCATTGCGCAGCATAACATCGAAGCAAAACTCTACTACCGCTACTGCTACAACTACGACGGTGAGGAGAATGAGGAGGACGGCGTTTACCGCTCCTACTAATGTTGCTTTCCTAGAGGCTCCAACTCCTAGGTAGGGTCGCACTGGGATAAGTTCATGCTCAGGCAACCCAAGGAGATCTCTAGCAGGATTGTCCCGAGCTGGAACCACGTGTTTTAACGTGTCCAGGCCAACCAGCGGGGTATGTACCATGGTTGTCCCGAGCTGGCACCACGTGTTTTTACTTGTCGCGGTGCGTCCCCGTGGCACGTCCCTTGGCACGTCGCTTGGCGCGTCTTTTGGAACGTTCCGCGGCGCGTCTTCCTGGCATGCCCCTTTGTCAATTAGCTTTGGGGCAGCTACTATGTGGACTATGTGCTCAGGCAGCTCGAGCTTAAGATTCAAAGCAGTTCGGTCAGGACTCGTATGCAACGCAGGACTCGATCCACAACACTATAGGGCACAATCGCGGCATGGCACATCGCAGCTCAGCGCGGCGCAGCACAGCACAGACTTCGGCACTGTACATCAAGATCGGTACACTCACTCAGCATTGCAATTTGGCACGTTCCTTGGCACGCGGTGCGTCCCCATGGCACGTCCCCTGGCACGTCGCCTAGCGCGTCTCTTGGACCGTTCCGCGGCGCGTCTTGCTGGCATGTGCCCCTGTCAATTAGCTCTGGGGCAGCTAATATGTGCTCAGGCAGCTCGAGCTGAAGATCCAGATCAGTTCGGCCAGGACTCGGATGCACAGGAGGACTCGATCCACGACGCTATAGAGCACAATCGCGGCATGGCACATCGCAGCTCAGCACGGTGCAGCACAGCGCAGCCTTGGGCACGGCACACCAATACCGATACATTCAGCATTGCAAGTTGGCACGTTCCTTGGCAGGTTCCGTGGCGCGTCCCGTGGCCAGTCCCCTAGGCACGTCGCGCGGCGCGTCCCTTGGCACGTCCCGTGGCACGTCCATTGGCACGTTCCGTAGCGCGTCCCCTTGGCACGTCCCGCGGTGCGTCCCCATGGCACGTCCCTTGGCACGTCTCGTGGCGCGTCCCTTGGGACGTTCCGCAGCGCGTCCTCCTGGCATGTTCCCTTGTACCTCTGGGGCAGCTGCTATGTGCTCAGGCAGCTCGAGCTTAAGATCCAGATCAGTTCGGTCAGGACTCGGATGCACAGGAGGACTCGATCCACGACGATATAGAGCACAATCGCGGCATGGCACATCGCAGCTCAGCACGGTGCAGCACAGCGCAGCCTTCGGCGCGGTACATCGAGATCGATACATTCAGCATTGCGGTTGCCCGTCGCCCAATCAGGTGTCGTTGAAACGTTGCCATGCCTTATATGTCTATATTCCTTTCAGGGTTCGTGGGTCGATCATGTTACGTGTTCAGGCCACCCAGGAGGGGTATCTAGCATGGTGGTCTTGCGCTGGGACCGCGTGTTTTCAAGTGTCCAGGCCACCCAGGGGGGGTATCTAACATGCATGGTTGTCCCGAGCTGGCACCATGTGTGTATGTGCGTACGTGTCCAGGCCACCCAGGGGGGGGTGTCTAACATGGTTGTCACGAACTGGAGCCGAGTGCGTTTACGTGTCCAGGCCGCCCATGGGGGGATATCCGACACGGCGTCGGGCCCAACGCGCCACCAAGGGGTGTGTCTGACATGGTTGCCCAGAGCTGGCACCCACGTTTTTATGTGTCCAGGCCATCCAGGAGGGGTATCGAACATGGGCGACCCGAGCTGGCACCACGTGTTTTAACGTGTCCAGGCCACACATGGGGTGTATCTAAACTTGTTGTCCCGAGCTGGCACCACGTGTTTTTACGTGTCCAGGCCACCCAGTGGTGTATCTAACATGGCTGTCACGAACTGGAACCGAATGTTTTTACGTGTTCAGGCCGCCCGGGGGGGGGGGGGTAGCTAACATGTCGTCGGGCCCACCGCCGAATTATCAGGAAATGCACGGGTGGCCGAGCAGCGCTACCCGAACACATGTCCCAATACAGACACGTGAGACACGGGGTGGCGCTTTGGGGGCATCTCCAGGGAAGACACTGCGAGGATGTCTCGAGCCTGAGCACGAAGTCAGCGTATCCAGGCCACGCAGAGGGGTATCTAACATGGTTGTCCCGAGCTGGAACTAAGTGTTTTTACACGTCCAGGCCACCCAGGGGGATATCAAACATGGTCCTCCCGAGCTCGCACCACGTGTTTACGTGTCCAGGCCACCCATGAGGGTATCTAACATGGTTGCCCCGAGCTGGAACCATGTGTTCTTACGTGTCCAGGCCATGCCCCAAACTTAGAACCACGTGTTGTTACGTGTTCAGGCCGCCCAGGAGAAGTATCTGACATGGTTGCCCCGAGCAAAAGGATGTGTTGAGGATGTCTCGAGCGAGCCACATGTCTTCACGTGCCCAGGCGGATGTCTAGCATGAGGTGGCACGTCCATTGGCACGTTCCGTAGCGCGTCCCCTTGACACGTCCCGCGGTGCCTCCCCGTGGCACGTCCCCTCGCACGTCGCGTGGCGCGTCCCTTGGGACGTTCCGCGGCGCGTCCTCCTAGCATGTTCCCCTGTCACTTAGCTCTGGGGCAGCTACGATGTGCTCAGACAGCTCGAGCTTAAGATTCAGATCAGTTCGGTTAGGACTCGGATGCAACGGAGGACTCGATTCACAACGCTACAGAGCACAACCGCGGCATGGCACATCGCAGTTCAGCACGGCGCAGCACAGCACAGCCTTCGGCACGGTACATCAAGATCGATACATTCAGTATTGCAAATTGGCACGTTCCTTGGCACGTTCCGTGGCACGTTCCGTGGCACGTCCCGTGGCGAGTCCCCCTGGCACGTCGCGCGGCGCGTCCCCTGCCACGTCTTGTGGCACGTCCATTGGCATGTTCCGTAGCGCGTCCCTTTGGCACGTCCCGCGGTGCGTTCCCATGCCACGTCCCCTGGCACGTCGCCTGGCGCATACCCTTGGACGCTCCGCGGCGCGTCCTCCTAGCATGTTCCCCTGTCACTTAGCTCTGGGGCAGATACTATGACTATGTGCTCAGGCAGCTCGAGCTTAAGATCCGTATCAGTTCGGTCAGGACGCAGATGCAAAGGAGGACTCGATCCACAACGCTATAGAGCACTATCGCGGCACGACGCATCGCAATTCAGCATGGCGCAGCACAACACAGCCTTCGGCACGGTACATCAAGATCGATACACTCAGCATTGCGTTTGCCCGTCGCCCAATCAGGTGTTTTTGCAACGTTTTTGAAACGTTGCCATGCCATACATTTCTATACTCCTTTCCGTGTTCGTAGGTCGATCATGTTTTCGTGTTTCCCGGACAGGGCTCCAGCCCAGGGTTCTTTTAGAGATTTTACCCCCGCGGGGACGACTTGAGACGGGCCTGCGAAATTATTCTGTGATGGAAAGCCAGGTGAAGTCCCATTCGGTTCGCGCGTGCACGCTCGAGGAAAATGTGCCTCCCATGTCGAATCCTCGTTGCCTAACGGGGTCCGCAGACCCCCGCTTTCCTTTTAAAAAAAGGTGCGGAGCGTTTTGCGCAGAATCCAAATAATATAACAATGTATGGAGACCCTGAAATCTCCGACGGGCCGTTGTGAAAGCATGGAACAGTTGACTTTGTGCGTGCCCGCTCGAAGATGGCGCGTCCCGCGCGCAGGAATGTGGAGGATGTCTTGAGCCCTGCGCTGCGCTTGTTTTGCAGAGGAAGGTTGGCTTTTTGCGTGCCCGCCCGCTCGAGAATGGCGCACCCTGCGTGCCGAATAGCTGAGGATGTCTCCGGCGAAACTCTTTTGTTGCAGCGCTTCAAAGGCCTGGGCGCCCCAGGATGCCCAGGTGGTTCTGGGAGTGCAGTCGGACCTTTATTTACAAAGGATCGTGGCTCCGGGAGCGCGGATGCTGCGTAATTTGCGATGGATCGTGGCCCTGGGAGCGCTGACGCAGCGTAATTGACGATGGATCCTGACCCTGGAGGCGCGAACCCAGCGTAATTTACAATGGATCGTGGCCTTGGCAGCGCGGACGCAGCGCAATTTACTAGAGCTCCTGGCCCTGGGTCAGGGACGTCCCGCGGCACGTTCCCTGACGCGTTTCCTGGCACGTTCCCTGGCGCGTGCCCTGGCACGTTCCCCGGCACGTTCTGTGGCGCGTCCCGTGGTGAGTCCCCCTGGCACGTCGCGCGGCGCGTCCCCTGGCACGTCCCGTGGCACACGTCAATTGGGCAGGTTCCGTGGCGCGTTCCCCTTTCCACGTCCCGCGGTGCGTCCCCATGGCACATCCCTTGGCTCGTCCCCTGGCGCGTCCCTTGAGACATTCCGCACCGCGTCCCCCTGGCATGTCCCCAAGCCAGTTAGCTCTGGGGCAACTAATATGTGCTCAGGCAGCTCGAGCTTAAGATCCAGATCAGTTCGGTCAGGACTCGGATGCAAAGGGGGACTCGATCCACAACGCTACAGAGCACAATGGCGGCATGGCACATCGCAATTCAGCGCATTCTGCTATGGATCCTGGCCTTGGAGGCACGGACCCAGCGTAATGTACAATGGATCGTGGCCCTGGCACAGCGTAATTCACGAGGGAGCGCGGCCCTGGGAGCGCGGACGCAGCGAAATTTTCAAGGGACCGTGGCCCAGGGAGAGCGGACGCAGAGTAATTCACAAAGGATCGTGGCCATGGGAGCGCGGACGCAGCGTAATTTACGAGGGAGCGTGGCCCTGCGAGCGCGGACACAGCGTAATTCACGAGGGAGCGCGGCCCTGGGATCGCGGACGCAGCGTAGTTTACAATGGAGTGCGACCCTGGGGGGCGGACGCAGCGCATCGTACAAGGGATCGTGGCCCTGGAACGGACGCAGCGTAATTTGCAAGGGATCGTGGCCCTCAGAGCGCGGACGCAGTGTAATTTACAAGGGCTTGTGGCCCTTGTGGGGCTGACACAGTGTAATTTACCGGGGAACGTGACCCCGGGAGCGTGGACACAGCGTAATTCACGAAGAAGCGCGGCCTTGGGAGCGCGGACGCAGCGTAATTGACATGGGATCGTGGCCCAGGGAGAGCGGACGCAGCGCATTGTACCAGGGATCGTGGCCCTGGGAGCACGGACGCAGCGTAATTTACGAGGGAACGTGGCCCTGCGAGCGCGGACGCATTGTAATTCACGAGGGATCCTGGCCCTGGGTCATGGGCGTCCCGCGGCACGTTCCTTGACGCATTTTCTGGCACGTTCCCTGGCGCGTTCCGTGGCGCATCCCGTGTCGAGTCCCCCTGGCACGTCGCACAGCGCGTCTCCCGGCACGTTCCGTGACACGTCCATTGGGCACGTTCCGTAGCGCGTCCCCCTTTCCACGTCCCGCGGAGCGTCCCCATGGCACGTCCCCTGGCTCGTCCCCTGGCGTGTCGCTTGGGACGTTCCTCGCCTCGTCCCCCTGGCATGTCCCCCTGTCAGTTAGCCCTGGGGCAGCTGCTATGTGCTCAGGCAGCTCGAGCTTAAGATCCAGATCAGGTCGGTCAGGACTCGGATGCAAAGGGGGACTCGATCCACAACGCTACAGAGCACAATGGCGGCATGGCACATCGCAATTCAGCATGGCGCAGCACAGCACAGCCCTCGGCACGATACGTCAAGATCGATACTCTCAGCATTGCACTTGCCCGTCGCCCAATCAGGTGTCTTGAAGACGCCGCCATGCCTTACGTTTCTATGTTCCTTTCCGGGTTCGTGGATCGATCCTGTTCTTCCAGACTCTGCCTGTATGAGGACCTGCCCGACCCAGCTCGAGATCCGGGGCCCCCCTTGGGCAGTGCCTCCTCGGCACAGGGCCGGTGCAGAGGCGGCGCGCTCGCAGGCCTGGCAGTGTGGTCCGCGTGAGCCCTCCCTCGAGGTCCGGGCGTTGCAGCTATTCTTCCACACGGGGTGTGCTCGCCGGGCGGCGGGCCCCTGGACCGTCTCGGGTCGATGGGGCTCGAGAAAGGGCGCAGAGAGATGGGATCCTGGGGTCCGGTCGTGGTTCTTCCCCGTGCTGCAGTGCCTGCGCGTCGTCGGAGCTCCGGGCTCTGCCCCTTCGGGCCGGGAGGGGAGGGCGGGGGGGGCGGGGGCGGGGGGGGGGAGTCCTCCGTCTCCGCGCCCTTCCCCTCGCCCCGGGGTTGTGCACGGACGAGCCCCCCCGTGGCGTTGCCCGTTTCGTTTTTGGCCAGAGGCACCCTCCCGCAGGGCCCGAGCAGAACCTCGGGCCTCGCATACGTCGAGGTCTCGAGCGCCCGCCCCGCCCCTCTTCCTTCCACTTGGGGGCCCCTGGCTGCCTCCACGGGTGCTCTTCAGTGGCACCCGCCATCGGATCCTCGGCGCCGCTCCGCCCGGCTCCGCTCCCCTCGCCCTCCCTGCCCTCCCTGGCCCCCGCCGCCCTCCCGCTGCCCCACCCCCCCCGCCTTCCCCTGCACAGGCGGCACGGCGCTCGGCGTCGCCCGGCGGCCAGGGGCCCCCCGCGCCCGACGGCGCCTCGCCGGTGGGCTCGGGGCCGCCGCAGGCTGGTCTCTCTCTCTCTCTCTCTCTCTCTCTCTCCTCGTCCCTCCTCCCTCCTCCTCCTCCTCCTCCTCCTCCTATCCTCCTCCTCCTCCTCCTCCTCCTCCTCCTCCTCCTCCTCCTCCTCCTCCTCCTCCTCCTCCTCCTCCTCCTCCTCCTCCTCCTCCTCCTCCTCCTCCTCCTCCTCCTCCCCTCCTCCTCCTCCTCCTCCTCTCCTCCTCCTCCTCCTCCTCCTCCTCTCCTCTCCTCCTCCTCCTCCTCCTCCTCCTCCTCCTCCTCCTCCTCCTCCTCCTCCTCCCCTCCCCTCCTCCCCTCCCCCCCCTCCTCCTCCTCCTCCTCCTCCTCCCTCCTCCTCCTCCTCCTCCTCCTCCTCCTCCTCCTCCTCCTCTGCCTCCCCAGGCCCCCCTCGCGCCCCGCAGACTGCACGAGGGTCTCCGGGCCTCCCTCCTGCCCGCCCCTGCTGCCCCCCTCCCGCGACCCAGGCCCCTCCGGTCGTGAGCAAGATCACGGCGGGCCGCTTGTCCCTACAGTTGTTCTCCTTCTGAGGGGCCCTTGATCCCGGGCGGGCAGCGACTCGGAATAAAATCGGGGGCGGAAAAGAGGGGGGTGATGACTAGGGGGAGGTGGATATCATGGCGCGGGCCATGATATTTCCTTAGATTTCATGGCGCCTCTTCTTGTTCCTTTACGTCCCTGGCCCCCCCGCTGGGCCGCGCACATGCCGCCGGTCATGATTTGCACCCCCCCTCTTGGACACCCCCCTCTTGGCCGCTCCCGATAAAAGTCCGTCCTGGGGAATCAGGCCGAGACCTCTCGGAGTCGGCGTCACATGGAAGAAGCACGACGTCGGGGGTCTGGGAGCAGCTGGGTGTTGCAGTGGTCCTTTCGCACCGGGCGGTTTCGCCCGATTTCGGGTCCCGGGGGCCCTCGCAGATCGGCCCGGTTCGAACCATGGTGCCCAAAAATTAGGGTCCGGGGTTCGGGCCCTGCTTTTTCGCCATATGCTGCGCTGTCTTCGCAGCGGCGGCTCCCAGGGTCTCCTTGCTCCTCCTCCGCCTCGCCCCCCTCCTTCCCCCTGGCCCCACCCGCCCTCCTGGCCCCTGCCTGCCCCCCCTCCACACACACAGACACACACATACACACACACACACACACTCACAGACACACACACACACACACACACGCACACGCACACGCACACGCACACGCACACGCACACGCACACACACACACACCCACACGCACACGCACACGCACACGCACACGCACACGCACACGCACACGCACACGCACACGCACACGCACACGCACACGCACACGCACACGCACACGCACACGCACACGCACACGCACACGCACACGCACACGCACACGCACACGCACACGCACACGCACACGCACACGCACACGCACACGCACACGCACACGCACACGCACACACACACACACACACACACTTCAGGCAGGGCGCTCGGCGTCGCCCAGTGGCTGGGACTCCCACGCGCCCGACGACGCCTCGCTGGCGAGCTCGCGGCCACCGCCCGAGGAGGCCGGGCTGGGCGCCACCTCCTCGCTCCCTCCTGCCCTCCCTCTGCCCCCATCCATCGAGTGGGTTCCCGGAAAAGGCTAAGGCCCAGGGTTCTCTGTTGGTTCTGTTAAACAAAGGGCCGGGTTTTTACTTGCGACGGACCGGCGAATTTGTTTTGCGATGAGTAACGAGGTCGAGATGGGCTGGCGAATTAAGATTTGAGGATGTCCCGTGCGAAACGCCGGTTTTTGAAATTCGGATCGATAGAACAGGTGCGGGACACATGTGGGTCAGAGGCACGCGCGTGTGTTCCCATAGATTGGCCCTCTCCCGGGGCACGAATCCGTGTGTTTTCACATATGTTCCTATACATTGGCCTTCTCCAGGAGGCCCCACGAGGGCCCAGATCACCTAGGGTAGGGGTTATCTAACATGGTTGTCCCGAGCTGGAACCAGATGTTTTTACATGTCTTGGCCGCTGCCCAGGGGGCTATCTAACCTGGCATCGGACCCAACGCCGAATTATCAGGAAGCGCACGGGATGCCGAAAAGCGCTACCCGAACACACGTGTCTCAATGCAGAAAAGTTATGTTTTCCTTCTCTGGACAGGGGGTGGCGCTTTGGGGGCCCCTCCAGGGAAGACATTGCGAGGATGTCTCGAGCGGGAGCGCGAATTCAGCGTATCCAGGCCACGCAGGGGGGTATCTAACATGGTTGGTCCGAGCTGGATCCAAGTGTCTTTACGAGTCCAGGCCACCCAGGGGGGTGTCTAACATGGTTGTCCCGTGCAAGGACCACGTGTTTTAACGTGTCCAGGCCACGCAGGCGTGTATCTAACATGGTTGTCCCGAGCTGGCACCACGTGTTTTTACGTGTCCAGGCCACCCAGGGGGGGCATCTAACATGGCTGTCCCGGGCAAGGACCACGTGTTTTATCGTGTCCAGGCCACGCAGGCGTGTATCTAATATGGTTGTCCCGAGCTGGCACCATGTGCTTTTACGTGTCCAGGCCACCCAGGGGGGCATCTAACAGGGTTGTCCCAGGCAAGGACCACGTGTTTGCACGTGTACAGGCCATCCAGAGGTGTGTCTAACATGGTTGTCCCGAACTGGAGCCATGTATTTTCACGTGTCCAGGCCGCCCAGGGGGGTATCTAACATGGCGTTGGACCCAACGCCGAAATATTAGGAAACGCACGGGGGCCGAAAAGCGCTACCCGAAAACAGATCCCAATACAGAAAAGTTATGTGTTCTTGCTCTGGACAGGGGGTGGCGCTTTGGGACCCCTCCAGGGCAGACATTGCGAGGATGTCTCGAGAGGGAGCGCGAATTCAGCGTAGCTAGGCCACGCAGGGGGGTATCTAACATGGTTGCCCCGAGCTGGAACCAAGTGTTTTTACATGTCCAGGCCACCCAGGGGGATATCTATCATCGTTGTCCCGAGCTTGCACCACGTGTTTTAACGTGTCCAGGCCACCCAGGGGGGTATCTATCATCGTTGTCCCGAGCTTGCACCACGTCTTTTAACGTGTCCAGGCCACAGGGGGGTGTCTTACATGGTTGCCCAGAGCTGAATCCACACGTTTTTACGTGTCCAGGCCACCCAGGGGGATATCTTACATGGTTGCCCGGAGCTGAATCCACATGTGTTTACGTGTCCAGGCCGCCCAGGGGGATGTCTAACATGGTTGTCCCGAGCTTGCACCGCGTGTTTTAACGTGTCCAGGCCACCCAGGGGAGTATCTAAGATGACTGTACCGAACAAGGACCACGTGTTTTACAGTGTCCAGGGTTACCCAGGTGGATCTCTTACATGGTTGCCCGGAGCTGGATCCACGTGTTTTCCGTATCCAGGCCACGCAGGGGGGTATCTTACATGGTTGCCCAGAGCCGGCCCCACGTTGTTTAACGTGCCCTGGCCACCCAGGGCGGTATCTAACATGATTGTCCCGAATTGGAGCCACGTGGTTTTACGCGTCCAGGTCGCACAGAAGGGCTATCTAACATGGCGGAACCAGGTGCTCTAACGTGCCCAGGCCACCTAGGGGGTATCTAACATGGGACTCCTGGGGCCTTCCTGGGGGCCTGGAACGGACGTCTAACATGCCACTTGTTTTCACGTGTCCAGTTCGTCCAGGCGGATGTCTAGCATGAGGTGGCACGTCCATTGGCACGTTCCGTAGCGCGTCCCTTTGGCATGTCCCTCGGTGCGTCCCCGTGGCACGTCCCCTGGCACGTCGCCTGGCGCGTCCATTGGGACGGTCCGCGGCGCGTCCCCCTGGCATGTCCCCTTGTCAATTAGCTCTGGGGCAGCTACTATGTGTTCAGGAAGCTCGAGCTCAAGATCCAGATCAGTTCGGTCAGGACTCGGATGCAAAGGAATACTCGATGCACAACGCTGTAGAGCACAATCGCGGCATGGCACATCGCAATGCAGCATGTCGCAGCACAGCACAGCCCTCGGCATGGTACATCAAGATCGCTACACGCAGCATTGCAATCTGGCACGTTCCTTGGCACGTTCTGTGGCGGGTCCCGTGGCGAGTCCCCCTGGCACGTCGCGCGGCGCGTCCCCTGGCACGTCCCGTGGCACGTCCACAGGCACGTTCCGTAGCGCGTCCTCTTGGCACGTCCCGCGGTGCGTCCCCTTGGCACGTCCCCTGGCACGTCGCCTGGCGCGTCCCTTGGGACGTTCCGCGGCGCGTTCTCCTAGCATGTCCCTCTGTCAATTAGCTCTGGGGCAGCTACTGTGTGCTCAGGCAGCTCGAGCTCAAGATCCAGATCTGCTAGCTTTTTGCCATTTGCTGCATTGTCTTCGCAACGACGGATCTCAGGGTCTCCTGGCTCCTCCTCCGCCTCGCCCCCCTCCTTTCCTCCCACCCGCCCTCCTGGCCCCTGCCTGCCCCCCACACACACACATTTCAGGCAGGGCGCTCGGCGTCGCCTGGCGGCTGGGACTCCCGCGCGCCCGACGACGCCTCGTCGGCGGGCTCGCGGCCACCGCCCGAGGAGGCCGGGCTGGGCGCCACCTTCTCGCTCCCCCCTGCCCTCCATTGTTTCTTCGACTACACGTAAGAGTGACCCTTCGCCAGAGTGACCTTTGATGCGGGCCCACTGAGGTCCCCCGGTCGCCTAACGCGAGGCAGCTTTGGCGCTTCTTGCACGCCTGTGTTTGGCTCCTCCGCGGACCCCAAAAAGCCGCGCACCAAAGGTCACTCTTACCCAGGGTCACTCTTGCGTATAGCCGGCCTCTGCCCCCTCCCTCGAGTGTTTTTCCCAACCATCCTGTGATGTTGGGTCCTCGTTTTGAAGAGACAGCGCCCCGCGTCACTTCTCTCCTCCTCTCCCTCTCTCCTCTTCTCATCATCATCATCATCATCATCATCATCATCATCATCATCATCATCATCATCCTCCTCATCCTCATCCTCATCCTCATCCTCATCCTCAGTATCATCATCATCATCATCATCATCATCATCATCATCATCATCATCATCATCATCATCATCATCATCATTCATCATCATCATCATCAGCATCATCATCATCATCATCATCATCATCATCATCATCATCATCTTCATCATCATCATCATCATCATCATCATCATCATCATCATCATCATCATCATCATCATCATCATCATCATCATCATCACCATCACCATCACCATCACCATCACCATCACCATCACCATCATCACCATCACCATCACCATCACCATCATCGTCGTCATCGTCGTCATCATCGTCGTTATCGCCGCCATCATCATTACCGTCAGCATCATCCTCCTCATCATCATCGTCGGTGCACCCCTCACGATGATCGTGGCCCCATAGGGGGCTCCACCGACGGCCCCAGTAGCGCAGCCCGCATGCGTCACGCACACCCACTTCGCCACACCCCTCAAACGTTTCGTGGCCCCATAGGGAGCTCCACCGACCGCTCCAGTAGCGCAGCCCGCATGCGTCACGCACACCAATTTCGGCACACCGCTCACACGTTTCGTGGCCCCATAGGGAGCTCCACCGACCGCCCCAGTGGCGCAGCCGCCATGCGTCACGCACACGCATTGCGGCACACCCCTCACACGTTTCGTGGCCCCATAGGGAGCTCCGCCGAAGGACCCAGTGGCGCAGCCCGCATGCGTCACGCACACCCATTGCGGCACACCCTTCACACGTTTCGTTGCCCCCTGGGGAGCTCCAGCGACCGCCTCAGAGGCGCAGCCCGCGTGCGTCACGCACACCCATTGCGGCACACCTCTCATACGTTCCGTGACCCCGTAGGGAGGTCCCCCGACGGCCCCAGTGGCGCAGCCCGCATGCGTCACGCACACGCATTGCGGCACACCCCTCACACGTTTCGTGGCCCCATAGGGAGCTCCGCCGAAGGACCCAGTGGCGCAGCCCGCATGCGTCACGCACACCCATTGCGGCACACCCTTCACACGTTTCGTTGCCCCCTAGGGAGCTCCAGCGACCGCCTCAGAGGCGCAGCCCGCGTGCGTCACGCACACCCATTGCGGCACACCTCTCATACGTTCCGTGACCCCGTAGGGAGGTCCCCCGACGGCCCCAGTGGCGCAGCCGGCATGCGTCACGCACACGCATTGCGGCACACCCCACACACGTTTCGTGGCCCCATAGGGAGCTCCACCGACCGCCGCAGTGGCGCAGCCCGCATGCGTCACGCACACCCATTGCGGCACACCCCTCACACGTTTCGTGGCCCCATAGGGAGCTCCACCGAAGGTCCCAGTGGCACAGCCCGCATGCGTCACGCACACCCGTTTCGGCACACGCCTCACACGTTTTGTGGCCCCATAGGGAGCTCTACAGAAGGCCACAGCGCCACCGCCCGCATGCGTCACGCACACCAATTTCGGCACACCCCTCACACGTTCCGTGGCCCCACAAGGAGCTCCACCGACCGCCCCAGTGCCACCGCCCGCATGCGTCACGCATTCCCAATTCGGCGCACCCCTCACACGTTTCGTGGCCCCATAGGGAGCTCCACCGACCGCCCCAGTGGCGCAGTCCGCGTGCGCCACGCACACCCATTGCCGCACACCCCTCACACGTTTCGTGGCCCCGTAGGGGCTTAGGGAGCTCCACCGAAGGCCCCAGTGCCACCGCCCGCATGACTTTCGCACACCCTTTGGGCACCCCTCTCACACGTTTCGTCGTGGCCCCATAGGGAGCTCCACCGAAGGCGCTAGTGGCTGCGTTCACATGCGCGTACCGCACCCATTTCGGCATACCCATCACACGTTTCGCGGCACCACAGCGAGCTCCACCGACGGCCCCAATGGTTGTGTTCGCATGCGCCCACCGCACCTATTTCGGCGCACCTCTCACGCGCTTCGTGGCCCCATAGGGAGCTCCACCGAAGGCCACAGTGACTGCTTTCGCATGCGCCCACCAGACAAATGTGGGCACACCCCTCACACGTTTCGTGGCCCTGTAAGGAGCTCCTCCGAATGCGGTGCATACAACGGCGGTGCTCACAACTGCATATGGCTGGGTTTTCCGCCAGGCTAATTTCCCTGAAAGGGCTAAGGTCTAGGCATCTCCTTTAGTTTGTTAAACAAAGGGCCGGGTCTTTACTTGCGACGGGCCGGCGAATGACTTCTGCGATGAATAAAGGTCCAGACGGGCCGGCGACTCAAATTTTGAGGATGTCGCGGGCGAAACGCTGGTTTTTGAAATTCCGATCGATAAAACACAGGGTGCGGGACACATTTGGGTCAGGGCACGAATCAGTGTGTTTCTATGTGTGTTCCCATAGACTAGCCCTCTCCATGTGCTTTTACGTATATTCCTATGGGTTGGCCCTCTCCAGGAGGCCCCACGAGGGTCAGGTCACCCAGGGGGGTATCTAACATGGTTGTCCCGAGCTGGAACCACGTGTTTTCACGTGTCCAGGCCGCCCAGGGGGGTATCTGACATGGCGTCGGGCCCCGTGCCGAATTATCCGGAAACGCACGGGGGGCCGAAAAGTGCTACCCGAACACGTATCCCAATCCAGAAAAGTTATGTTTTCTTGCTCTGAACAGGGGGTGGGTGGCGCTTTGGGGGCCCCTCCAGGGCAGACATTGCGAGGATATCTCGAGCGGGAGCGTGACTTCTGCGTATCCAGGCCACGCAGGGGGGTATCTAACATGGTTGTCCCGAGCTGTCACCACGTGTTTTTACATGTCCAGGCCACCCAGGGGGGTACCAAACATGAAAGTCCCGAGCAAGGACCACGTGCTGTAACGTGCCCAGGTCACTCAGGGGTGTACTTAATCTGGTTGTCCCGAGCTGGCACCACGTGTTTTTACATGTCCAGGCCGCCCAGGGGGGCATCTAACCTGATTGTCCCGAATAAGGACCACGTGCTTTAATGTATTCAGGCCGCCCAGGGGTGTGTCTAATATGGTTGCCAGGAGCTGGCACCATGTGTTTTTACTTGTCCAGGCCACCCAGGATGGCATCAAACATGGTTGTCCCGAGCAAGGAGCATGTGTTTTAACTTGTCCAGGCCACCCAGGGGTGTATCTAACATGGTTGCCCAGAGCTGAACCCACGTGTTTTTACGTGTCCAGGCCGCCCTGGGGGTATCTAACATGGCGTCGGACCCAGTGCCGACTTATCAGGAAACCCAGGGGGGGGGGGGGAATGCGAAAAGCGCTACATATCCCAATCCAGAAAAGTTATGTTTTCTTGCTCTGAACAAGGGTGGCGCTTTGGGGGGCCTCTCCAGGGCAGACATTGCGAGGATATCTCGAGCGGGAGCGGGAATTCTGCGTATCCAGGCCACGCAGGGGAGTATCTGGCATGGTTGTCCCGAGCTGGCACCACGTGTTTTTACGTGTCCAGGCCACCCAGGGGGGTAGCGACCATGATTGTCCCGAACAAGGACCACATACCTTAACATGCCCAGGCTACTCAGGGGTATATCTAACATGTCTGTCCCGAGCTGGTAACATGTGTTTTTACGTGTCCAGACCACGCAGGGGGGTATCTAACATAGTTGTCCCGAGCTGGAACGACGCGTGTTTACATGTCCAGGCCACCCAGGGGGGATATCTAACATGGTTCCCCTGAGCTGGAACGATGTGTTTTTACGTGCCCAGGCCACCTAGGGGGATATCTAACATAGTTGTCCCGAGCTGGAACCACGCGTGTTTACATATCCAGGCCACCCATGGGGGATATCTAATATAATTCTCCTGAGTTGGAGCGATGTGTTTTTACGTGCCCAGGCCACCAAGGGGGTATCAAACATGGTGGCTCCGAGCTGGAACCACGTGTTTTTACATGTCCAGGCCACCCAGGGGGATATCTAACGTGGTTCTCCCGAGCTGGAACCATGTGTTTTTTCGTGTCCAGGCTACCCAGGGGGGGATCGAACATGGTTGTCTCGAGCAGGGACGACGTGTTCTAACGTGTCCAGGCCACCCAGGGGGATATCCAATATGGTTGCCCCGAGCAAGGACCACATGTTTCTACGTGTCCAGGCCACTCAGGGGGGTATCTAACATGGTTGCCCAGAGCTGGTCCCACGTGTGTTTACGTGTCCAGGCCACCCATGGGGGTATTTGACATGATTGTCCCGAGCTGGAACCACGTGGTTTTACGCGTCCAGGCCGCACAGGGGCGTTTTTAATATGGCGGAACCAGGTGCTTTAACGTGCCCAGGCCACCTAGGGGTATCTAACGTGGCCTCCTGGGGCCTTCCTGGGGGCCTGGGCCGGACGTCTATTATGAAGATGTGTTGAGGATTTCTCGATCGAATCGCATGTTTTCTTCACGTGTCCAGTTCGCTCAGGCGGATGTCTAGCGTGAGGTGGCACGTCCATTGGCACGTTCCGTAGCGCGTCCCCTTGGCACGTCCCTCGGTGCGTTCCCGTGGCACGTCCCCTGGCACGTCACCTGGCGCGTCCCTTGGGACGTATCGCGGCGCGTTCTCCTGGCATGTCCCCCTGTCAACCAGCTCTTGCGCAGCTACTACGTGCTCAAGGAGCTCGAGCTCAAGATCCAGATCAGCTCGGTCGGGACTCGGATGCAAAGGAGGACTCGATCCACAACGCTATAGAGCACAATCGCGGCATGGCACATCGCATTTCAGCACGGCGGAGCACCGCACAGCTTTCGGCGCGGTACATTACGATTGATACACTCAGCATCGCAATTTGGCACGTTCCTTGGCACGTTCTGTGGCGCGTCCCGCGGCGAGTCCTCCTGGCACGTCGCGCGGCGCGTCCCCTGGCACGTCCCGTGGCGCGTCAATATACACTTACCGTAGCGCGTCCCCCTTGGCACGTCCCGCGGTGCGTCCCTTTGGCACGTCCCTTGGTACGTCCCCTGGCGCGTCCCTTGGGACGTTCCGCGGCGCGTCCTCCTGTCATGTTCACTTGTCAAGTAGCTCTGGGGCAGCTGCTATGTGCTCAGACAGCTCGAGCTCAAGATCCAGATCAGTTCGGTCAGGTCTCACAACGCTATAGAGCAGAATCGCGGCATGGCACATCGCATTTCAGCACGACGCAGCACAGCACAGCCCTCGACACGGTACATCAAAATCGATACATTCAGCATTGCAATTGCCCGTCGCCCAGTCAGGTGTCTTTGGAACGTTGCCATGCCTTACATTTCTATATATTCCTTTTCCGAGTCGTGGGCCGATCATGTTGATATATATATATATATATATATATATATATATATATATATACACATATATATACACATACATACAGACATACATACATATACATCTATATAACTATGTAAATATATACATATCAAGGAAAGGGTTCCAGCCCAGGGTTCTCTTTTAGAGGTTGTACCCCCAGGGACGACTTGTGACGGGTTGGCGAAATTGTCTTGTTATAAGAACAAGGTGAAGTCCCACTCGGCGTTGAAATAATGCGTTTCGCGCGTGCCCGCTCGAGGAGCATGTGCCCCCCCCATGTCGGATCCTCGTTGCCTAGTGGGGTCCGCAGACCTAGAAGAAGAGGGTGCGGAGCGTTTTGCGCAGAATCCCAATACAATAGCAAGGTATGGAGACCCTGAAATCTTAGACAGGCCGTTGTGAAAGCATGGCGCAATTTATGTGTTGCGTGCCCACTCGAAGATGGCGCGTCCCGCGCGCATGAGTTTCGAGGATGTCTCGAGCCCCGCGCCTGTTTTGCAGAAGGAATGTTGGCGTTTTGCGTGCCCGCTCGGGGATGGCGCACCCTGCGTGCCGAACATCTAAGGATGCTTCGGGCGAGCCGCTTGTGTTGCAGCGCTTGTCCAAGTGGTTCTGGGAGTGCAGTCAGACTTTTTTTTCACTAAGGAACGTGGCCCTGGGAGCGCGGATAATTTGCGCAGGATCGTGGCCCTGGGAGCGCGGACGCAGCGTAATTGACGATGGATCCTGGCCTCGGAGGCGCGAACCCAGCGTAATTCAACAGGGAACGTGGCCCTGGGAGCGCGGACACTGTGTAATTCACGAGGCAGCGCGGCCCTGGGAGCGCGGACGCAGCGAACTTTTACGAAAACATCATAATCTGGGAGAACGGACGCAGCGTAATTTACGAGGGAGCGCGGCCATGGGAGCGCGGACGCAGCCTAATTTACGAGGGAGCGCGGCCCAGGGGAGAAAACAACGCAATTCACGAGGGGACGTGGCCCTTGGACCGCGGACACAGCGTGATTCACGAGGCAGCGCGGCCTTGGGAGCGCGGACGCAGCGTAGTTTACAAGGGATCGTGGCCCAGGGAGCGGACGCAGCGCAATGTACAAGGGATCGTGGCCCTGGAAGCGCGGACGCAGTGTAATTTACGATGGATCGTGGCCCTGGCAGCGAAGACGCAGTATAATTTTCAGTGGATCGTACGTAGCCCTTGGGGGGCTGACACAACGCAATTTACTAGGGAACGTGACCCTGGAAGCGCGGACACGGCGTAGTTCACGAGGGAGCGCGGCCCCTGCGAGCGCGGACGCATCGTAATTCACGAGGGAACCTGGCCCTGGGTCAGGGGCGTCCCGACGCAGTGTAATTTAGAAGGGCTTGTGGCCCTGGGGGGCTGACACAGTGTAATTTACCGAGGAACGTGACCCCGGGAGCGTGGACACAGCGTAATTCACGAGGAAGCGCGGCCTTGGGAGCGCGGACGCAGCGTAGCTTACATGAGATCGTGGCCCAGGGAGAGCGGACGCAGCGCAATGTACGAGGGATCGTGGCCCTGGGAGCGCGGACGCAGCGTAATTTACGAGGGAACGTGGCCCTGCGAGCGCGGACGCATTGTAATTCACGAGGGATCCTGGCCCTGGGTCATGGGCGTCCCGCGGCACGTTCCTTGACGCATTTTCTGGCACGTTCCCTGGCGCGTTCCGTGGCGCATCCCGTGTCGAGTCCCCCTGGCACGTCGCACGGCGCGTCTCCCGGCACGTTCCGTGACACGTCCATTGGGCACGTTCCGTAGCGCGTCCCCCTTGGCACGTCCCACGGAGCGTCCCCATGGCACGTCCCCTGGCTCGTCCCCTGGCGTGTCCCTTGGGACGTTCCTCGCCGCGTCCCCCTGGCATGTCCCCCTGTCAGTTAGCTCTGGGGCAGCTAATATGTGCTCAGGCAGCTCGAGCTTAAGATCCAGATCAGGTCGGTCAGGACTCGGATGCAAAGGGGGACTCGATCCACAACGCTACAGAGCACAATGGCGGCATGGCACATCGCAATTCAGCATGGCGCAGCACAGCACAGCCCTCGGCACGATACGTCAAGATCGATACTCTCAGCATTGCAATTGCCCGTCGCCCAATCAGGTGTCTTGAAGACGCCGCCATGCCTTACGTTTCTATGTTCCTTTCCGGGTTCGTGGATCGACCCTGTTCTTCCAGAGTCTGCCTGTATGAGGACCTGCCCGACCCAGCTCGAGATCCGGGGCCCCCCTTGGGCAGTGCCTCCTCGGCACAGGGCCGGTGCAGAGGCGGCGCGCTCGCAGGCCTGGCAGTGTGGTCCGCGTGAGCCCTCCCTCGAGGTCCGGGCGTTGCAGCTATTCTTCCACACGGGGTGTGCTCGCCGGGCGGCGGGCCCCGGGACCGTCTCGGGTCGATGGGGCTCGAGAAAGGGCGCAGAGAGATGGGATCCTGGGGTCCGGTCGTGGTTCTTCCCCGTGCTGCAGTGCCTGCGCGTCGTCGGAGCTCCGGGCTCTGCCCCTTCGGGCCGGGAGGGGAGGGCGGGGGGGGGGCGGGGGCAGGGGGGGGGGGGAAGTCCTCCGTCTCCGCGCCCTTCCCCTCGCCCCGGGTGCATGGGCGAGACCCTCCTGCGCTCCTGTGGCGTTCCCCGTCTCGTGTTGGCCAGAGGCGTGTGTGTGTGTGTCCTTGGGCCCCTGGCCAGGCCCACCCAAAGGCGCGCCGATGTGGGCATCCGTGCAGAGTCGTGGCAGGGGGGCAGGCAGGCGTTTCCCGATCTTCTCGATGGCGCCCCTTAGGAATTGCGGGGGGCCCCGCAGGTTCGCCGAGGACGGAGGGGGCGGGGGGCTTCTTCGGCCGACGCCACGGGTGCGGAGCGCGAGAAGAGAGGAGGGCTTCGCTGCGTGCGGGGCTCCCTTCCCGTCCCAGATATGCGATGTCGTGATGTGTTCCAGCACCTGGTCTGGAAGTCCCGATTCGGTCCCGGGGACCAGTTTTAGCCCCCAGGGCTGAAAACAACCTAAAACGTCCCGTCTTGATTTTGCTTCACGACGCGGGCTTGTCTTGGACAGTTGTTGCTGTTTTTGTCCCCCCGGTTCTGGCGCCGTTTCTGTGTCCGTTCCGTCGCCGATGTTTTTCCAGTTCCGGCTCCAGCTTCGATTCTGGAGCAGTCTTTTCTCGTTTCGGTGAAGCGTTTTTCTTTTGCACCGCTTTTCTTCTCAAGATCCAAGGTTCTGGTAAAACGATTTGAAAAAAGCCTGGTCGTTTCTGATATCCACTGAGCTCTGAGGCCCATGTGACGCCAGTCTAGGCCTCCTATATGGGGTCCGAGTAGATGGGGTCGGAGGGTCTCGCCGCATCGCCGATGCACCAGCGATGCGGCTCGATGTGGAGCCCGATGTTCTCCACGCCCATGGCGCCGATGCCTCGCCGACGTCGCCGATGCATCGCCGGTGCGGCCCGATCCCCCGACCCCATCTGCTCTGGGTTTCTTAATAAGCATGGGGGGGTACCCCCCCGACGGGGATCAACCTCGCCTCGTCGTCGCGCCGCGCGCGGCGGCTGCCCGCGACGGGGGCCGATGTGGGGCTGTCGGCGGGAGTGACGCCCCCCCGACGCTTATTAAGAAACTCGGAGTGCTCGGACCCCATCCGGGAGGCCTCCAGTCGGCTCGTGGTTCGCAAGCTGCTCCCTTCCCCCGTCGCCGGGCCCGTCGGCCCCGCAGCGGTGGGGCGCCAACTCCGATCACGGCATCGCGGCCGCCGCGAGGCGCCTCTCGACTGCGGCTGGGCCGCCGCGCCCCGCCAGAGCTGGAGCACCTGTGCTGCAGCGCGCGCGCTCTCGCGCTCCCTCTCCCTCTCGCTCTCTCGCTCTCTCGCTCTCGCTCACTTGCTCACGCTCTCGCGCTCACGCAGCTGGAACAGAGCTGGAACACCGTGTTCTCTCTCGCTCTCTCTCACTCTCTCTCTCTCTCTCTCTTTCTGTCTGTCTGTCTGTCTGTCTGTCCGTCTGTCTCATATTTCATCGCTTCGCTCATTCCACTGGCCCAAATCTTGCCATCGCTGGCGCTTGCCAGCGCCTTCGTGGCCCATGCGGCGCTGCTTGGCGTTCATATATATATATATAGAGAGAGAGAGAGAGAGAAAGAAAGAAAGAAATAAAGAAAGAAAGAGAGAGAGAGAGAGAGGCGTGGCGACAGCAGGCATGGATGTGAAGTAGTTGCTTTGAAGCTTGTCGTGGAGGTTTGGGCCTGTACTGCTCACCGACATGGCTAAGTTCTGGGTCAGAGTCCTCGGAGATGCTTTTGGGGGTCTCTTCGGAGCGCCCTCGGGAACTTCTGAAGGGCAGTTCTGGGGACTCTTGGGAGCGTCTTGGGAGCATCTTTGGGGTCTCTTGGGGCTTCATAGGGGCCTCTTGGCGGCCTCTCGGGGCCTCTCGGGGGCCTTTGGGGGACCCCTTGGTGCCTCCTGGGGGCTTCTTGGGGCCGAGGGCTCGAACTGTCCGTTCGTGTCCCCCGTCTGGGTTCCTTTCGGGAGCCGTCATCGGGACCTCTTGGGCCGTTTTTGGAGGCCTCTTGAGCCGTCTTGGGCTCTCTTGTGCCGTCTTAGAGCCCGCTTAGGGGGCCTCTTAGGGGCGATCTTGGGGCCTCTTAGGCCGTTTCTGAGCGTCGGGAAGCTGCAAAGGCGAGAATGCCAAAATCCTTCCAAAAACCGAGGGAACTCTATGACTTTTGCATGTTGGGGGCTCTTGGATGGCTCTTGGGCCGTCTTAGGCCCATGTTTGGCGTCTTGGAGCGATCTGGTAGTGTCCAGGACACCTCCTGGACCATCTTGAGGGCCTTTGGGGAGGCCCCTTGGCCCTTCTTGAGGCTTTACGGGGGGCCCCGAGGGGCGGCGCCCAGGAGGAGCAAGACCGTCTCTGATCCGACCTTGCCGGGGTACTTGTTGGCCGGGGACCCCCAGGGGCGGCCCCAAGCGCGCGCGAACTAGAACACTCTGAACCAGTCACCGCAGATCTCATCACGCCTTTGGCCCGTTGGGCCGGCGACTTATCATCATTCTTGTCCTCCTCCTCCTCGTCATCATCATCATCATCATCATCAGCAGCATCAGCATCAGCATCAGCATCATCATCATCAACATCAGCAGCAGCAGCATCATCATCATCAGCATCATCATCATCATCCTCGTTTCCTCCCTCCTCCCTCACCCTTCCCTTTTCCCTCCACCTTCCCTCCTCTCCCCATTCCCTCGTCTCTCTCCCCCCCTGCTTCCTCCCTATCTCTCTCTCTCTCTCTTTCTCTCTTCTTCCCTCTCCGTGCGTATGTATACTATAGAACCCCTCCTTGCCTCTTCCCCCCTTTACTGGGGACCATCTTGCCATCCCGCTTCTTCACGCTCCCGAGGCGCAGGGGCCCCCTCCCCCCGCCCGCGATTCCCCCCCCCACCCCAGAGGCATGGGGAGAAGAGCTCCACCTCGATTCTCTGCAAGACCTTGGCAGTCGGGTTTGCGCTCACCTCCCCTGTTCGCTGCCTCCCCCCCTCTCCGCCGTTTCGGGCCCCCGGACCCTCACAGATCGATCCGGCTCGAAAAATGAATGAGAAAGATGGGTACCCCCCCCCCCCGGGTCATACTCTTAGCGCGTAGTTGGGAATACGCCTATACGCGCTAAGTGCTCCGCAATGAGCGTGTACCCTGCGTGGTTGGTACTTTGCGTGTATATCCGAGAGCTGTTTCACCCGACCTTACTCAGCGTATACGCCCATGCGCTGCTTAGCGTGTCAACGGCTTCGGTTTCGCAGGGCCCGAAACCGTTCACACCCGGAAGCAACCCCCTCGGCCATTTCACCAGAGGGTGGCATCTCACATCTCACCTGAGGATCCCACCGCGCTCCCGCGGCCGTCATGGTCGTCGTCGTCGTCGTCGTCGTCGTCGTCGTCGTCGTCGTCGTCGTCGTCGTCGTCGTCGTCGTCGTCTGCTCGACCAGCCGCGCGCGCGCGCCCCTCTCCCCCGCGAAAGGCCGCGGCGCGCCGCCCGGCGCCGCCCAGCGGCCTGGCGCCGCCCGCGCCCGCCGACGACGCCTCGTCGACAAGCTCGGGGCCGCCGCCGGTGGAGGCCTGCCGTGGGCG
>CAUYUJ010001478.1:0-15000 GCA_963575745.1 Prorocentrum cordatum | reverse complement strand
GACGCCGACGCCACCGCCGCCGCAGCCGACGCCGCCGACGACGACGCCGACGCCGCCGACGACGACACCGCGGGCTCCCCTGGGAGGAGCAGCGGCCCGTGCCTGCCAGCCTCTCCCTGGACGAGCTGGCGGCGGGCCGGCCCGGCAGCGGCGGGCAGAACGGCCCTCGCCCGCCGCCCGCTCCCGCTTGCTCCTCTCGGCCACGCGCACAGGGGGTGTACGCCAGTCGTTGAGAGTAGCTATTTCTGGACTCCCAGATTCAAGTCGGGCCTGTCCCTCTGCAGGAAGAATCTTCAAAAGTAGTCAAACATAGGATGGGGACGTTTTTTTTTTTCTGTGATTGTTTTTTAAATATATTAGTTGAGCATGTTTGGGGTACTGTTGATTCCCAACCCTCCTGTTGGGTACTCGTTTTGAATAGAGCAGTCCGGTCGCCCCGTCCTTCCTTCCTTCCGTCATTCACCTCCCCTCTCCTCCCCTCCTCCTCCTCCTCTCCTGTTTCCGGTGTTCCCCTCTCCTCCTCCCTCGTGCCGTCGGGCTGCGATCTGCGCAACTGTCGCCACTTTCGTGGGCTCCTGGGAGGCCCAGCGGAGGTGAGTCCCACGCGGATCACCTCGGTACCTCGCCGCCCCCTTGTGGGGGCTTGCGATCTGCGCAATTGTCGCCACTTTCGTGGGCTCCTGGGAGGCCCAGCGGAGGTGAGTCCCACGCGGATCACCTCGGTACCTCGCCGCCCCCTTGTGGGGGCTTGCGATCTGCGCAATTGTCGCCACTTTCGTGGGCTCCTGGGAGGCCCAGCGGAGGTGGGTCCCACGCGGATCACCTCGGTACCTCGCCGCCCCCTTGTGGGGGCTTGCGATCTGCGCAACTGTCGCCACTTTCGTGGGCTCCTGGGAGGCCCAACGGAGGTGGGTCCCACGCGGATCACCTCGGTACCTCGACGCCCCTTTTGGGGGCTTGTGATCTGCGCAATTGTCGCCACTTTCGTGGGCTCCTGGGAGGCCCAGCGGAGGTGGGTCCCACGCGGATCACCTCGGTACCTCGCCGCCCTCCGGGGGGCTTGCGATCTGCGCAATTGTCGCCACTTTCGTGGGCTCCTCGGAGGCCCAGCGGAGGTGGGTCCCACGCGGATCACCTCGGTACCTCGCCGCCCCCTGGGGGGCTTGCGATCTGCGCAATTGTCGCCACTTTCGTGGGCTCCTGGGAGGCCCAGCGGAGGTACGTCATACGCGGATCACCACGGGACTTCTTGCTGCGCTCTGGTGAAAGCATTGTTGGGTGCTCTTTCTGCGCACTGCAGGTCCTTCAGAATGCCAGTCAGCATTGAGCGGTCCTGAGTAGAATCGCCACATGTATAGAAAGGGTTGGGTACGTCACAGGGTTATGTTTTGTCCAAAATCCGCATGTAGAGAGCCATGCCCGGCCTGAGGGTACACGCCAGTCGTTGAAAGTCAGTATTTCTGGACTCCCAGATCCCAATCTACTTCAAGCGCCGTCCTATTTCAAGAACCGATATGCTTTTGTTGCGTTGTGTTATTCTCTGGGAGGGCCTGAACCCGATCTACTTTCGCCGCCGTCCCGCTGCATGCTGTCAGCTACTTATTTCGGACGGCGTGTAGGGGAAGGGGGGAAAGTTTCTGTCGGATAGGGCTAGGGCGAGGACAAATCCGTTCCAGAGCATTCTGGAACTCTCCCAGAGCCTTCCAGAGCGCTCTGAGAGGGCCGCGGCCCCCGAGACAATCTCCAGAGCCGCCGGATCTCAGAGATTCTTGGTTCATCCTCACCCGATGTGATCCTCGTCTTGACTTCGTCTTATTCTTGAAAGCACACATGGTTCTAAGAAGGCGCGGGCCTTACATCTACAGATAATGCCTGCACCTTCTGAGAAGCAGCATCCTTCTGAGAAGCCTCCTCCCCTCTCCCATACCCCTGTGCGCGCGGCGCCGACATGCCCAGACCCTCTCTTCTTGGAGCCGGCTTGGGGTCTGAGGTGGCTCAGCATTGTTCCGGCGAGCAGGAAGGGGGGGAGAAGGTTTGATGTTAAGTCGGGCGTGTCCGTATACAGGAAGAACAGTCGAGAATAGGAAAAAGCAGCATGGGGATGATGATTCGAGTATGTGTCACTGCTTTTGCCAATGCTCTGATTTTTGAGTTCCAAAAGCCGCCTGCAGGAGGACATGCCCGACCTAACCTTGATGTTCTGGGTTCGGGAGGGTTGTCAGTCTGGCGCGGCCTCTGGTGGCCGCCTTCTCGGGCCCCACTGGGACCGCCAAGAGCGGATCGGCAGTGAAAAGCGGGAAGACTGCGAACAGAGTTGTCCGCACCCCCCCCGTCTCGATGAGCCGTAAGCCTGACCTTTCGCCAAAGTGACCTCTTTGGGTGCGGGCCCACTGGGGTCCGCCCCGGTCGCGCACCGCGATGCGGCAGTGGCGTCCGGCGCGCTCGTGTTTCTGGGTCCCCCCGCGGTCCCCCCAAACGCCGCGCACCTGAGGGTCACCTTTGCCCAGGGTCGCTCTTGCGTGTACTCCAGATTTCGTAATAAAAGGGAGGGGGTCTGGACCCTCCAAGACAAGCCATTTCAGACCTCCCCCGTGGGAGAACCCTCCAAAGCATCGTCCCCAGACCCCCCAGGCCCTCCAGGATAGCCTGGAAGAGACCCCCCCCCGAAATGAGACCCCCCTCCCTTGATTACGAAATCTGGAGTAGTCGACCCTCCTTGACCGATTTTCTCGGGGCCCATCCAGTTCGGACCCCCTGGCTGCATCCCACTCTCCGCCGGCGTTGCATCTGTGTCTGTGATGTCGGCACCACGGGCCTTCGACCGCTTCTCTCGGGTTTGATCTTCATCCAGCTGGCTCGATGTTTGCGGGCCCTGGTCCGGGAAGCGGTTTCCAGGGAGAACGAAGAACGGGTCGTCCCGGTTTTTGCTGCGTTGCCTGGACCTGACGGGACTTGCATCGCCTTGAATACTGGTCAAGACGGAGGCTCCTATGTGTGTTCGGCGTTTGGGGGCCCTTCCTGGTCCTGGGCTCCGGGATCATCAAGAGACGTTCCGGGACGAAATAACCGCAGGCCGCAGTTGTCAGGCCCCGCTCCCCTCAGATCCGGGGACTCCGTCTCTCCTCAGATCCGAGAGTCGCACAGCAAGTCATGGAGGCAGGTCTTCCTGCGTTTTCGGCCCCCGGGGGTCGCCTCCGTGCCCTGGCCTCGGTGCCCTGGGACCGTCAAAACAGCCTCGGGCTGAAAATCCGGCCCTGGACAGGGGGTCGCGATTCTGGGGGCCGGCGTCACGAAAAAAGTGCCTCCTCCTCCTCTTCCTCCTCCTCCTCCTCCTCCTCCTCCTCCCCCTCCTCCTCCTCCTCCTCCTCCTCCTCCTCCTCCTCCTCCTTCTTCTCCTCCGCTCTTCATTTTGGTTCAAGCAGCAAAAATGCCCATCGCCTCGGCCGTCGTCTGGATGGCCTCCGCGGGCGGAGCTAAGAGGGGTCCTCGCGGCTGCTGCTGCCGCCCACCTCGTCGAGGCGCAGGTCCGCGCCGCGGCCCTCGCCCAGGCGCCGCGCCGCACCGTTGCGGTGGTGTCGCGGTCGGCGATCGCCACTGTCTCAAGAGGGGAAAAAACACACAGACACAATTAATCGACGATCCCCAGGAAAATATGGGAAAATATGGGAAGTGGGGGGGAAGGCAAAAACCCAGAACATATGCGAAAATATGGGGAAGTGTTTTATTTGTGTGTATTTATTTGTGTGTCCCAGGGCCCCTTCACTGTCGCCTGCGCGGCCGTGGCACCGCTGGCTGCGCCCGCCGCTGCTGGCGCGGAGGCGCCCGCTGGGGTGCAGGAGGAGACGCCGCCACGCGTCGCTTCGGAGGCGAAGCTGGAGAGGCGCCGCCGCCGCCGGCGCTTTGCGGCGCGGCGTGCGGCTGCGCGGGCCGCTGGGCAGCACGCCGTCGAGGTCGACGGCGTGCCCATTGGGTCGAGTTTCGAGTCTGACGGACGAGCTGCCGCCGCGTGCCTCGCAGCCGCGGCAGGTCGTGGACGTGGAGCTTGGGGTGGCGACATCGGCGGACGCGGTGGAGGTCCTGCTGACGAAGCTCGGGGTCCCCGCTCGAAACCGGGTCGCCTTTCTGGCAACGCTGCAGGCCCAGGCCGACACGCCCTCGGAGGGCGACAAGACGCTGGCGAAGGGCGTCGTCCTTTCCTTCGCTGCCAGCGGCTCCTGATAGCCGCCTGCGTGTTCCACGTCGGCGCCTCCTTGTCCGTTGTGCTGCGAGGTCGTCGCCATCATCCTCAAGGCCGGGAGGGTACTGGGCTCCTCAGCGGTGCCCAGGCCCCCCGCGTAGTAAGCCACGCGCTCCCGTACGGATCGGGTGCGCCATGGCTGCGCGTCCCTCCTCCTCCTCCTCCTCCTCCTCCTCCTCCTCCTCCTCATCCTCCTCCTCCCCCTGTTAGGTCGCCGCGGCGCCCGCGCAGGAATCGGAGATGCGGCCAGTTGCGTGCTCTGGCGGTGGACGCAGCAATTCAGGAACGGCTTAATCAAGTGGGCGACGGGCACTGTGCGGACCAAGCCTGGCAGCGCTCATCGCCATGTGACAGGGTCAAGCGCCGAGCAGCTTTAGCTACTCATTCTTGGCGAACCCTCGCTCGCGGCTGCGAGCCCGTCCGTCGCCATGCAGACGAAGTCGGAACTCTGGCAGCGGAAGTGTTGAAGCGACCAGCGCTACTCCGAGGACGGGGTGCGGACAGCTTTGCAGGGCGCCTTGGCGCAGGCGCGCGAGGAGTTACTCGACCTGGTCAGCGCCGAGCAGATGGGCGAGGCTCTTCGGTCCATGGTGTCGGGGAAGACCCTGGGCGTGGACAACTTCGGCCCGTTCGACCTGATGCGCTTTACTGCCGAGGCGCTGGGGGAGCTGGCAGGCCCCCTCAACGATTGCGAGGCGCAGGGCGCATGGCCGTGGCAGGTGTCGACCGTGATCGGCGCTGCCCTACCGAAGTCCAGCGGGGGGCCGCATCATCGGCATGCTGCCGACCACTTGCAAGTTGTGGTTCAAGGTCCGCGCTGCGGCCTCTGATGACTGGAGCGAAGGGCAGGCTGAGTAGTGAGACACTGCGGTCCGCGGGTCGTCCGCGCTACGCGCGGCCGTGGTGCCTGCTGCTTGCATGTGCGAGTGCGACGTGGCTCTTGGTTTGTCACGGCCACGCTGCTCCTCGGCGTCGAGAGATTGTACGACTCGATCTCGTTTGAGAAGCTGTTTCGCGCGCCCCTGCAGCAAAGGTCCCCTGCCATCGTCGCTGCCATGGAGGTGCAGGTGCATGCATGCCCGCGCCACTTGCGTCAGCGCGCATGGCTGGGTCCCCGCATTCGGGCCCGCAGGTCCGTTGTTGCGGGCTCGTGTCACGGTGGCAAGATGGCGAGTGTTTTGCTGGGGCTTTGATCGCCAATCCTCATTGCGCGTGCGAGCGAGCCCAACTGTGGACCTTCATCGATGATATCGTCAGCCCCCCCCTTTGCAGCAGGGGCATGGTCAAGGAGGCGATTTAGCGATTTACGAGTCGGAGGTCGCCTTGAAGCAGGGGATCGACTCCAGCGGCTTCGTCATCTGGCCCAAGACCACCCTCATCTACTCGGACCCGTTGCTCGGCCGCGAGATCGCCTCTGATCTGCGCCGGCTGGGGCCGCCGACCAAGTGTGCCCGCCAGGCCACCGACCTCGGCGTGGACGCCGCTGCTGTCCGCCGCCGCCGCAGGGCGAAGGGCCGGAAGCGCTTTGACGACGCGCGGCGTCGGCCGCGGCGGATCCTCAGGATGCGAAAGAGGTCCGCCCGGCGCGGCTGACCAAGATGCTTTGGGCGATTGGTGTGCATAAGGGCGCCCTCGAGGGCGCGAAGTTTTTCGCGCTCCGCGGTTCCGCTTCCTCCTCATCCTCCTCTTCTCCCTTGGGAGGCGGCGCGAGAGCGCGAAGTTATTCGCACTTCGCGCTTCGCGCCGCGCGAAGCGCGAAGTTGGGAGCCCTTGTGTGCAGCCGCAGGCGAAGTGCGGCCATCAGGCTCGAGGCCTCGCGCCGTCGGCGCCTTCTCGCTCCGCGCCGGAGCGCTGCGGCCGCAGGCCACAGGCCGGTCAGGTCCTTGCCCATGGAGGCGCTGCGCGACGGGCGCGACCCAGGGCTCGAGCTGCGCGGGCAAGCGGTGCAGGAGTGGATCGACTCGCGGCGCCGCTCGCCAGGCCTCACTCGCTGCATCGCTCTAGCCTGGCCCGAGGTCGCTGCCGAGTCTAAGCGGGCTGGTAAGCGGCGGTGGCAGCGTGTCCGGGGCGGCCTGGGTCGCCGCAGCTGCGGGTCCGCCCCGCCATTCACGGCGGCGCCAATGGCGGCGGATCCCTGGCCCCGGCGACCCTGATGCAGCCGTTGCCGGCTCATCGGAGCTGCTGGCAGATCTAGCTTCAGATGGCCGCCGTCGCACGTGGCGGGCTGCATCGTTGCATGAACGCGGCGAGAGCCTCAGCGAGGGCGCGGACGTGATGAACACCCAGCGCGACGCAGCGCACCACGGTGCAGGGCGCAATGGACGAGTGGGCCCAAGCCCTTGGTCGCGGTGAGCGAGGGCCAGGCGGGGTGCGACCCCGACGAGCTGCGCCATCGCTGCCGCCCCGCGCCCGACAGCCTCCCCCGCTCCGCCTGGGAGTGCCCGTGCACCGCGCGGGGCGTTTCGGAGCACCGCGTAGCTTCTCGGAGCACTCCGCGGCGAATGTGCGCGGGCCGGCGTCATTAGAGCGGGACCCCGCCCAGCGCGGCTCCGCGGCGAGCGCCGCGCCGCCCTGACAGCGCCCGCCTTCGACGAGCCGGAAGCCGCTTCGATTCCTCGAAGGCCTTCGATTCCTTCGACTCCTCGAAGGAATTCCTTCGATTCCTTCGATTCCTCGATTCGCTTCCGCTTCTTCGATTCCTTCGATTCCTCCGACGACCTTCGGGGGCCGCGTTCGACTCCTCGAAGGAATGCGGCCGAAGTGGCGCGCGTGTTCGGCGACGGGCCTGGCGGCGCCCACTCGTTGGATCCTCGGAGGCGCAGCGGCGGCGCAGCTGCCGTCGGCGCAGAGCGAGGTGGGGGCGGAGATGGCCAATGGCTGCCCGTGGGTGGCGTGATCGGGAGGCTGCAAGGCGCGCGCCAGACAGGCTCGCGCCAGACAGTGCCGCGCGTTGAGCTCCTTGCGAACGACCTCGCTCTTGAGAACAGCAGCGGCCGCATCCGTTATCTTACCATCAAGCACGCCCTGTGGAATGGATGGCACCTGAATCGCGTTACTTTTGCTTTCGCGGGGCCAACGAGGACCTCTGGTTTCGGACCCGGGCTGCCATCCGTTCTCGAGGGCCCGCCCTTTTGGATATCCAGGTCGCCCAGAGACCCGGCCACTCAGACGACGAGCCCGAGAAGCTGCTTTCTCCCGAGCTCTTGTTCCCCGCACCGCCGGCAACGCTTGCGCCGATGAGACGGCTGGGGCGGCGGAAGGGCGCGCCATTGCAAGCCGCCCTGGTGCGGCAGTGGAGGGGGAGGAGGGGGAGGAGGGGGAGGAGGAGGAGGAGGAGGAGGAGGAGGAGGAGGAGGAGGAGGAGGAGGATCGCGGGCTCGTCGGGCCATGGTCGACCCTTTACCCTGACGGCCCCCGGGACTCTCGGCGCGCGGGGCGCGCCCAGGGCCCCGGGGCCTCTCTGCTCGGAGCGACCCTGGCCGGGCCCAGGCAAGCCCAGGCGCAGGTCACGGGCGCCTGCCGTGCACCCGTTGTCTGAAGTCGGGCCTGTCCCTCTACAGGAGGAGGAGCCGGACATAATCAACAAATAATGTGGAGGCGGTATGTTTTAAACTAGTTTTAACTATGTTTGAAAATGTCTCGCATATTTCCCAACCATCCTGTGGTGTCGGGTCCTCGTTTTGAAGAGACGGTCCCCGCGTTCCCTCCTCCCTTCCTTCCTCCTTCCCTCCTCCCTCCTCCGTCATCATCGTCACTCCCCTTACTTTGGCACACCTCTCACACGTCTCGTGGCCCCATAGGAGCTGCTGAAGGCCCCAGTGGTGCCGTTCGCGTGCGTCCCCGCCACCCATGTCGGCACGCCCCTCACACGTTTCGTGGCCCCAGAGGAGCTGCTGAAGGCCCCAGTGGTGCCGTTCGCATGCGCCCCCGCCACCCATATTGGCACGCCCCTCACACGTTGTATGGCCCCAGAGGAGCTCCGCCGAAGGCCACAGTGGTGCTTTTCGCATGCGTCCCCGCCACCCATTTCGGCGTACCCCTCGCACGTTTCGTGGCCCCATAGGAGCTCCGTTGAAGGTCCCAGTGGCCCGCCACACAGTTCGGCGCGGTTGTCGGACGTGTCGTGGTCCCATAGGAGCTCCGCTGAAGGTCCCAGTGGTGCCGTTCGCATGCGTCCCCGCCACCTATTTCGGCACGCCCCTCACACGTTTCGTGGCCCTATACGAGGCTCCGCCGAAGGCCCCAGCGGTACAGTTCGCATGCGTCCCCGCCACTCATTTCGGCGCACCCCTCACACGTTTTATGCCCCCATAGAAGCTCCGCCGAAGGTCCCAGTGGTGCCGTTCGCATGCGCCCCCGCCACTCACTTCGGCACTCCCCTCACACGTTTTATGGCTCCATAGGAGCTCCGCCAGAGGTTCCAGTGGCGCAGTTCGCATGCGTCCCCGCCACCAATTCCGGCACCCCTCACACGTTGTATGGCCCCCTAGGAGGTCCGCCGAAGGCCCCAGTGGCACAGTTCGCATGGTCCCCGCCACAAATTTCGGCGCGCCCCTCCCACGCGTCGTGGCCCCATAGGAGCTCCGCCGAAGGTCCCAATGGCACAGTTCACACGGTTCGTGGCCCCATAGGGAGCTCCACCGAAGGCCCCAGGGGGTGTAGCTACATGCGTCCCCGTCACCCAATGTCGGCACACCCCTTACACGGTTCGTGGCCCCATGTGGGGTCCACCGAAAGCCGCGGGGGGTGCGTCCACATGCGTCCCAGGAATTCATTTCGGCACATTTCTCGCAAGGTTCGTGGCCCCATAGGGAGCACCACCGAAGGCCCCAGGGGGTGCGTCCACATGTCTCCCAGGCACTCATTTCGGCACAGCCCTCACACGGTTCGTCTCATCTCCCTCGCGGTACTCGCAGTTGCATATGGTTGGGTCCTTCGCCAGGCAATTTTTATTTTTCGTCCAAAATACACCTGTAGGGGGACACGCCCGACCTAAGCCCAGGTCCTCGACGTTGCCAGAACTCTATGATCCCCCGTCGTGGCCCCGCGCGTGGGCCAGAGCAGCGGCCCCCCCTCTGGGGTTGAGGCCGTCGCAGGAGCCTTGTCGGAAGGAGGTCGCGAGGTCTTCAGTTCTCACAGAGCGCGCGTTTTGCATGAGTCGTCATTCCCAACCAGCCCGTGGTGTTGGGTCCTCCTGTTGGAGAGACAGCGCCCCACGTTCCTCTCCGCTTCTCCTCCTCTTCCTCCTCCTCCTCCTCCTCCTCCTCCTCCTCCTCCCCCTCTCTCCTCCTGTCACCCCTCTTACTTTGGTACACCACTCACATGTTTCGTGGACTTATAGGGAGCTCCACCAAGGGTCCCAGTGGCGCAGCCCGCATGCGTCCCCGCCAACCATGTCGGCACACTCCTCACACACTTCGTGGTCCAATGGTGAGCTCCACCGTATGTCGCAGTGGCGCAGCCCGCATGCGTCCCCGCCACCCATGTCGGCACACCCTTTACACGCATCGTGGCCCCAGTGGAGCTCCGCCGAAGGTCCCAGTTGCGCAGTCCGCATGCGCCCCCGCCATCGATTTCGGCATACCCCTCACACGTCTCGTGACCCATAGGGAGCTCCACCGAATGTCCCAGTGGCGCAGCCCGCAGGCGTCCCGGCCACCCATTTCGGCACACCCTTTCACACGCATCGTGGCCCCATAGGGAGCTCCGCCAAAGGTCCCAGTGGCGCAACCCGCATGCGTCCCCCACACCCATGTCGGCACACCCCTCACACGTTTTGTGGCCCCAGATGAATTTCGCCTAAGGTCCTAGTTGCGCTGCCCGCATGCGCCCCCGCCACCCGTTTCGGCACTCCGCTCGCACGCTTCGTGGCCCCTTTGGAGCTCTGCCGAGGGTCCCAGTGGCGCAGCCCGCATGCGTCCCCGCCACCCATTTTGGCACACCCCTCACACGCTTCGTGGCCCCACAGGAGCTCCGCCGAAGATCCCAGTGGCGCAGTCCGCATGCGTCCACGCCACCCTTTTCGGCACACCCCTCACACGCTTCGTGGCCCAAGAGGAGCTCCGCCGAAGGTCCCGGTGGCGCAGCCCGCATGTGTCCGCCACACCCATGTCGGCACATGTCTCACACGTTTCGTGGCCCCATATGGAGGCCCACCGAAGCACCCAGTGGCGGTGCCCATATGCGTCCCCACCGCCCATGTCGGCACGCCCCTCACACGAAGGCCCCAGTGGCGGTGCCTGCATGCGTCTCCGCCACTCAGTTCGACACACCCCGCACACGCTTCGTGCCCCCACAGGAAGCTCCGGCACGCCCGTCACACGCTGCGTGTCCCCATAGGGAGCTCCCCCGATGGCCCCAATGGCGGTGCCCGCACGCGTCCCCGCCAGCCATTTCGGCACACCCCTCACACGTTTCGTTGCCCCATAAGGAACTCCACCGAAGACGAGATTCAGAATTGCGTTATTCACAACTGCGTATGGTTGGGTGGTTGGGTCCCTCGCCGGGTTAAATCTTATTTTGTTTGGTCCGTGGAAGGTCGGCGACGACCGTCGCCCGACACCTGCGCGAGCGGTGTGAGCCCTCAAAGAACGGGCGAGAGAACCTCGCCAGAATTAGGAAAAACCTTTTCCCAAACCACGAAGTGGGCCCCTTCGTAGTACCAGAGGCGCTGCGAGATTTTGTCTCGACCAGGGGGTCCAGGTGTTCTATCCTCCTCCATCCCTTTTCCTTGCAGAGAACTCCTCCTTGCCGCACCCCGGAGCCGATCGAAAGGTCGGGCCGGGCGTTTCTCCTGAGACTTCCTCGCCATTTATGATCTTGAACTTTCAAATATGGCAACAGCCTCACAGATGTAGGGTGGGTTGTTTTCAAACTGTGGTTCTCGCCTTGGCGCCGTGCACACTCGTTTTGAATATCTGCAAGAATTTAGCGGATTGAGGACGGGCGGTTTTCAAAAGTGGCTCGCCTTTGCGCCGCGCGCGCTTGTTTTTATAATTGTCAAGAGCTTCTCGGATGATAGCGGCTCCAGCTCAAAATGTTGTTCTCGCTTTAGTGCCGCGCACATGAGTTGTTAAGCAATTTGCAAGAGCGTTCATTCGTTACCATGGCTCACGTACAAGAAATGTTGCTTTGGGCTAATTCATGATTGCTCAGAGCGAAACAGTTGCATTGATTCGTGGTGCTGAAGTCCCATGAATGGTGATGTAGCGCAATTCATCATCGCCAATACGTAACAGTCAGTTTAACTCGCTCCGTCAAAATAACTATGAGAATGGTGTTTCGGCACGCTTCAGGATTTTCGCGCGGTCGTTCCCCAATAGGGCAATTCTTTCAGTGGAAATGAACTATTGGTGGCTTATGAAACGGGAGTTTGGACGGAGGGTCTATTTCAACATTGTTGATGAGTCTTGGGTTTGCATTGGCCATCCTCCGCTCCTTCTCCTTATAGATAATTTCTCCATGTCGCACACCGAGGTCGTGTTTCGGGCGGGCTGGGCGTGCTGCTTGATACCTCCTCACCACTTGCGACCCTGAAGCTTAAACGTGACAACCGAAACACAGGATGGGGGCGGGTTGTTTTCAACATGTGGCTCTCGTTTTAGCGCAGCGCACATTCGTTTTGAACACTTGCAAGAGCTTCACGGCTTGAGAGCGGTTCCTTTTCAAATTGTGGTTCTCGCTTCAGATCCGCGCACATTCGCTTTAAACATGAGCAAGAGCTTCACGGATTGGGGGCGGGTGGTTTTTCAAATGTGGCTATCGCTTTATCGCCGCGCACACTCGTTTTTTAACATGTGCATTTCACGTATTGAAGGCGGGCGGTGTTCAAAGTATGGCTCTCGCCTTCGCGCCGCGCGCATTTGTTTTAACAGTTGCAAGAGCTTCATGGATTGAGGGCGGTTCCTTTTTTCCCAACCATCTTGTGGTGTTGGGTCCTCGTTTTGAAGAGACAGCGCCCCGCGTCCCACCTCTTCCTCCTCCTCTCTCCTCCCCCTCCTCCCTCCTCCCATCATCATCATCATCATCATCATCATCATCATCATCATCGTCATCATCATCATCATCATCATCATCATCATCATCATCATCATCATCATCATCGTCATTGTCATCGTCGTCATCGTCATCGTCATCACCCACTTCGGCACACCCCTCACACGTTTCGTGGCCCCATAGGGAGCTCCACCGAAGGCCCGAGGGCTGCCGCCCGCATGCGTCCCCTACACCCATTTCGGCACACCCCTCACACGTTTCGTGGCCCCATAGGGAGCTCCACCGAAGGCCCCATGGCTGCCGTCCGCATGCGTCCCGCACACCCATTTCGGCACACCCCTCACACGTTTCGTGGCCCCATAGGGAGCTCCACCGAAGGCCCCAGTGCTGCCGTCCGCATGCGTCCCGCACACCCATTTCGGCACACCCCTCACACGTTTCGTGGCCCCATAGGGAGCTCCACCGAAGGCCCCATGGCTGCCGTCCGCATGCGTCCCGCACACCCATTTCGGCACACCCCTCACACGTTTCGTGGCCCCACAGGGAGCTCCACCGAAGGCCCCAGTGCTGCCGTCCGCATGCGTCCCGCACACCCATTTCGGCACACCCCTCACACGTTTCGTGGCCCCATAGGGAGCTCCACCGAAGGCCCCATGGCTGCCGTCCGCATGCGTCCCGCACACCCATTTCGGCACACCCCTCACACGTTTCGTGGCCCCACAGGGAGCTCCACCGAAGGCCCCAGTGCTGCCGTCCGCATGCGTCCCGCACACCCATTTCGGCACACCCCTCACACGTTTCGTGGCCCCATAGGGAGCTCCACCGAAACACCGCTGCATGGCCGCCTGCATCGTCCGCCGCACACCCATTTCGGCACACCCCTCACACGTTTCGTGGCCCCACAGGAGCTCCACCGAAGGCCCCAGTGCTGCCGTCCGCATGCGTCCCGCACCCATTTCGGCACACCCCTCACACGTTTCGTGGCCCCACAGGGAGCTCCACCGAAGGCCCCATGGCTGCCGTCCGCATGCGTCCCGCACACCCATTTCGGCACACCCCTCACACGTTTCGTGGCCCCACAGGGAGCTCCACCGAAGGCCCCAGTGCTGCCGTCCGCATGCGTCCCGCACACCCATTTCGGCACACCCCTCACACGTTTCGTGGCCCCATAGGGAGCTCCACCGAAGGCCCCATGGCTGCCGTCCGCATGCGTCCCGCACACCCATTTCGGCACACCCCTCACACGTTTCGTGGCCCCACAGGGAGCTCCACCGAAGGCCCCAGTGCTGCCGTCCGCATGCGTCCCGCACACCCATTTCGGCACACCCCTCACACGTTTCGTGGCCCCACAGGGAGCTCCACCGAAGGCCCCAGTGCTGCCGTCCGCATGCGTCCCGCACACCCATTTCGGCACACCCCTCACACGTTTCGTGGCCCCATAGGGAGCTCCACCGAAGGCCCCATGGCTGCCGTCCGCATGCGTCCCGCACACCCATTTCGGCACACCCCTCACACGTTTCGTGGCCCCACAGGGAGCTCCACCGAAGGCCCCAGTGCTGCCGTCCGCATGCGTCCCGCACACCCATTCGGCACACCCCTCACACGTTTCGTGGCCCCACAGGGAGCTCCACCGAAGGCCCCAGTGCTGCCGTCCGCATGCGTCCCGCACACCCATTTCGGCACACCCCTCACACGTTTCGTGGCCCCATAGGGAGCTCCACCGAAGGCCCCATGGCTGCCGTCCGCATGCGTCCCGCACACCCATTTCGGCACACCCCTCACACGTTTCGTGGCCCCACAGGGAGCTCCACCGAAGGCCCCAGTGCTGCCGTCCGCATGCGTCCCGCACACCAGGTGTGTGGCGTGCCGACATGGGCGTCGCGGCGCGCGGGCGCTGCCGTCGGGGTTCCCAGGGAAGCCCCCTGCAGAGGCGACGCTCAGAGTCACGAGTACCGAGAGTCACGCAGACCCAAACTGTTCACAGTCGTATACATACATTTACACTGGGCGTATCCATGCACGCATTCATGCGAATAGAATCAATCGCGCGCAGATTCATTCATAATCAGACTCGCTCGCGATCCGACTCGCACGCGCTCAAGCTTTCATATTCGGACCTATCGTCTTCGTTCGTGTTGTGTACACTGCCACGCATTTCGGCACACCCCTCATACGGCTCGTGGCCCCATAGGGAGCGCCACCGAAGAAGATATTCACAATTGCGGTACTCTCAACTGCATATGGTTGGGTCCTTCGCCAGGCTAATTCAAAGTTTGTTTTTCCCAACCATCCTGTGGTGTTGGGTCCTCGTTTTGAAGAGACAGCGCCCCGCGTCCCACCTCCTCCTCCTCCTCTCTCATCCCCCTCCTCCCACCTCCCACCATCATCATCATCATCATCATCATCATCATCATCATCATCGCCATCATCATCACCACCATCATCATCATCATCATCGTCATTGTCATCGTCGTCATCGCCATCGTCATCACCCACTTCGGCACACCCCTCACACGTTTCGTGGCCCCATAGGGAGCTCCACCGAAGGCCCGAGGGCTGCCGCCCGCATGCGTCCCCTACACCCATTTCGGCACACCCCTCACACGTTTCGTGGCCCCATAGGGAGCTCCACCAAAGGTCCCAGTGGGTGTGCCCGCATGCGTTCCGCACACCCATTTCGGCACACACCTCACACGTTTCGTGGCCCCATAGGGAGCTCCACCGAAGGTCCCAGTAGTTGTGCCCGCATGCGTCCCGCACACCCATTT
>CAUYUJ010001477.1:52500-100777 GCA_963575745.1 Prorocentrum cordatum | reverse complement strand
TATTGTTCTTATTGTTAGTATTATTATTCTTCTTCTTCTTATTCTTATTAATGATAATAGTTTTATTATCATTAATATTATTCTTATTAATATTATTAGTATTATTATTATTCTTCTTATTAGTGTTCGTATTATTAGTAGTATCCTTAATATTTTTTGTTCTTCATCTTCTTCTTATTATTATCATTATTATTATTCGTCTTCTTATTCGTCTTCTTATTTGTCTTCCTCCTCCTCCTCCGTGTCCTCCTCCTCCTCCAACTCCTCCTCCTCCTCCCTCTCCCTCTCCCTCTCCTCTTCATCCGCCTCCTCCTCCTCCTCCTCCTCCTCATCCTCCTCCCTCTCCACCTTCCTCTCTCCTCCTCGACCTCCTCCTCCTGTCCTCCTCCTCCTCATCCTGTTCCTCCTCCTCCTTTCCTCCACGCTCCTCCTCCTCCTCTTCCTCCTGCTCCTCCTTTCTCCTCCTCCCTCCTCCTCTTCCCTCCTCCTCTTCCTCCTCCTCATGCCTCCTCCTCCTCCTCCTCTCCTCATCCTCCCTCCTCTAATCCTTCCTTCTCCTCTGTCCCCCCCCTCCTCCCCTCCTCCTCCTCCTCCTCCTCCTCCTCCTCCTCCTCCTCCTCCTCCTCCTCCACCTCCGGATACGCCTGTTCCGCGCGCAGGGCCACGAACTCGTGGAGCCCCTCGCCGCCTGCCCGCAGAGGGAGGCAAAATTCGGGCGGTCTCGTCGGTCCCCGGCTGCTTTCCGGCCGCGGGGTGCGTCTCAGCAGCGGCACCTCGCCGAGGCGTCCAGGGGTGCCCCGGGTCGCCCCGAACGGCCGCCGCCCGGAGACTCGACGTATGGCCCAAAGGCCAGACCTCGACGCCGACGACGAAGACGACGGCGGATGAGACGGGGGCTTCGATGCTTCTGCGCCTCTTATATGGGCCTCCCAGGGGCCCGCGTCTCGCCACGGCTGGGGTCGCCGCGGCACCTCGGCCCTGGAGGGGTCGGGGGGGGCGCGCGGCTCGGAGGGCTGCCCTCGGCCAGGGGGCCCTTGCCATCTGCGTCGCCTGCGGTCAGAAGCTGCCTGCTTGGCGCGCGTCGCGGCGGCGGCCCCGGCGGCGCGCTGCGCCCTGCGCCCATGCAGGCGGCTGTCCAGCGCGTCGCGCCGCTCCGCGCGGCGGAGGGCTTCGAGAGGCTCGGGACGCTCGAGCACGGGAGTGGGACTCGCGGTCCGCGTGATGCGTCGAAGCCTGGTGGACCAGAGCGGGCGACGCGGCGCGCCACGCAGGCGCTCCTGACGGTGACCTCGAGCTCATCGCGCTCCTTCTCGCACCCCCCGCGCCGCCCTCCAGCGGAGGACAGCTCTCGAGCCTGGGCCGCGAAGTGCAACCATCCCGGCGCCGATGCGGGCTGCCTGGGTTGCACATCGGCCTCGGTGGCCTTCTGTGGCCCTTGGCGGCTTCTTGTGGTCTTCGGCGCGGGCGCTGGACGGTTACATTTTCTGATCAGAAGGCCATGGATCGGGAATCAACGCGGCACCGATGTCGCTACTATCGAGGCGAATCCAGCCGTGGAGGGGAGGGGCGGCAGCGGCATCGGTATCTAACTTTTCCATTTCGGCAATGATCATGGCCTCCAGGACCTGGGCCGCAAAGTTTGCACGTCCTGGTCGTAATCATGCTGAGCAGAAAAGACATGCTTTTCTTGAACACCTGCAGTGGACAGTTGATGTGAGGCGGTTAGAATGAAACTCAAATTTCCCAAACTAGATTCCACAAGGGGGGCGTCGTAGCTCATTTGCCCCCATCTTGGCACGGATTGAAGCCACCACTCCCAGGCACACTATTACAAATACGGCGATGGCACTGGATAGGGAAACCTTCGATAAGGAATCCAGGGTCTGGAAGCCAGTGGAAAGCCAATCGTGGCTTGGCCATGGAAATCATCGCCGCCCTCATCAGACAAGGAACCCTCCCGGGCCTGACGCCTCCAGGACACACTCCTGGACCAACGCCCCAACCGCAAGAGGAAGGCCTCTCGGGGGCCTCTTCGGGGTCCTCGCGAGGGCCGCCTGGGGCCCACGCGGAACCTCTTCGGGCCAGCCGGAATGGAAACTGGGGGAGCAAAGTGGGCACGGCACGCGACTCATCCAGCCGCGGGCCAGCACAAGTTCCCGCGCGTCGCGCTGGCGCGCGTCGCGGGGCGACGCGCCGCAGCCCCCCAACCAATAGCTTGAGGTCGGGCATGTCCTCCCACTGGCGGATTTGGGGAGAAACATAAAAATGCTCAGCACATACCCAGAGATAGTCTTAGAAGTAATCCAGCAGTCCCCCGACTACTTTCAACTACTCTTGGATTTTCTCCCTGTGGAGGGACAGGCCCTAACGAGAGCTCTCGCATCGCGGCGCGACGCCGTCGCCTCGCCTTCTCGCCGCGGCGGCGGGGCGCCGGCAACGCTCGGGCGGGGGGGGGGTTCGGAGGAGGAGCAGGAGGAGGAGAAGGATGAGGAGGAGGAGGAGGAGGCGGAGGAGGAGGAGGAGGACGCGGAGGAGGAGGAGGAAAAGACGGAGGAGGAGGAGGAAGGAGGAGGAGGCGGAGGAGGAGGCGAAGGAGGAGGGAGAGGGGGGGGGCAACATCAGAGCAAACCTGGAAGAGCGCCCCCCCCCCCCCCGAGAGAGGCGTTGGGGGGGTGGAAATTCGAAGCAACATTGAAGCTCAAATGACGGAAGATGCCCTCAATTGAAACCATAATGACTCAGTATTAACCAATCATATCGCATCGCCGACTTGCCTCCGCCCCCCTAAAAAACGATGGGTTTCTGGGGGAGGGGAAGGGGGCTGTTTGAGACCTGTTGGAAAAATGCGAAACGTATGTGGATACTGTGTGTAGGGGCCTGCTAAACGGGGTCCGCGTAGATGGGGCCGGAAGATCGCACCCAAAGCATCGCCGATGCATCACCGATGCATTGGCGATGCATCAGCGACGTCGGCGACGCATCTGCGCCGCCGGCGTTGGGAAGCACGGTCTCCACATCGAGCCGCATCGTCGATGCATCGGCGATGCGGCGCGATCCTCCGATCCAATCTACTCGGACACCATCTAGGATGCCTAAGAATGTGGCACGGAATGGAGGTCTGCATGAATCAATTGGTCAAGGGCCTGCGGGGAGCAAGAGCCCTACGAGAACCGGGAGCAACTGTGGGCCCCTTGGGACCCCGAACCATTGATTCCAGCAGTTACGGTGGGGAGCTTCCAGAACATATTTTCCTACACAAGGCCGTCCAAGACACAGCGGCTTTCGCACCGCGACGGCGCCGAAGTAGCTTCCCCGAACCAAGCGAAGCAGGGGGCGCAGATACCACTGCCGTGTTTACTAAAGCCCCGTGTCGCAGCGCAACGGCAGACCCCAACTCGAATACAACGGCCCAAAGCTCGGGCCTACTTAACCAAGGAAGGCGCCATATTCTGATACCCCTGGAAACCAAAGGCAATTCAGGGCTCCTCTTCAAACTCTATTCAAATCGATTCTACAAAACCCATCATATACCGATTGACCAGCTACAGCCATCGGCCTGACCTAAGGAACGAGAAATAAGGAACGAAGCCCCTTTGTTTTCCAAGGAGCAATGCATTAAGGAACGATAACTAATGACAAACGCATACGGAACGATGGACAACGCATGCAAGCCTAGGGGACGACCGAGCCCCTAAAAGCAAGTGCTCCTTACTCAAGCCGCTCACTGTACTTCCATACTCCGTCGCTGCTTCCCTGGCCGCCGCTCCTCTCCTGCACAGCGGCGCGGTTGCAGCGCTCTGGGCGCTCCATCACACACACGTATGCCTTGGTGGATACAGGCTCTCAGCTTGGCCGGGAGGCCACAGACACACATCAAGTGGCGTCGCGGCCAGAGGAAGACCAGAAACACACACACACACACTCACACGCACACCATAACAACAAACATTAGCCTGGCGATGGACCCAACTATATGCAGTTGTGAATGCCGCAGTTGTGAATACCATCTTCGACCGTGCTCCCTATGTGGCCACGGCTTCCCGCCGGAGCCCGACATGCTCAGGAACACGTTCGTGGCCGTCTTCGCGGGCGCCGACGACGACAAGCGCGGCGTCCCTCTGACCGAGGAGCAGTAGAAGGAGAGGGCTTTGAGAGCCATGAGGGAAGAGGTGGCGTTGCACGTCGACAAGGCGGAGTATGACGCCCAGGCGCGGTTGTTGAAGCAGCACAACTATGGGGCCACGATCCTCGTGAGGGGTGTGCCGCAGTGGCACGGGGCCGCCATGCGAACCCTGCCACTGGCGCCTTCGGTGGAGCTCCTGTGGGGCCACGATCCTCGTGAGGGGTGTGCCGAAATGCCCCGAGGCCGCCATGCGAACCTTGCCACTGGCGCCTTCGCTGGAGCTCCTATGGGGCCACGATCCTCGTGAGTGGTGTGCCGAAATGGCCCGAGGCCGCCATGCAAACCCTGCCACTGGCGCCTTCGGTAGAGCTCCTATGGGGCCACGATCCTCGTAAGGGGTGTGCCGAAATGGCCCGAGGCCGCCATGCGAACCCTGCCACTGGGGCCTTCGGTGGAGCTCCCTATGGGGCCAAGAAGCGCTGTACTGGGTGGGTGAAACGCAGGGAGGAGGGAGGAGGACAGGAGGAGGAGGAGGAGGAGGAGGAGGAGGAGGAGGAGGAGGAGGAGGAGAGGAACGCGGGTCACCGTCTCTTCAAAACGAGGACCCAACACCACAGGATGGTTGGGAAAAACGCGATGAGGGCGTACAATGAGCGAACGGACAATGGAGGCTCAATGGTGGTGGTGGTGGTGGTGGTGGTGGTGGTGGTGGTGGTGGTGGTGGTGGTGGTGGTGGTGGTGGTGTACGTTCCCTCCCCCGACCGCCTGGATCGGCGAGCACGGAGTCCTTGCCGGCCCGCCGCGCCTTCTCGTCCGCGAGGCTGTCCTGCAGGCTGTCGGTGTAGAAGACGTCCCCGCAGGCCAGCCGGCAGAGCAGCACGAAGCGGACCCCGAGGTCGCCCGAGGCGTAGCCCAGGCTCCTCTCCAGGTGCTCCGAGAAGAACACGCCCCTGCCGAAGCGCAGCCCGTGCCTGAGTATCGTTTAACCGATCCCCATCCCCAGCGGCGTGGCCTTGGCCCCACTGGCAGATTTGCCCCGTTAGATGGGGATGTAGGCCGTTCCCTTCGGGTTTCGAGGGGTGCATCCCCAACTGGGGTGGTAATTTGGTGGGGTTCTCGAAGGGGGTGGGGATGGGGATCGGTTCAACGATACCGAGTGCCTAACCTCTTCGAGCTCGGGCACCACGAAACCGTGCGCCGCGATGCTCTCCGCGGACGCCCGCGACGTCCCGTGCCAGAGCAGCCGCTCGTTGAGCCGCTCGTCCAGGTGGCCGGCGCAGAGCGCACCTCCGGCAAAGGTCCTGCTGCGGAGCCGCTCGGTCAGCAGCTCGTCCTCGGAACGCGTCCCGACGAGGTCGGCCACGCTGGGAAAGGCCTGTAGAGGAAAAAACCCTGAGATCCCGGCGTCTCAATTTTTTCGAACTGGGCGTTCTCGCATTTTTGTCGGGCCCTGGCACCCTCACAGATCGATCCGCCCTGGAAAACGACGCAGAAAGATGGGGTCGAGGGCTCTGCGCGTGATTTGTTACGATGTTGCCATTTTCTCGCTGCGTCGGATCCCAAGGGACGCACCAAAGAAGCATCAGCTTTCGACTGCCCGCGCGGATGCGCGCGGAGCGCGCCAGGGGCGGCGCCGGAGGCACCGCCAGGGGGCTGCAACGCCGATGCAAGAAGTCCGGGCGGGGCTACGGGAAACTGCGCTTCTGCGACGCTTGCTCTGCGAGCCTCGCTGCCGCAGAGACGCTCCAGCAGGCCAGCCCTGTGCGCAGCGTACCTGGCCCACACCGCCGAGTTCTCCACGCGCCGCGCCCGGAGCACCTGCCAGCGCGGCCCCACGAGAGAGCGCGCGGCCAGCTCGTGCAGCTGCTCGAGGCTCCTCTCCGGGGAGCCCCCAACACCGCGTGGCGAGAGGCCGCGCGGTGGCCTTGCAGTCCCCCGGCGACCTCACCGCGCGGCCCGCCGCTGCATGGTCTTGGGACCTGCGAGGCCGCGGTCACCCGAGGCGTCCTCGGAGAACGACCCGAGCCCCGAAAGCGTGCGGTGGTCCCGAAACACCACCTCGCCATCGCTCGGACGTCCATTCCCTGTGCATTTGTTGGTTTCGTGCGTGGTTTCTTCGCCAAATGATCGAGGATGCTCCTCGATGGTCCTCGCCGAAGGAAAAATGCACACGTCCGAGCGATGCCAAGGCCCTTAGCTCGCCGCGCGGTGTGGTCACCGCACCGTTTGGGGCCCCTGATCCTCCAGCGGAGGCTGCAGAGCTGGAAGAAGGGCTCCCGGAGGGGGTCGAGGTGGCAGTGGCGCCAGTACACAGGGATCTCGGTCTGCAGGGGATGCGGATTCCTCGGCGTCTCACTTGCGCTCGCAGCATGCACCCGCTCGTAGAGCAAGATGTATTCTGGGTAGACCTGGTCGGTGTCGTAGACCACCAGTTCTCGGAATGTGCCAACCGACGCCTCACGGTCTCCGAAGGTGCTGTCGAACTCTCCGGCGTGAAACAAATACTCTGCCAACTTGTCGCGCTCAGTTGTGTATCGGAATTTGCCCATGCATACTCGGGAAACCACCGCTGCGAAAATACCGCGGTAAGTGCCAGACGCGTCGTCCTTTGAGTACTCGTCGGCTTTGGTGCTACTTTCCGCCAAATCCGCTGGGCCCATTGCGAGGCCGCCAGACTGCGTGGCCCGACTTGTCGTAACACCTTGGCAACGCATAGTTGTCAGACAATTAGCAACTCAGCCATGTAGCAGCAGTCTTAACAATTTCGCAGCGTAGCTTAACAAGTTCCCTGGCCATCCTTCAGGACTTCAGGAGCCCATAACCCAGGTAGCTTCCACAATTGTGGGAGCGCGACTCCCCAAACCCCGAGCAAACCCTTTTATCTTGACCAGGCCGTGTGCCCCAGCCATTTCAACCTTACTGTATTCTCACTCGGATGGCCACGACTCTGCACAAAGCACGCATAGATATGCGAGTTCAGGGCCACGATCCCTCGCAAAACAGTCAGTGTATCTTCGCCTCCAGGGCAAGGACCCCTCGCAGACTGCAGAGGTTCCGCGCTCCCAGAGCCACACTGCGCATTCGCGCCCCGTGGGCTACGATCCGCTCACAGTATGCGAGGCCGGCTTGCTTGCAGGGGACTCCGAGTGCGTCCCCGAGCATGACGAGGCCTCTTCGGAGGAGGGGGAAGAGGAGGAGGAGGAGGAGGAGGAGGAGGAGGAGGAGGAGGAGGAGGAGGAGGGAGGGGGAGCAGAAGAGTAAAAGGGGTAGGAGGAGGCATAGGAGGAGGAGGAGGAGGGAAGAGGAGGAGGGGGAGGACGAGGGGGAGGAGGAGGAGGAGAAGGAGGAGGAGGGGGAAGAGGAGGAGGAGGAGGAGGAGGAGGAGGAGGAGGAGGAGGAAGAGGAGGTGGTGGAGGAGGAGGAACCTCTCTTGGAGCTCCCAAGGCCGCCCGCACGTCGCCCCCCAAGGCCTCCCAGAGACTCCCAGAAGCTCCCAAGGCCTCCTCGATCTTTCCTGGGCCTCCCAGGCGATCCCACAGCCTCACAGAGCTGCCCAGGGCTTCCGCGAGCTCAGGCGCTCCTGGGCGCGGAAACCCACAGGCGTTTCCAATCAAAACGTCATGCCGTCAAGCCACGAATCAATCATGGGGTGGGCTGGCAGGGGCGAAGCTCTGGAGATAACATCCGTGTCCGTACATGGTACCCGCCCCGCTTCCAGCGAGGTCTATCCTGAAATCCTCTCGTCCGATGCCAAGAGCGGACCGAGCGCTGGTGCCGTGTATCCCGTACGCCTCGTTCACGGAAACGTCCAGCGGCTGAAAGACCTCGGGATGGTCGCCAAGGCATGCCGCAGATCGGAGGGGCGGACTGAAGGTGCACGGCCACTCCTGCGCCCGCGCGCTCGCGATCTCCGCCCGCCTCTGGAGGTACCTGCTCCACATCCTCGTGCTCTCTACGCGGATCACGCGGCGGACCCTGTATCAGCTGCACGCAGGCGTGACCCGAGGCAAGACTGACCTGTGGTGCGCGCCCTCCGGGAGCCGCAGCTCAAACTCAAGCAAGCCAAGCGCGCTGGCCAGTGCTGGCGGGACCACTGCGTAGGCAGTGGCTCGAGGTGCCCCAGGCCCGAGGTGCCCCCCAGCTTGTCGCTCGATGTGGGAGCCCCATGGGGCCCTCTGGGCCATTTCGAGGGGCGCTCCGGAGGAAGCGGGGGCCTCCCTTGAAATCCTGGGGGTACCTCGGGCCAGGGGCACTTCTGGCAGCACCCGGCTGTGGGCCAAGGGTCTCTCTAGCACTTCTCGCAGTAGGTCGGGCATGTCCTCCTACTGGCGGGTTCCCGACGGAGGGAATATACAGAACTGCTCAAAGCGAATAATGATGGAACATTCGCCCCCAGACATGTTTGGACTAGTTTTGCATACTCCCGCTGTAAAGGGCTATGCCCGACTGAATTCTGGCACCAGGGGTCCCCCTGTCGCAGGCCTAGGGATTGACACCAACACCAATTTCGGCGGTGTGCCTCCACCGAGGGAAGAAGATCCCGATCTCGGTGATGGTGGTAATATTCTGGCTTCCAAGGTGGCCGAACTATTACCACCCTCACCGAAAATCTAGGATCATCTTCCCCCTGTGGAGGCAACCCTCTGTCTTGGTGTTGGTGCCAATTTCCAGGCCTCCGACCCTGGCGACGGGCCACTCTTACGCGCGGCCGACCTGTAGGCCACGGGGAGCCCCGGGTCGCCGCCGGGCTGCACGCAGGGGCAGCCCAGGGGCGTCCTCGCGCACGTGCCGCGGGGGCAGGGGCGGTCCTGTGGTGGGCCTGTTTTCCACCGCCACCACCATAAGTAGGATGGGGAGGGGGCCCTCCTCCTCCTCCTCCTCCTCCTCCTCCTCCTCCTCGTCCTCGTCCTCCTCCTCCTCCACCTCCTTCCCCCCTCCAACTTATGGTTGTGGTGGTGGAAAACAAGCCCATCATCCTGCGTGCAGCGGGGCTGGAACGTCGCCTGCAGCAGCGCGTCGAACACGCCGTGGAGCCCGGGGTCCACGAGCACGAGCTCGTGGAAGTTCCTTCCGGCGGCTCAGAGATGGGGCCCTGAGGGGTGGGGCCCCCGGTACGGACGAGGGGGCCGCAACCATCGTAGGCTCCACAGGGAGCACCTTCCAACTCGATGGGGTCCCGTTCCTCAGGCCCAGCCTTCGAGCCGCCGACCTTGGGGAGGCAAGAAGAGACCGAGACCGAGACTCCACGGACCTCTCTCTTGGATCGCGCGGCCACGAGGGCCTCCCAGGAGGCCCAGCAAGGCGAAAACACGGCATCGGGAAACAGAGCAGTTCATCGGCACATGTCGTTCGTTTCTCATCGTGCTCATTTCTAATTGTGCTCGTTTCTACTTGTTCCTGGCCCCCTAGTGGCCAGGAAGAGGCCCAGGATAGAACAATTAGAACTGAAAGGACCTTCGTCCCAGAATAGAAGAAACTAGCAATTAGAATAATCAGACATGAAATTAGAACTTTGAAGAATCAGGAGTGAACAATGCGTGCGTAAACCCTCCCCTCCCCTGGGTTCCTGGACGGGTCGCCGTTGGCCCAGTAGCCGGGCAGCGCGCCCGCGGCGCCCTCCGCTGGGAGCACGGGCATCGGCGGAGAGCCCGGGGGGGGAAGTGAGAAGGGGTGGGCGTTCTCAGAGGGCTCGGGAGTCCCCCGGCCCTTTGAGAAGTTAGTTGTTTCAGAGCCTTCCCTGAAGACACAGGAAGCTTCTCGGGAGGCACGAGGGCTTCCGAGAAGTCCCGCCGCCCTCTGAAAAAGGGCCTTCTCCTGCTCGCTTCCCCCCTCGCTCGCCGCCGAAGAGAGGTACCTATACTGCTGCTCCGCGGACCCTTCCTTGGGTGCGCTCTGAACCGCATTTCGTGACGAACCTGTCCGTGGCGACGAGGGAAGGGTAGCAGTATTGGTACCTCCTCCTCCAACGCGCGCTTGCGAGCAAGCGCTGGAGGAAGAGGAGGGGGAGGAGGATGAGGAGGAGGAGGAGGAGGAGGAGGAGGAGAAGAAGGAGGAGGAGAAGGAGGAGAAGGAGGAGGAGGAAGAGGAGGTGGACGACGACGACGACGGGGACGGCGGGGACGGCGGCGATGGCGGCGACGGCGACGACGACGATGACGACGGCGGTGACGACGACGACGACGACGACGACGACGGCGGTAAATGCGACGACGACGACGACGACGACGACGACGACGACGACAACGACGGCGACGACGACGACGACGACGACGACGACGACGACGGCGAAGAGGACGACGGCGAGGACGACGGCGACGACGACGACGACGGCGACGACGGCGGCGACGACGACGGCGAGGACGACGGCGACGACGACGACGACGGCGGCGAGGACGGCGGCGAGGACGGCGGCGACGACGGCGGCGACGACGACGACGAGGGCGGCGGCGGCGACGGGAGCCTCCATGTCCCTCTCTGGCCGGTCGTCCTCGTCCTGCAGCGCGGGCAGCACGGAGCTCAGGCGCAGCCGCCGGCGCGCGCAGCGCAGGCGGAGCAGCGCGAGGGAGGCGCCGAGGAGCGAGGCGCCCGCGGCCAGCAGGGCGGCCAGCTCCCAGGCGCCGAGGCACGCCTCGCAGGGCTCCATCGCCGCGGCCTCTCCTGGAGGCCGAGGAGGGGGAGGGGGAGGGGGAGGGGGAGGAGGAGGAGGAGGAGGAGGAGGAGGAGGAGGAGGAGGAGGAGGAGGATGTGGTGGGCGCTGGGTTTCACGGCTCGAGAATGTCGAGGTGTTCGGACGTCTGCGGCGAGGCTCGAAGTTTCGAGGCTCGAGCTCTCGAGGCCCAACGGCAGGAACGTTGTACGGGGAAACGGCAGGGGGCAGGTTGGGGGCAGCGTTCTGAGGGAACGTCAGGGAGAAGGTCAGGGGAAACGTTGGGTAGAACGTTAGGGGTGGCGCTCGGTGGGACGTCAGGGGGGACCTCAGGGGGAACGCGCTAGGGGGAACGCTAGGAAACGTTCGGGGGAGCGCTGTGGATCGTCCGGGGGAACGTCAGCTGGCACGTTCGCGGGGGACGTTCGGGGTGCCGCCAGGGGCGCTGCTGGGGAACGCAGGGGGGACGCCGGGGAACGCTATTAGGGGGGCGGGGGAGGGAGGGAGGTCGGAGGGCTTCAGGGAAGGCTCCCCCGTCGCCTTTGGGGGACGCCGGTCCCCAGCCACGCCTCCTTCCATGTCGGAAAGGCAGCGACGGGGCCGGCAGCTTCGAGGCTCGCTTCCTGGGCGCTGCTCGCCGCTCCTCGGCGGCCCTGCGGCCTCCGGGTGCCTCCCGGCGGCCGCGCATGCGCCGAGGGCGTCCCGGTGGGGGGGGCCGGCCTCGTCCCGAGGGCGGCCGCCGGGAGGCCGAGCTGTGGCCCGAGCAGCTGAGAAGGCATCGACGCCTGGGGGAGAGCCGCTCCCCTGACCTTCCAGGAGGGCTTAAGAATAGCACCAGGACGTCGACGTCCTAATTCCTGTCGAGGTTCGAGGCAGTCCTGATAGATCTATAGGTCTGGAGTGCTATATTTAGCACTCTGCAAGGTCAGGGTCAGAGGGCGGGGGGCAGGAGCAGATCGAGCCCGAATCGGCGCTGCATCGCCGATCGATCGGGCAGTGGGCCCCCGAAAGCGAGTCCGCACGCCACTGGGCGGGCCCCTGCCCCTCCTCCCTCCTCCTTGCTCCTCCTCAATACTTCCCCCACCTGAATCATTTCCCCCTGTCGCACCCTGAGGCCGGTCGAAAGGGTAGACCGGGCGTTTCGCCAGAGACTTCCTCGCAATCTAGGTACGACCCTGAAGCTTAAAATGGACAGCGGCTTCTCAGATGGAGGGCGGGTGTTTTTTGTTTTAATGTGGCTCTCGCCTTAGCGCCGCGCCAATCGGATTTTAAGCCGTTGCAAACGCTTCACACATTGAGGGCGGGTGGTTTTCAAAATGTGTCTCTCGCCTTAGCGCCATGCACAGTCGTTTAAAACGTTAACAGGAGCTTCACTGATGGAGGGCGGGCCGTTTTCAAAATGTGGCTCTCGCCTTAGCGCGGCGCGCATTCCTTTTAAACATTTGCAAGAGTTTCACGGATTGAAGGCGGCTCCTTTTCAAAATGTGGCTCTCGCTCTATCGCCGCGTACATCCCTTTTGTTAGAATTGCAAGAGTTTCACGGATTCCCATGGTCAATATACCAGAAATGGCTCGTTGGAAAAATTCCGGATTAGGGGGGCGAATATTTGACGTGCAGTGTTGAAGTCCCAGGAATGACGTTCTGCCACGATTCAAGATCGTCAAAACGCAACGGTCAGGTTGATCCATGGCGATGGAGTCCCGAGAATAATGTTTTGGCATGCTTCAGGGTCTGCAAGCGGTTGCCTTCCTACGAAGCAGTTCCCCCGGTGGAAAAGGAATCCTTGTGGGGGCCGACGAAGAGGGAGCTTGGAGGGAGGGTTTATTCCAAGAGCGTTGATGACGCTTGAGCTTACACTGGTCCTGCTGCCCCCCTCCTCTTCCTCGGCCTCCTCCTCCTTCCCCTCCTCCTCCTCCTCCTCCTCCTCCTCCTCCTCCTCCTCCGCCTCCCTCCCCCTCCTCCTCCTCCTCCTCCCCCCTCCTCTCCTCCCCTCCTCCTCCTCCCCCTCCTCCTCCTCCCCTCCTCCTCTCCTCCTCCTCCTCCTCCTCCTCCTCCTCCTCCTCCTCCTCCTCCTCCTCCTCCTCCTCCCCCTCCTCCTCGGCGAGGAAGGGGCAAGGAATCCCCCGCTGGGCCGATCCCCCCCTCTGAACGTTGCCCCGGGGGGGGACGCCCTCAGATCTCCGACGCTGGGTTTTTTTTTTCTAGCCTGGCCGTTCTCCCTCGAGTTCGGCCTCCTGCCGCGAGGTCCTGCTGTCGGGCCCCGGGACCATCCCGAATACAGTCGGGATTGATTGGACAGGACACGCGATAGGACGCTAGACCCTTCCGAGGGCCACACTGCCATGGGAATGTAGGAGGCACGGGTCGCGACACACGGGGCACAAGGGTACCTTTGATTGGCAGGGTCGACCTACTAATCGACCTCGACTGTATTGGCCCAGAGCGACGAAGTGCCCCCTGGGAAGGGGTCGGGACCTCTGGGGCCGCGCATTGAAAAAATCGCATCGTCCGGTGTAGGGGCCCATGCACCTAGACCGCCACAAGTCGGCAGAAGAAGAGACACATCGGAATAAGCATCGACCTCCGGAGCTCCGACCGGATTTCTGGAATCGGCACTGCCTGACTGCCTACAAGACCACCCCAACCCCACCCGAAGACCCGCCTTTCGGGGAAGGGGGATACGGACTTCATATGTTTGTTCCATGTTTCCCGACCTCCCCCACCATGTGCACTGGGAGCGGAGGGCACACTGGGGCCTTCGGGTTGGGTTGGGGTGCCTTGGCGGGTGGCGACTGCCCCTCCTGGACGCGTGGAGCGCGCCAAGGGCGGCACCGGAGGCGCCGCCAGGGGGGCCCCCTCGAAGCAGCCGGCCAGGAACTCCGACAAAGCTGCGCTCTCCGACGCCTGCCTGGCCGGGGGGGCCACCCGTGGGCCCCGGCAGGGCGCTTTCTTTCGACGAGCAGGGTCGGGCGACAGGCGCTGCCGCAAGCGCCCCGAGGAGGCGCCCGCCTCCGTCGGGCACCCTTTGGGGAGCTGCGCGATGGACGCAGCGCCGCCGGGGCGCGCGCGCCCTCCCCTGTCGGGTCGGGCGAAAGGGGGGGACAGCCAACGGGGCGTTTGAGAATCAGCCCACGTGGCTGACTTTCCCGGCGCCTCCCGGCGCCAGAGGCGGCCATATGTGTCGAGGAAGGGGCCCCTCGGCGGGGCCGAAACCAGCTGCATGCAGCACATTCCGTGACCCCCCCTTTCCCCATCCCCCCCTTCCGTCCGGCCCTTCCCTGGCCGACGCCCTGGGCGGGCGCCTGCCGTCGGGAGCCCGTGCGCTGGGCCCCGCCGCGGCGGCGGCCCCGGCGCCTGCACGCTCCCTCTCGCCATCGCTCGGACGTCCATTCCGTGTGTTTTTCGGTTTCGTGCGTGGTTTTTCCGCCAAATGATCAGGGATGCTCCTCGATGGTCCTCGCCGAAGGAAAAATGCACACGTCCGAGCGATGCCGAGGAAAAGTAACACTCCAGACCTATAGATCTGTCTGGACGGGCCTCTAACATCGACGGGCATGAGGACGTCGACGTCCTCGTGCTATATTTTTGTTAGCCCTCCTGGAAGATCAGGGTGTGTGGGCCGACACCAGCGGCGGCAGACGCTGAGCCAGAGTCCCCGGCCACACGACTCACCACCCTGCTCAGGAGCGAACGAAGGACGTACACGTGCATGAATCCGCGTTGGTTTTGAGAGTGTGCATCTTGCGCGGATGTTGTATCACGCGGACGGTCTCGCGGATCGAGGGGCCGTGTTCGTGTACATGGCTGGGCGCGTACGTCCTTTTGTGGGCTCCCTACCTGCGGAGGGGGACAGGCCCCGGCCAGGCGCGCTATGGTGCACAAGATAGGGACCCACCCGCGAACCCTACCCCTGCGTCCCGCGATTTCTGAGGGGGAGGGTGGGGGTCACTTCGCTCGGGAGCTCCCGAACGAAGTGAACCCCACCCTCCCGCTCAGAAATCGCGGGAGGCAGGGGTAGGGTTTGCCGGTGGCCCCCGGCAAGACACGTCGTTCTGCGGTCCCCCTCTCCAGAGCAAGCGCTGCCTCCGGAGAGCGCCTCATGCAGGGCGTGCCTGTTGCGGAAGCGGCCGCAGCCGCGGCTGGTGCAGGACAGGCACGTGGAGCAAGCGGACCAGGCCCCCCACTCGGACCTCACGGGCGGCGAACGTGTCCATAGCCACGCCCTCGCGGTCCGGATCCCTGGGGCGATCCCGCGGGTACGCGGTCGCACGGATACGCTCCGAGCGGGGCATCCGCGAAAGAACGCCCCGTATCCACGGGGTCGCGGCCCAGGGCCTGGCCCGCGAGGCCGCGGATACGGACATGTTTTCGCCCACGAGGACCACTCGCACCCGCTAGCGGGGACGGCGTCCGGGCCCGTGGTGGCGGAAGAGCACGCCGCGCCGCAGAACTGGACCTCTTCGACGAAGGCTGGCTGGTCGCAGAGACCCCCCGCTGGCCTTGTGGTCCCGCCTCCGCACGCACAGCACAGTTCCACGTAGTAGCCAACGTGCGCGTAATCGCCGTAGTTCACGAGCCAGTCGCAACTGCTGGGGTTGTCAGACAAAAAGGCGCAATCCACCCAGCCCCACAGCGCTGTGCCGTTGTCTGTGTCGACGCACTCCTCCCCGGCCGGGGCCTCCCATACCTGCGGGGTAGCGTCGGGCGGAACACGCTCAGAGGGGGCAAACATCAAGCAGCGAGCTGCAATCGGCGATGCATCGCCGATAGATGGGCAATAGACCCCCGATGGCGAAACCGGACGCTTCTGGGCGGGCTGGACTATCACGCCCCTGTCGGCGATGACATGGGCGATTGGGGGTCGATGCGTGGCCCCCCCTGAGAGCCTGTCCCCCGCGAGCCCTGCCCCCGAGAATACCACGCTGCGCCGCCGGCTCCTCTCGGCGATGCCGTACGCCCCCTCCGAGCACGCGCACGCCGACCAGGAGCCCCAGTCGGTGAAGCTGCAGACCTGGGTCAGGTTCGCCAGCCCGGCCGCGAGCTCGAGCGCCTCGTCAGCGGCGCCGGCCATGGCAGCCGCGGCGGCGCCGGCTCTGCGGGGTTCCGCCAGCCATGGCCTCCATGCGGCTCAGTGGTGCCAGGCCGCCGCTGCCTGGAGGAGGCGAGGACGAGAAGTGAGGAGTGATGAGTGAGGAAAGGGAGGGTAGGAGGAGGAGGAGGAGGAGGAGGAGAGGAGGAGGAGGAGGTGAGGGGTGGAGAAGGAGGAGGAGGAGGAGGGAGAGGAGGAAGAGGAGGAATGGGCGGAGGAGAAGAAGGAGGGGTGGGAGGAGGAGGAGGAGGAGGAGGAGGGGGAGATGGAGGGGAAAAACGAAGGAGGAGGGGAGAGGAGGAGGCAGCAGGATGGAGGAGGCGGATGAGGATGAGGAGGAGGAGGAGGAGGAGGAGGGGAGGAGGAGGAGGAGGCGGAGGAGGAGGATGAGGAAATAGGGGCTGTGGAAGGGAGGAAGAGGAATGGGCAGAGGAGGAGGGGAGGAGGAGGAGGAGGAGGAGGAGGAGGGAAAAGGTGAGGAGAGGAGGGAGGAGGAGGAAGGAGGGGAGGAGGGAGGAGGTAGGAGGAGGAGGGAGGGGAGGCAGGGAGAGAGGAGAGAGGAGGAGGAGGAGGAGAGGTATGAGGAGGAGGAGGAGGACGGAGGAAAAAGGGGGAGGAGGAGGCCATTCAGGAGGAGGGGAGGCAGGAGGCGGAGGAGGAGGAGGAGGAGGAGGGATGGAGGAGGGGGCGGAGGACAAGACGTGGGAGAAGGTGGGGGGGGGGCACGAGGGAGGACGAGGGCGAGAGGGGCAGGCAAAGCGAGGAGCGGAGAAACGGCGCAACCCCAGGAGAGGTAGGGTAAGGTTGAGCGCGTTGGGGGCGAGTCCGCACGGCGGCGGCTGAACGGCAAGCCGTGCAGATGTTTAGCAGGTGCAGAGGAGAAGGAGGAGAAGACTTAGGAAGAGGAGGTGGAGGAGGCTGAGGAGGAGGAGGAGGAGGAGGAGGAGGAGGAGGAGGTTGGAGCGGGGTGGTCAGCCCGCGGGGGGGGCGGCAGAATGGGAACACCAACAAGAGAGCGTCCCATTCCTGCAAGAACCAAACGGAACGCACAAGAAACAGGCCGCGCATAATCCCTTGGCCGTCCGTGGAGAGCTCTCTGGTTATCCCTCTCTCGCGGTTCCCACAACCTTTTCACAGCATTTCCACCCAAGAGACGTTCTTGAAGACAGGCAAAGGAAGGGATGCCTTGGCAGGGATGGTGCGGAAGAAGATGGATGGTGATGATGCTGGTGGTGGCGATGATGGTAAGATGATGTTGTTCCTCCACGTCAAGGCCACACAAATATATTACATACCCCCGGACGCAAAACTCGGCACCCGTCGCAGGAAACGATGCCGCCTGCAGGGTGCTGACCCACTCTGGCGACGCGTGCGAGCGGGAGGACGAACGAGCAAGCAGCTCATGAAAAGGAGTGCGCTGACACTTCGTCCTCGGCGTCGTAATCTACGGGCGGAGGCGTGCGCACGGTGGCCCGCGGCGATTCGAGCGCGTCTGCTAACTCGCGACGGTGTCAGGGCGGGCGGCCAGGGCAACACGAGCAGCGGTGCCTGGCAACAATGGGCTGCGTCAGAAGGAGGGGGCCGAGCGGTCAGTCACTGCCCATGGGTGCGTGGCCGAAATAGGATCCCGCGATGCGGTGTTTTATTGTTGTTGTTGGTGTTGTTGTCGTCGGCGTTGGTGTTGTTGGTGCTGTCGGTGTTGGTGTTGTTGCTGATGATGATGATGATGATGATGATGATGATGGTGTTGTGTAGGTGTTGTTGATGGTGTTGTTGCTAGTGTTGCTAATGTTGATGTTCTGGTTGCTGTGGCTGTTGTTACTGGTGCTGGTGGTGCTGTTGTTGCTGTTGATGGTGGTGCCATTATTGTTGTTGTTGTTGGTGGTGTTGTTGGTGTTGTTATTGTTGTTGTTGGTGATGTTGTTGTTGTTGTTGTTGTTGTTTGTATGCTTGCTTGCTTGCTTGCTTGCTTGCTTGTTTGCTTGCTTGCATGCTTGTTTGTTTGTTTGTTTGTTTGTTTGTTTGTTTGTTTGTTGTTTGGCGTCGCCCCCCCCCCCCCAGCGACCCACCCCGCGACCCACCCGCGACCCACCCCGCAACCCACCCACAACCCACCCGCGACCCACCCGCGACACACCCGCGATCCACCTGCGACACGCCCGCGACCTACCCGCGACCCACCCGCGAAGCACCCTGCGACCCACCCACATTCCTCTAACGAAAAATCGTCGCCTGCGGCGGTCTCGTTGTACAGCTTTTAAAATTTAGGCGCCTGCGGCGGGCTTCTTCAGAGCCTAGCAGACCGCAGACGCCCCCGCCGCCCCCTCACTCTTATCCGCGACTGCGGGGTGCTACGTGCGCATTTGATCTCAGGGGGGCCTGGCGTCAGCTCCTGTTCCCACAAATCGATGAGGGTCTCCAGCCAATGGCCCACTTCGTCCTCCATCCATCCCGACGGTGCCACTCCGCGATGGTGAATGGCGATGCGCTCCGCTGCCAAGCACTTCTGCATCGGCACTCGGCCTTCCCAAGCATGGGCGCCCACGATTACGTTCATTTTCTCCGCGTTCTCTTTAAGCGCGCGAAGCTGATCTCGGGCTCGAGGCCGTCAATGTCCAATTCGAGCTGCGCGAGATCGCCCAGCGCTCCGAAGATTCCGCGCTGCGCGAGGCCCTCCAAGGCCGCGGGGCCCAAGGCGGACGCCGGGAAATCGACCTCCTTCATCTCCTTCTCCTCGGGCCCCCCGCGGCGAAACCAGCCCAGCTTGTCCGCGTGAACCTCGAACTCTGTTGCAATATTGCTGGCCATGCGGCAATTAGCCGGCATCGTGCATGCTTCGGCTGCCACTGAGGACGCCAAGCAACTCCATTGTGCCGCCTGAAAGACCAGCTTCGATGTCGCTCTCCAGGGGTCGAGCCAATTCTTGTCTTTGCTGGGCCGCTGCTTATTGGGGAACTCCCCTCTGCACGCCCGTCGGCCTCCTCGTCGCGCTGTCATTGCCAGCGCCCTCGCGAGCTCGCCCCTCGCCCCCGCCAGCCGCGCGCGACTCAGGCTCGCGGGGCGGCAGAGTCATGGCCGGGCGAGCCTTGGCCAGCGGTGGCCCGTCCTCCGCCGCGACTTCCGAGCCGCCCCTGGATCCCGCGGAGGCCTGGGAGGAATCCCCACGGAGGCCCGCCGTCTCGATTGCCATCTCCGCCGCTTCGCCGCTCGCCACCGGGCAGTTGAGGTCGCGGGTTCCGGCGCCGCCGGCAGTGGAAGAGTCGGCAGTGAAAGAGTCGACATCGCCAATTGTGTTCGCCCCTGCACCGATGCGGAGTCGCGCGGGTCGAGGCAGGCCTCGGCGCCGTCGGTGGTGGACTGGAACCCGTTGAACACGTCGGCGCAGGTGGCCCTCGAGGCGCCTCAGCCAGTGGCAACCGATCTGCTGCTTGTCTCAACTTGCGCCGTGCAGCTCGTGACCAATAGCTGGCGTGGCTGCCTCGCTCCCGCCTGCGCGCGCGGGGGGCCGCCTGGGCGAGCCTTCCGCGCCCGCCGCCTCCTTCCGGGGCGCGCGCTTGAGCGTCGATGCAGAAGGCGACGGAGGCGCGTGCGCGCGCGCGGAGGTGCTGTCGTAGCTCGTCGGGATCAAGCCACTCATGCACATGCCTGGTTAGTTCATATTCGGGGAATGGACATGTAGTTCACGTGAATGGCGTCCGTCCACGGGCATCCGTGGCGAGTGCGTGCGTTCTGGCACGCACCCACCCGGCTGCCGAGCGAAGCCGCATATTTCTCACTCTATGATCTGGATCTGGGAACGCGGAGTTGCATGCAGCGCGCTTGTCGCCATGCTGTGAAGCACTAAGTATAGCTGGCTGTCCGCGCCCCAAAAATTTCAGATTTGCATCCACGCGCGGCCCATTTTGCAACCCTGCGAAGCCTCGAACAACACGCGGGCATCGAACGAGGAAGCTCCTCGTCGCTGCCAGCTTCGTCGCGCGCGGCCTGGGGGGAAGGGCCCGTCGCGCAGCGCTGAGGTCGGAGGGGGGGGGGGGGGGGGGGGGGGGTGGTCCACTGAGACGCCCGGACCCCCGCTCGCAAGGCACGGCCGACGCATTGAATGATTGCCTCTCGCTCGAGCTCGTCGCCCCATAGACTTCCCCCCGCTGGCGGAGACCGGCACTCGCGCAACGACTCGCAAGCATAATGGGCGGCCAGGCCCGCCAGGTCAGAGAGCCGCCGCGCGCGCGAATGCGCGGCTGGACCCACTTCCCGGTCGAACATGGCGCGGGGCGGTTGCCCCCTGCCGCCCGCTGCTCAGATGCACCTCTGCCAGACACTGATGCGCTGGATTGGCCATGATGTGTAGAACTCCTCTGGATACTCTGCAGCGGCTTAAACGCCGCACAGATAATCCAACGGCCGCCAGGGCGATCAGCCGCCCCTTGAAAATCTGCAAGGTTGTCGGCGCCATATGAATGCCATCGGGCTCCTCGTGATCTGCTGCCCCAGTTCGCATGGCTCGAAGTTTTCTGCCGTTGCCCAATCTTGACGACGTGCTCCTGGGAGCCACCGCGCGCGACTCTCGAGGCCCGACCGCCCCCGCCCTGCTGCGTTCGGTTCGCAAGTGAGTCGCGCGTTCTTCCAGGTGCCCCCAAAGAGCCAAAAGTCCCCCCGTCGAGCCAACCGCGCGCCTCTCGACATTATTAGCTCGGTAAGTTCCCACTTAGACTTCGCCGCTGCGCGCGCGTCGTCTCGCGCGCATCCGCGCTTGAACCTCCTCCCCAGATGCGCGCTGCTCGGCGCCCATTGTGGCCGCGCGGCTCGCCGGGCTGACGAGGGCGCCCAGCTGCGGCGCAATCCCGGCGCGCGCGCCGCCGATGGGCAGCGGCGTCGTCGACGCAATCTAGCGCGGGGGCCTGGTGGGCGGCCCCGCGTGGGAACGAGAGCAGCTTCGGACAATTGCCGACGAGGGCGCCGCGGCGGCGGTCGACCGTCCAGTCCGTGAACTGACGACGCGCGAGAAAGCCTGCCCTTGCACGTCGGCCATCTCCCGATCCCATTCGGAAGCCAAATGACGAGACGACCCCGCGGACAAATCGGGCCCGCTCGGCCCCCCGCCATGCCCGGCCGCGGGGCGAAGGTTGCGCGCGAGGCATGGGGGGAAAGACTGCGCCGCGAGCTCGGTGGCGCTCAATGGCTGAGCGTGTAAACCACAGCGCCAATCCGCGCGCGCAGCTCACTGCTTGTCACCGCCTATCACAATTGCCCGTCGCGAAGGCGCTCCGCGCGTCGCTTCTCATAGCACTGCAATGCTGTCTGGCGGCTCGCGCTTCCCAAATGGAGCTGGGCGACGCACGGCGACGACCACCGCCGTCGCGAACGAATGCCTGCGAGGGCCCACGGCGGCGCATTATGCGAAGGTTCGTTCCCGATCACTGGGTGAAACTCCACGCGTGGCCAGAGGCGTGAAGACGTTGCGCGCAGTTGTGAGCTGGAGACAGGCTGACGAAAGGATCTGTTGTCCTTCTTGACAATGGCGATGGCATGGCTCTTGCACGCCTGAGATGGAAAATCTTCGCCGTGTCGAACGTGGCCCAGGAGGTTGACGAGAGCGACAGCGAATTTGTAGCGCCCCTCGCAGTCCCTCCTCATTCTGGGTTTGCCGGGCCGCGGCGTGCGCTCGAACGTCGGTCGACCTGCTCGCGGGCCCGTCAAAATTGCCACTGCCAGCTCGCCATGGACCAAGCTTTGCGGGGCCCCAGGGGTCTAGCATCACAATGGCCAGCTCGATCGGCACCTTTTCCTTGCGCAGCCTTCCCTGTAGGTGCTACTGTCCTGCGCGGAATCCTCCAAGTCCGATGTCTGGCGCGCCCGCGCGTTCGCCGACGGGTCGCCGCGCGCCCGCGTTCCCCAGCCTGCGCGGGAAAGCCGTGCGACCGTCGATGCGCAGATTTGGATTCACCGGCGTGGTAGTGGCACCTCCTTGTATTGCGTCAACTTCTATCTGTTTCTGAATGTTCTCGAGCGGTCGGTCCGGCGGCGCGGCGTGCCAAGCGCGACCGACGACGTGGCCCTGCCCACCTTGCGGCGAGCAAATAGTTTAGACGCGTTGGTCGCGAGAAGTCGCGTGTCGCACATGCGTGGCGCATATCGTGGTCAAGGCTCACTCTCCACGAATGACACATCTACTTCTGATGCTCTGCCAATCGTGCTTACCAGTCCTCGCAACGCAGCTTGATCGAATCGAGCTCCCTGGTCCCATGAGCGAACCAATTCACGACGTAGTCCTGGTCGGTCCTCGCGCGCCTGCTGTATCCAGTGGGCGCGCGCTCCTTCGAGCGCAGTGGTTGGCGGCGTTGGACGTGGGTGGCCAGCGCGCCGGGCCGCGACGGGCACTGATCCATGTTGACCACTCGAAACGCATCTTGCGATGTAGCCATTTCTGCCGCGACGTCCTGTCTAAAAGCCATCCTCGTGTGTCCGGCGTGCAATCCAGCTCCCAATAAGCCCCAGTCACATGCAACGTTCGCGTTGGTAGCGCTGCTGGTGGCTATCGGCAGCCGTAGATACATGACTATTAGGGCGCGGTCGGGTGCGCTTCCCAAGCCTTTGGCGCTTCAGTGGGCTTTTCAATCCAGCTTCCCGTTGCGCCCGAGCTCAGGTGCTCTGTCGTGTAAACGGATGCTTTCGGTCCGTAACTCGCGCGGACAACGTCGCTATGCACACTGATGGCTGCGAGCTTATATCGCAACGTCGGCGCATGTGCGACACTGCCACATTCGCTGTCGTCGCCGGCCTGGCAAGGACCAGTAGCACGATCTAAACTTTAGCGTTTTGCTTGTGTCCCGGGCTGGTCAAAGTCTGTGAAAATCATCGAAGTGACACGGCCGGGGCAGTCGCTATTCATCTTCAGTATCAACTGCAAGAATGCCGCATCCTTCTTGCAATGCTCTGTGCTGGCGTGAACCAGCGGGGCGCGGGGCGAAGCAAGCCGCCATCAATCGTAGTCGTAGGGCGCCGCGATGCTCTTCCACAACTCCCCCACGCCCTCGTATCGTAGGTTCCGGGTGCAAGATGAAGAGCGCATCGTGATTGCGGAAGTATTTTTTCCTGGCATTGCGATACTGCGCCCTGCTCAACGATTTTCTGTTGCTCCTCTCCGCCAGCCGAATTCTATTCACTGTGGCGCGATCGGACTGTCGATGTGGCGCGGTGCGTCTGGCACTGGCTGCCGAAATCTGCGCCCCCACTACGGAAGGGGGCCTGGCTGCTCGTCTGGGCGTCCCGGTGGGCCCTTGACCGCGAATGGGCGTCCATCCGAAAGTAGAAGATTGGTAGAGAGGGCTGCGTTGGCGGCGTCACCATATTCGTGAAGTGGGTCGCTCCCTCTGCCGACGTTATCACTACCCTCTGTCACATCATCCATGCCTGTGGCATCTGGTCGGCGATTGCCTGCAAGATCGCGCCTGTCTTTGACATCGGGCCAGCGACCCTAGATTATATCGTTCGTGCCAGTATGTATGTTAGTATCACTCACCCCAGGACAGGGTGCCGACAACCCCCAGTAATATGGTCAATCCATCCATTGATGGTAATCGGTCGTCGGCACCTTCACCGTGCCGTTGTTCGTTATGCCCACTATTGGTCCTCCGCACTAACATTCTGATGCGAATAGTGCCATCCACTATCTCGTGGTAATCGTTCGTGTTCGCATCGTCGCGCTTTTCATCCTGGAATGCTGTACGTGATGGCCATCGATCCTGGTCACATCCGTCGTGCTGTGGATCATGTCCGTCGCCCCTTGGTGGCCATCTGAACTTTGAGCTGTCACCGTCGAGCTAACGTAAGCAGCCGATCTCGGTAAGGGAAAAGGCGGCCCCCTTGTTATAGGCATCCACTGACTGTCGTGGTGCTTCGGCATCAAGGGGCGGTGCGCGCGGCGTTGGGCGCGTCACGGACTCTGTGGGGCTCTTCTTAGAGGAAGAGAAACCGGCATAAACAAAAACTTTCGGTGGTACGCGCGGACTTCTTCGAATACGCTGGACCCCCTTCCCTGAAGCGCGGAGCGAACCAGGGGCATCGCCGGAAACGCCGCCAGGTGGGCCCACCGCAGACCCCAAAAATCCGCGCGGAACGCCGAAACACAATTTTTAGGTCGCCTGCTCTTCTTCGACGTCTGCTTCGTACTCGGTCCGCATGGTGCCTACAGCCAGCGCTGGGGGGAGGAGGGAAAAGGGAAAGGTAGGAGGGAGGAGGGAGGAGGATGGCGGCGACACGTCCCCGCGCTGCGACGCCAGTCGTGGGGAAATTCTCTGCCCTGTCGCCTGGGGCGGCGGGGGGCGCGTAACTAGGACGAGAAACATTTATTAACACAGCGTGCTACTGATGCGTTCCGGGGATATCGGGATTCCTAACAGCCTTTGCGCGGGGTGCACTTTGCGTCGAGTGTTGTCTTCTCTGCCTGGTGCCGCTGGTCGGTCACCCATTCGCTATCGAATCGTCGCCCGTGAGGAGCTGTGTGGCACTTGCCGGTCCCCTTTTCGTTGCCGGGCGCGGGGGGGGGGGGGGCGCACCGTTTTGTCGCCCGCCACCGCGCACTGCGCGCCTCGGCGAATCTCCATAGACCCGGAGAGGCAAATCACGCGCGACTCTGGGGAACCTCCCGGGGGCAGGATGGAAAGATCTGGGAGCGTTTTTGAAACTGTCCGGCCTGCTTTTTGAGAAATCCCCGGGTCGATGTTGACAACTTCTGGGGTCGAATTTGCAACGAATTCCAGAATCCATCTTGAAAAATTCTGGGTTTCAGAATCCTTCAGATGTCCTGCGCGGCGGGCGCATTCCACCCCAGAAAACGTTTTTTTGTTTTTTGCAAAAATTTCCAGACTCGTTCTTGAAAATTTCTGGAACCGCTTGCGCCGAAAAAAAAAGCGTGGTTCGAAACATTCTACAATCCGGAAATAATTCCCGGGCTGTCCGACGGGCGCGGCCGGCTGATTCACGCACCGCGCCGCGTGCGATTGGACGCAGCGCGCGCCGCGCCCTGCGCCAGCGAACAGCGCTCGAAGGGGTTGCCTCGAAAATCGCGCCACGGCAGCGGCGACTCACGGACTCCCCAAGGGCAAAACAGGATGGCAAAACAGGGTGCTGCCTGGAATCTCCCATGGCGCCCCAATGCGCGAGACAGGCACCGCGCGCACCACGCAGAGAGCCTGCGCGACGGAATGCGCTCGACCACTCGTCCCTGGAGCCCGCGCGGGAGAACGGGAAAGCCTCCGGAAAAGTGCCGAAATAGTGTCGAAATAGTGTCGAAACAGTGTCGAAAGAGTGTCTCCCAGGGCCCGACACGTGAAAACCTTTAGTTTTGGGGTACTACTCTGGCGCTCGAGATTCTTTCTGGCTGAAAATCTTGAAACCTACCGATATCAAGCTGCATGCTCCTCTGGGCAGCTGCGCCGAGGCCGCCGGGGCGGGGCCTCCGAGGGCCCCGGGCTCGCGGCGGCCTCCGACGGCCCTGGGCCGGCGGTGGTGAGGAGGAACATTCGGTGGCAGCGCGCGGGAACATTCGGATCCTGCGAATCGACGCTCGTCGACGTTCAATCGACGCTAATCGACGCCAGTCGGCGCTGAGCCGACGCGAGTCGACGCGAGCCGACGCCAAGCTGGCGCTGTCTCACCGACTCCCAGGCGCTAGCCGGCGCTAGTCGAAACTGAAGGCGGAAGTCTGAGGGCACATCCGGGCATTTTGCCATGCACCCATTACGCGGGCACTGCACATGGCAGCGGTGTAATCCAATTGGAAATCGAATGCTGGATCCGGTTTCTGGCAACGCGCCCAGGGGGAAAGGCAGAGGGGTGGGCCTGTTCAGAACGCTCGGAAGACCCCCTGCCTTCCTTGCTCCGCAGACGGAGACGACTTCTCAGAAGGCCCCGATGGCTTTCGAGAAGCCCCGCAGCCTTCTGAGAAGGTCTGCTAACACTTGCTTCCCCACAGGCGCGCCGCCGAACTACAAATGCTGGTGGCGCCAGCCGACCGCTACCCCCACCAACCATCTAGTCTCCTGAATCGATTGGAGGCGGGGGTACAGTTCGGATTTCGCCATGCGTTCGACGAACTCCGAACCCTACTCGCCGCCGCCCATCGTATTGCCTGAATCGTTGATCGGCGAGGGTAGGAGTCGGATGTCGCCGACGAAAATGGCCGCCTTCATTATGTAGCATTGCCAATCTGCGACGGTCAGGCACCCGCGCTGGCGAGCATGTTGTGTGACCCCGTTCAGGAGCCCTCGGGGGAAGCCCTCGGGAGCCACACGGGGCTGACCCCGTGCTGGCCCTGTGACCCAGCGGGGCGGTGTGACCCCTTGTTGGCCATGACCACCGCTCCCAGAACCGAACATAACTGACGGCGCCAGGCATCGGCAATCGAGACAGAAGAAACAAGTGCAGAAACAGAAAATGTTGGCGCTCCGCGCGGATTTCCTGGATCTGAGCTGGACCCCCCTCCCGGGCGCGTAGAGCGCGCCGGAAGGGGGGGCGCTGGAGGCGCCGCCCGGGGGGGCCCAGCGCGGAACCGAGAGATCCGCGCGGAGCGCCCAAAGTTGACGTCTATGCCGCTGTTTCTTCTTCGGCGAAGAGGGAATCGCGCGCCGCATTGTTTCTTGGCCGCCGCAGCCACCCCTAGGGTAGAGCACCCGCGCCGGGCTCAGCAAGTCTATCGGGTGGAAACCGCGCGGTGCCAGCGAGGAGGAGTGGACGCGACAGAGGGCGACGAGGGGGCTCGCATCGCACCGCCACTGCCGCACGGAGAGCCAGAACATATCTGTCGTAACAGAAGCTGGATGAGCTCGTGAAGAAGCGAAAACGCTAAACCTCTAAACCGACATGCTACATCATCTAGAAACTGCGAAGGGGGCCGTGGGGAGCGCTGTGCACATCACGATGCAGAGACGAGGCAGCGGCAATTCGCAAGGAGCAAGGCTCCCGGCTTGTATGCCAAACGGCACACGCAAAGCACCGACTAGATAGATGTGGGGAACTCGGACGCAATGTAGAGTAGACGGACCCTGCAGTGCGGGAAGAGGAGGGGACGAGAGCGGGGAGTCAGTGGTGTTGGCGACAGAATGGGTGCCCTGTTTGATGTATGCGCGAGGTAGCTGATACATTGTAATGGTGCCGCCATGGGGCGGCTGCACAAGTGGAACGTCTCGGCTCCGACAGAGGGCGTGGGTGCAGGTCCCGTGCAAATTGTATGAAGGCAGGCAGGCGATGGAGATGCACTGTCGCTCAAGTGGGGGAACACGGTAATTAGGACAATCTTGGCCGAAACAGCCGTAGAGGAGGGTGAGGGAGCGATGGGGAAGGATGCGACAGAGGACGACGAGTCGGACGGAGGAAAAGGACGATTGATGAATAGGAAAAACCATCCAATAATTCATGGGCGCCCAACGGGGTAGCTACGAACCTCATCCTCAACATGTATGCACGTCCGCCTCCAATCCTCTAACCCTCCCTGCGTATCCGCGTCGTTCTTCCTCCGCCTCATCAACGTCATCCTTCCTCCAACTCATCCTCCTCTCCTCATTCTCCTCCCCCTCCTCCTCCTCCTCCTCCTCCTCTTCCTCCTCCTCCTCCTCATCATCATCATCATCATCATCACCATCATCATCATCATCACCCTCCTCCTCCTCCTCCTCCTCCTCCTCTCATCCACCTCCTCCTCCTATTCCTCCTCCTTCTCCTCCTCCTGTTCCTCAGTCCTCGTGCTCTCCTCCTCTTTCTCTTCATTCCTCGTCCTCTCCTTCTCCTCCTTCTCCTCCTCCTGTTCCGGCTCCTCCTTCTTCTCCTCCTCTCCTCCTCCTCTCCTCTGGGAGGCAGGCAGAAGAAACGGGGGGAGCGGGCCGAGGAAGCGGAGGACGAGGATCATTCGGAGGAGGGAATGCCGAGGGAGGGAGGGCGGGTGTGACCCGCAGACATCGGTGAAGGGACCCAGGGACACACAGATAGATACACACAGATCCCAAGATTCCCAATACTTTCCAAAATGTTCCCACACCTGACATAACATCCAATCTTATTCCTGGGGAGAATCGAATCATTGTGTCTGTGTGTTTTCTCCTCGTCCTAAAAGGGGGGCAGCTTGATGCACCAGGCGGAGACAGGTTGGCAATCGACTCAGTCAGTCGGGGGGATGAACGTTCCGTCGAACATGCCGTGCCAAAGAGTGACGGCTGCTGCTGCTGCTGCTGCTCCTCATCCTCCCCCTCCTCCTCCTCCTCCTCCTGCTCCCTGCTCCTCCTACCTGCTCCTCCTTCTCCGCTCACTGCTCGCCTTCATTTTCCGGGCCCTCTCACTCCTCCTCCTCCTCCTCCTCCTCCTCCTCCTCCTAGTCCTCCTCATTCTCGCCCTCATCGGAATTGCGTTCCTTGTCCTGCTCCTCCTACCCCCATCTGCCATCTTCGTCGTCCTCTTCCTCCTCCGCCTCCTCTTACAGCTCAACCCTTCCTCGTCGCGATCGTCCTCGTCCTTCTCCCCAGAGGTGGAGGAAGAGAAAGAAGAGAGAGAGAGAGAGAGAGAGCGGGTAGAGAATGAGGAGCAGGCGGGGCGGACGAAGAGACGGCCAAGAAGAGGAACGACGATGATGAGACCGTGGAGAAGGAGGAGGAGGAGGAGGAGGAGGAGGAGGAGGAGGAGGAGGAATGGGGGGGACAGGGAGGAGGAGGAGGAGGAGGAGGAGGAGGAGGAGAAGGAGGAGAAGGAGGAGGAGGAGGAATGGGATGGGACAGGGAGCGAGAGGGTGCGAGCACTTGTGGGCTCGCCAAGGGTGATAAGGGTGTGCATCGGAACTCGAAGCCCCCACGCTGCGGCGCGCGGATCGCGCGCCCCAGGGGGCGGTGCGGGAGGCGCCGCAAGGGGTGCCCGGCGCCGAGCCCAGCATCCCGCAGGGAGCTTCGAAGGTTTGCGCTCATGGAGCTGCTGCTTCCTCGACTGGAGCCCTCGGGCATGGCCTTCCGTCGCGGCTGGTCGTCTGCGCATGGCCCCTGGGAGAGCTCCAGCGCGGCCCCCGGGGACGCCGAGACCCGCGGCGAGCGGAGGTCCTGGCCACCGAGGAGCAGGAGGAGGGCGGCACCGACGAGAGGGACGGCAGCGAGGGCGACGAGGAGAGGAAGGTGGCGCCCATGGGCCCCCACGACGAGGGCGCCCTGTGGGGAGGGAGCACACACACACACACACACACACACACACACACACACACACACGCACATACAGACGCAAGCCACAAACCATCCCTTCGCCCCCCTCCCTGCCTCCCTCCTTCTCCTGCTCATCCCCCTCATCAGGTCATCAGTAATCACGCCCGTGAGCACAACAACCTAGCGAACAAACCCCCTACTCCTCCACCGCCTCCTTCTCGTTCAATTCCTTCACCTCCTCCTCCTCCTCCTCCTCCTCGTCATCGTAGTCATCATCAGCAGCATCAGCATCAGCATCAGCATCAGCATCAGCATCAGCATCAGCATCAGCATCAGCATCAGCATCAGCATCAGCATCAGCATCAGCATCAGCATCAGCATCAGCATCATCAACACCACTACCATCATGGAAATCATCAGCATCACATTTCTTCTCCTGCTCGTCCTCCTCCTCCTCCTTCACCTCCTCCTCCTCCTCCTCCTCCTCCTCCTCCTCTTCGTCATCGTCATCATCATCAGCAGCATCAGCATCATCATCAACCTTATTAGCACAACCACCGTCATCAACATCGTCATCATCAGCATCAACATCAGCATGAGCATCATAATCAGCATCACCATCATCATCATCGGAATCAGAATCATCATCACCATCAGCATCATCATCCTCATCGTCAGCATCAGCATCATAATCAACATCGTCATCGTTAGTGCCAGCATCACCGTCATCGCCATCGCCAGTATCCTCCTCATCATCCTCGTTCTCCTCCTCCTCCACCTCCTCCTCCTCATGATCATCACCATCTTCATCACCATCGCCATCGTCATCGCCATCGTCATCACCATCGTCAACGACGCCATCATCATCTGCAACAGCATCATAATCCTCATCCTCATCATCATCCTCACCACCACCATCATCGTCATCAGCATCATCGTCAGCATCAGCATCAGCACCAGTACCATCGTCATCATCATCAGCAGCATCAGCACCCTCATCCTCATCCTTGTTTCCACCATCACAGTCATGATCATCAGCATCAGCATCATCTTCTTCATCTTAATATATGAGGCATTGTCAGCATACTAATCATCCTCTCCATCTTCGTCATCATCATCAACAACATCGTCATCGTCATCACCATCGTCATAGTCAACATCATCATCAACATCATCATCATCAGCAGCATCAGCATCGTCATCATCATCATCAGCATCATAATCGTCATCCTGATCATCAGTATCATCATCAGTGTCATCACCATCATCATCACCATCAGCATCATCATGATCATCATCCTCATCAGGGAGAGGGGTGCAGGAGGAGCAGGAGTAGAACGGTGAGGAGGAGGAGGAGGAGGAGGAGGAGGAGGAGGAGGAGGAGGAGGAGGAGGAGGGAGGAGGAGGGAGGAGGAGGAGGAGGAGGAGGAGGAGGAGGAGGAGGAGGGGAGGAGGAGGAGGAGGAGGAGATGGAGGAGGGCGAGCTGAGCCCAGGTGCGCGCGCGGGCCGAAGGGGCCGCTGCGCCGCAGGGGGGCGCCTCAGCGGAGGAACCCGCCGCAGCAGCGCCTCGGCGGCCGCGGGGCGCCGCCGCCGGGAGCGCCGCCGCCGCGCTCCTCCTCGCGCTCCTTGCCAGGGGGAGGGCGACGACCACAGCTGTGGACAAGCGCGCGGCACGACTCGCAAAGCGAGCAGTCGCAGATGGCCTGGATCCGCCAGGGGGGATCTGCGGTGCACTGCTGAAGGGGCCCCAGGACACACAAATAGATACACACAAATGAAATGATTCCCCATAGTTTACGATATTTTCTGGGTTTTCGTCTTTCTCCCCACTTCCCATATTTTCCCACATTTTCCTGGGACTCTACGATTCAGTGTGTCTGTGTGATTTATCTCCTCCTGAACTGCATCGGTGCAGCCATGTGTTCTTCGGACGCTTGCGAGGAGGCACTTTGGCAGAAGCGGAACGCACTCGGTGGAGTCACGTGGCGACATCCTAGCGCTACCCCCGGCAGCCCATCCGTCGATCGGTGGGCGATTCGGTGTCGATGCGTCCCCCCTCCCTACCCAGCCCGGCGGTTTTCGAGTCATCACTCGGCTCTCTGGCGGCCGTTCGGGACGACCTCGACACCCCTGGAACGCTCTCGGCGAGGCGCAGCTGCCAGAGAGCTTCTCGAGGCTGGGAAGCCGCCGAGATCTGACGAAAACGCCCGAAAACTTCGAAGCTCGAATCCCCAACGATTTGAGGTGGCGACATCCGGTTCATACCCCACCAACCAAACCATCGACTCTCCTGAACTGAAAGGAGGCGGGGGGTCAGGGTTCAGTGTTCGCCGCGTGTCCGACAAATTCCGAACCCTGCCCCCGCCGCCCACCGAGTTGCCTGAGTCGATGACCGGCGCGGGCAGAGTTCGGATTTCGCCGCCGATCCTTGCTACGAGGAGGGCGGCAGCTACAGGGGTACTGGCGCAAACGGTCGGGGGGTATAGCAAACCCAGCCCCCGTCTTCCGTAGTCAGCTAAGCTCGAGCTGCAAGCTGAGCAAGCTGAGACTGTCCGCACCACGCACTCGATAGTCTCCGAGGCCAGAGAAAGACTTCAATCTTCGCTCACAACATGAGCCCATTTCTTTCTTATTCGCGATCACGCCCGTGACTGGCCCATCCCCCCACCCCCACCCGTGGTCACGTGAAGATTCGCGCTGGCGCCATCTGAGAGTCAGCAGATAGCCTTTCCTAAAGTGACCGGGTCGAAGTTATCAGATAGTCTCCCCCTCCCCCCGTTATCCCCTTGCTCCCTTCTCTTTGGGAACGTTTGCCTGCGACACGCTGCGCCCTGCGAGCGGACAGCACGTCGCCCCACCCAGACACCTCAGGAGCCTCTTGAGAGCGCTCGGATGCTTCTCGGCGCTGGATGTAAAGTGGCCGTTCTGGTTGTATAGGGCACCGTCTGGGTTGTACAATGATCGTTCTGGCTGTAAAGAAAACTTGTCTGGTTGTAAAGTGGTCGTGCCCAAAAGAAAATCATATGAGTTGAGCTCTTGATGGTTGTAAAGTGTCCCATCTCGGTTGCAAAGCATGGTTCTAAGCGTAAGGCAACCGGATCTCTGGGGAGGGGGGCGGGAGGGCCCCCGGGGGAGGGGTGGGGGCTGGGCCTCAAGGCTCCCCAACGCTCCCCCGGGGCCTCCGCCGCCTCCATTTCTACACTCCGTGGCCTCCAACCTGCTCACGATTCCATCTAAGCTTGCTCAAGCTGAAACTCAACATGCCAAGGAGGCCTCAAACCATTCAAGATAGCCTCAAGACGGCCCAGCGAGCCTCCATGGTACCTCCAAGAGCTCCAAGAGGACCTCCGCAACGGCCCCCAGAGGTCGACATCGCCCAAATTCCGAGGGATAACGTCGATGTTGCGCATATTCGCCCGTTTGGTTTCAACAGCTTCCAGTGCGACCCAAGAGGCCCCAAAGATCGCTCCAGGACGGCCCAATAGGCCCCTAAAATTGCCCCAAGACGGCCCCAAAGACCCCCAGAACGGCCCAAGAGGTGCCAAACACGGCCCACGGGGGCCCCACAAGAGCCTCGGCCAAAGAGGGGGAGCTCGCACTGACATTTCGAGCCCTCCGCCCCAAAAGAACCCGCGAGACGGCCAGCAGGCGCTCAGGAGACCCCCTAAGAGGCTTCAAGAGGCCCCCAAGAGGTCCAAAAGATGTCCCAAAAGGGCCTTCAAACGGTTCCCACAAGGCAAACGACCTCACCCATGGACTTCGTCTCTCCTCTGGGGGTCGGCGGAATGGCGTGATCCACTTGAACCTCCGATGGGAGGCGCCCATCCTCGACAGGGGCGTGCCCGAATAGCCCTCTTGGGGTTTATCCCCAGATTTTCTCTAGGCGGCCTGATGTTTCGGAGGTCTCGGGGATTGGAGGCGACAAATAGCCTGCGAAACAATGATGCGCGGAAAGGATGCAAGATACTTGGACGCCCAAACTCAAGCTGGAGTTGGAAGCCCGTGGCCCACGGATAGGGACTAGGATGGGCGGAGGGGCAAGGATCCGAGGGGCCCTCGGAATGCGACTCACCCTTCTGGTGCAGCTTGACCCTATACGCCCACAGCAGGCCCCTGTACTGGCGACTTCGGCTTGAGCTCCTGACTCAGCTCGAAGGCCGCTCCGGCTCGAGCGATCGCGGCTCCCCGACGTCGCGGAGCGTGCGCTGTCGGTTGGATGCTGGCTTCGGCCCCGAACGCCTGCGCGCTGCGGCCGCCGCCCTGTCGAGACGGCGCGCGCCGGCCGTGCACCGACCCTGGCACCGCCCATCCCCGGCACATGTGATCCATGTGATCCAGGGGCCCGGGGCCCTGGCTCCTGCGCCCCCGCCGCCCACCCCAAACAGGCTGAGCTCCCCGGAGCGTTCCACGTTCTCCCTGCCCCTGCCCCCCGCGCTGGGAAAAACGGGCGGAGGGGGGGGGGGCGGGGAGGAACGGCCGAGGCCGACCGGAGCAGCCCACGTGAGGCATCTTGGGGCAGGACGGAAGCCAGAGGCCAAGGGAGACATCCAGGCATCGATCCATCAGCACATCAACGCAACAGCACGTACAGAGCATCGACACAGGACATGGCGCATCAATACGTCTGGTCAGCGAGGCCCAAGATGATCAACGCATCGTGACGCCGGTGCGCAGGCATGGCATTGTATGCTGGCCAGCGTGGACTCCACGCAGCGATTTAGTACAATATGGAAACGCAAGCAGTGCGGAGTAAGCTATGTGGTCTTAGCTATGCTGGGCAAGTTCTGTGGTGTGAGCTGTGTGGCGTACGCCATGTTGGGTTGGCTGTGTGGTGCAAGCCGTGTTGCAGAGGCTTAGCTGATGTGGCCTCAAAGGTGTGAACTATTGGGTGTGGGCGATCCGATAAGACCTAAGAGGCTTGAGCTATGCTGTGCGCAAGCTATGGTCTGTGTGGTGTGTGTGGTGTGTGTGGTGTGTGTGGTGTGTGTGTGTGGTGTGTGTGGTGTGTGGTGTGTGTGTGGTGTGTGTGTGTGTGGTGTGTGTGATGTGTGTGTGTGTGTGTGTGTGTCTGTGTGTCTGTGTGTCTGTGTGCCTGTGTGTCTGTGTGTCTGTGTGTCTGTGTGTCTGTGTGTCTGTGTGTCTGTGTGCCTGTGTGTCTGTGTGTCCGTGTGCGAGCTATGCTGTGCAAGCTGTGTGGCTCGCCCAGGGCACAGGGCGCCCACGAGGCGGCCACGAGGCCCCCACGGGCGGCACCGGGCGGAACCTCAACACACCCGGTGGGCGCGGAGCGCCCACGGGGCTCTCACGGGCGGGCACCAGGCGAAATGACGACACACATGCACACACACACACACGCGCGCACACACACGCACACGCACACACGCACACACCTTTTCTGGCACGTCGCGGGTGGGGCGGCGCGGCCGATCGATTGTCACCCCCTGCGGGCTCACGCCAGGCAAGTGAGATAACGGGAGAAGAGGTGCTTGCCCCTCACGGCGCAGAGGCGGGGCACAAGAGCCCACACCCAGTGCGGAGCGCCCATGACGCATCCACGGGCGGACACCAGGCGAAACCTCGACACACACACACACACACACAAACACGCAGCGCGGGGCACCCATGATGCGCCGCCGGGCGACAACCAACCGGCAACCAGCCGAAGCCCCGACACATCCATCCAGTTCTTCAAATGAAAACGAAGAACTTCTAAATGCATGCGCAGCTTGAGGATGAAATGCTGGTCAGCTTGGGCCCCAAACAGTAAGTCATCGCAATGTGGATGTGTGAGCGATGTGGTGCAACCATTTGGTGTGAGCAATCTGGTGCAAGAAATGTGGTGCAAGCTATGCAGTGCAGGCTGTTAGGTGCCCTCTACGTGGTGCAATATACGTGGTTTGGTACGAGCTATGTGGTGTAAGCTGTAGTGCAAGCTATACCATGCAACATACGTTGAGCAATTCACACGTGCAAGCTATGTGGTGCAAGCTACGTGATGCAAGCTACGTGGTGCAAGCTGTGAGGTGCACGCTATGTCGTGCAACATGCGTGATGCAAGCTATGTGGAACGAGCAACGCTGCGTAAGGTTCTGTGGCGCAAGCCAGGTGGTACAAGATGTGTGAGCCATCTGCGTGGCGCAGGCCATCGGGGCGCCCACGAGGCGCCCATGGGAAGGCACCGGGCGACACCTCGGCAGGACCCCCCCCCCCGAGCGCGGGGCGCCCACGAGGCGCCCGTCGGGCGGGCACCTGGCGCACTCTCGGCGGACCTCCCCCCCAAAGCGCGGGGCGCCCACGAGGCGCCCGTCGGGCGGGCGCCGGGCGAGGCCTCGGCGGGCCTCCCCCCCCACACCTCCCGCCGCAGGGGGCGCGCGCCCAGGGCCTGGCACCCCGGGCGGAGCCTCGGCGGCCCCCCCCCCCATCCTCCGCCTCGGCCCTCCTCCTCCTCCTCCTCCTCCTCCTCCTCCTCCTCCTCCTCCTCCTCCTCCTCCTCCTCCTCCTCCTCCCCTCCTCCTTCCTCCTCCTCCTCCCCTCCTCCCCTCCTCCTCCTCCTCCTCCTTCCTCCTCCTCCTCTCCTCCTCCTCCTCCTCCTCCTCCCTCTCTCCCTCCTCCTCCTCCTCCTCCTCCTCCTCCTCCTCCTCCTCCCCAGCGAGGGGGCGCCCGCGAGGCCGCCACGGGCGCCTTCCCGCTCGGCACCCGTCGAGGAGCCCTGCCGCACCCGCCCAGTTGCTCTGACTCCACTCACCAGGCCACCCCAACCCAACCCGAAGACCCGGATTTCGCGCTGGGGGGGGGGGGTACGGGTTCCGTATGTGTTTTCGCAGTGGTCCCCGACACCCCCTTCCCACTGGAAATGGAGGGCAGATTGAGGCCGTGGGGTTGGGCTGGGGTGGTTTGGTGGGTGGTGATGCTTAAGCCGAAACTTGGATCTCCCAAGTGGGGGGGTGCGCGCTGCATGGGCGCTCGTCTTGGGAACATTCGGCGGCGCGTTTGAACCGGGGGAGGGTGGACCCCCCGAACAGCCGGCGCCGTCGGACAGATCCAGGGGTGCTCCCCCACCTTTCCCTCCGTGCGAAAAGAGAGGAGATCTACGCCATTGTAGGGAATGGGAGGGAGGGGTAGGACGTCAGATCTGACGCGAGCGCACCTAGCTTGCCCCCCCCTCCCTCCCCGAACCCTCACCCTCTCCCTCCGTCCTGCGCCGGCGCCGGCGGCAGTGACGGCGGCCGGCGGCAGTGCGGGGGGGGGGGGGTTCGAACCCCCCCCTGATTCGGGGAGGGGGTGGCCCACCGCCCTCCAAGCGACCACAGAACGCGCTCTTTCCCTAAGTGCAAGCACCATTGGGAGAACAATGCGCACCTATTGGCTCCCCTCATCTCTTCCCACGTCTCGTCAACCCCTTCCAAGGGCGCCCAACTTCGCGCTACGCGCTGCGCGAGGCGCGAATAACTTCGCTCTCGCGCCGCCCCCCAGGGGAGAAGAGGAGGATGAGGAATCGAAGCCGCACCGCGAAGCGCGAAGCGCCAACTTCGCGCCCTTGAGGGCGCCCCTGCTTCCCACGTCTCGTCGACCACTTCCGCCCTCTTCTCCAACAGCCTTCTAGCACCTGCACCGACAACAGCACCAGCACTAGCAGCAGCACCAGCATCAACACCGACACCGACACCAGCACCGACAACAGCAACCGACGGAGACAACGACGATAGATCTGAGTCTTGGGTTCATTTCATACGGAGAAGTACCTCCACCGCTTTGGCACACGCCAAAAGAGCACGAGTCGACGATTGGACCGACGTATACTTCAAGCGAAAAATGGGCGTTCGCAGCACGCGTGGCCAACTACGATCACGACAGGTGGACACTTCTGATTGCAAGCTGGAACCCATGTACACACGACCTACGAACAGCCTTTCGCCGACATGGTGGGCAAAATAAGCTTTGGCATGATGGCATTGTATCTTATCTACATGACGTGGCCGACACCGACAAGGATTCCAAATGGTGGGTGTTGGCCCAGAACCTACCATGGTGGAAGACTCGTGAAGAAGGCTTCTTGGACTATATGCGTCGCTTCCTCCACTCCGGCAACTAGAACGAGTGAGCCTTCTGGCGCTCCGGCGCCCCCGCCGGGCTCTCATAGGGCCGTCCCTCCAAGACGTTCTCCGGCGCTCTCTCTCTCTCTCTCTCTCTTTCTTTCTTTCTTTCTTTCTCTCTTTCTCTCTCTCTCTCTCTCTCTCTCTCTCTCTTCCCAACATCCTCCTCTCCCAACGCACACCACCCCCCGAGACCACGACAGCAGGAAGACGGGGGGACACTGGCGCCACATCGAGCCCCTCTCACCGCCCTCGCCGTCTTACCCGCGAGCCCCATTACCATGGGGAGAGATGGGCACTCACACCCGTGGGGGGGGAGATGGGCAACACATAAGACGAAGCCTGGACGAGGATGACATCGGGTTAGGATAAAGCGAGAATCTCTGAGACCCGGCGGCTCTGAGGGACGTCTCGGGCGCCTCGGCCTTCTCAGAGCGTGCTGGAACGCTCTGAGAAGGTGCTGGAACGCTCTGGAACGGATTTATCCTCGTCCTAGCCGCTAGCCCCGTCGGAACACGCCCATGGAAGGGGAGGGGGGGGAGGGGAGGGGGAGGGGGGGACCCTGCATCACATGCGCCCTCCTGGCTTGGCTGGGGAGGTACCTATGCATCGATCCCTGGTAAGGGCCGACGATGGGGGGGAGACTGGCATGGGGGGGGATGCATCGACTTGGAATCGGCAATACATCGCCGATAGATCGGCGATCGGCCACCGATAGCGAATCCCCACGTTCATGGGCGGGGTGGGGCTATTGGGCCCATCCTCCCTCCTCCCTCCTCCCTCCTCCCCCTCCTCTCCTCCTCCTCCTCCTCTCCCTCCTCCTCCTCCTCCTCCTCCCTTCCTCCTCCCCTCCCCTCCTCCTCTCTCCTCCTTCTCCCTCCTCCCCTCCTCCTCCTCCCCTCCTCCTCCTCCTCTCCTCCTCTCCTCCCTCCTCCCTCCCTCCCCCCCTCCCCCCCTCCCCCTCCCTCCGCCTCCGCCTGCCCCTCCTCCTCCTCCTCCTCCTCTCCTCCCTCCTCCTCCTCTCCTCCTCCTCCCTCCTCCTCCTCCTCCTCCTCCTCCTCCTCCTCTAGCGGCGATCAGTGGGCGAGTGGGGGTCGTTGCATCCCCCCCTATGCCTATCCCCTCCCCTATCGTTGCCTCCGATCTGGGCCCGGGCGAACAGCCTGGCCAGGATCAGCGCCGCGCCGCTGGCTGGCGCCCCTGGCAGGGGGAGCAACAAATCAACGTCTCGGTGGCGCGCCGCCGCGGGGCAGCCACTGGCGTCCGGTGGCAGCTCGCGGGAGCCTCCCACACCATCCTGTCGGCTCTTGCGAGCCGACGCGAAGTCGACGCTGAAGCGACGCTGGTCGACGCTTGAATCGACGCTGAGTCGACGCGAATCGACGCCGGCCGATGCCAAAATCGGGGCTGGGCCATCGGCTCCCAGAGGCGAGTCGACGCCAATCGACGCGAGAGACGGAACCGAGAGGACACACCAGGCTTCCAGGAGCTGCGACCGAACCAGAACGGCATCGGTGTGCCACGCCGCCGTGGGGAGGAGGAGGGGGGGGAGGAGGAGGAGGAGGAGGAGGAGGAGGAGGAGGAGGAGGAGGAGGAGGAGGAGGAGGAGGAGGAGCAGGAGGAGGGAACCGACCACAAGAGGAGGCAAGCGGACAAGACGTGAGCAAGGGAAAGAAAAGAAAGAGGCGGACACGAGGCGACGGGAGAGAGATGAGCCCGAGTCCAGCTCAGCCACCACGAAATAGGCGGGCAGCTACCTCGCTTCTCCGAGCGAGTGCCCGTGCTCGGTCCGCCATTAATCTGTGGGGACTGCGGAAGGAGTGGGAGGCGCGCAAAGAGCGGTGAGACAAAAAAAAGAGATCAGCGGCGATGGCCATGGAAAGCACCTGGTCAACGTCAGAATAGAGAGGGAGATGGAAGAGCATACGTTGGCGAAAGCAGAAAAGGGGAAAACCGTCGGGCAGGCAGGGCAGGATAGAAGTGAGGGGAAGGATCGTCACTGGACAGTCGAAGTAGTGCCGCACGTGGTCGCCTCCGACAGCATAACACCCGAACCGACAGCTCTGAGGGCCCTGCTTGTATCTCCCTGTAATACTCCACCCATTAAAGATAGATCTGAAGACGGCAATCAGAATATGTTGAGGCAAGTGTTTTCCAATGGTCTCAAGATGCCAATAACAGGTCTTGACTTCGCTGTCCGAAATACGTGGTTCAAAATGCGGGAGGCGGACTCTAAGATAGATATTGATGGGAGGGGGCGGAAGAGCATCACGAAGATAGCGAGAGACTTTGGCTTGGAGTCGGAGGGTAGTGTGGGAGAAGAACCCAGGAATAGCAGTAAGTTGATCATGAGTACGGATGGGATGGGAGAAGAAAGACTCGGATGCCCACTTCTGGTGCTTAGGAATCAGGAGGCGTTCACCACTCTCTTGGGCATCTTCTAATATTTGCCTGAAACGTTCATCGAAAAGCTGCAGCACGACGCTCGATCTCAAGGTGGCGGGGAGGGGTGTCTAAAAAGATCTTCTTGGCGTGCTGGAGAAGAGGAGGCGGGATGGCATTTCGGGGACCATTAGTAAGTTTTTGATGGGCTTCTCGAACAGCATTAAGAACTTGACGAGAGGGTGGGTAGAACTGTCCAACATACATGAGGGTGGGGAAGGCGAGGAGGTTGTAGGCGGAGATGCTCGGGAGCAAACCTAAACCCAAAGTCTTGGCATGGGAAATCCGCGTGGCGAAAGCGGCCAGGGGCCTAGTCCAGGATGCCTCGGGACCCCCGACTCCGAGAAGCAGGCCGAGGTAACGACCCGATCGCAAAACTTTAAACCTCTGGCTTTTAATTCCGCGGAGGCGGAGCAACCGACAAATTTCCGATGGGGGGAGGTCATCAAACAGGACAAGCACGGTTTTCCCAAGACTGAGGTACAGACTGGCCGCTCGAGCGGCACGTACAAATTCGTGAGTGAGCACCGTAAAAGTCTCAATCAGGTTACTTGCCACCACTCCTATGTCGTCGGCGAAAACACAAAGCCGCGAGGGGGAGATACTAATGGCCTGAACCATCTTCCGCACAATTGGACCGAAGACGAGGGCCCACATGGTCCCAGAGAGCGGACATCCCTGTTTCACCCCTCGGCGGCATTGGATCTTCCCGTACCTCTGGCCACGAAAGACGATGGTCATATCCATGTCCTGGTGCAGAGCTTGCAGCGTGCCAATCATCGGCAGCGGCAGCTGCATGGCGTGCAGGACAGCGAAGAGGAAGGTATGGGAGATGGAGGGGAAGGCGCTGGCAATGTCAAACATGGCGTGCCCAGCTAGAGGATGCCCTTCGACACTTCCCCAGACCAAGGCATGCGACCCAATTTCGATTAGGTTGTCGACGAGTTGACGCCCTCGAACGAAACCCCTTTGAACATGGTTTACCGCGATCTCAGCAATATCCCGAAGGAAGAAGTTAATGGCTTTCGAAATTATTTTGCTGTCGGGGTTGCTTAAACTGATCGGCCTGGTAGCATCGGCTTCCCGTCTCACTTGGATGTCGTCGCCTGGCCGGGAGCCCTTCGGCAGGAAGACGCCGAGGGCTTCGTTGAAATCGGCGAAGAAAGTAGAAGTAGAAATCGCATAAAATCCTGGCACCGTTATCGCGGGCCCTCCACACGGAGTACGGAAGCCCGTCGGGCCCAGGGGCCGAGTCCCAGAGCCCCTGGAGAAGTTCCTGGAACTGAATAAACGGGAGAGTGAAGGAGGAGAGAGGGGGAGCAGCCTGTACATACGGCGTGTAGGCCTGAATCGCCTCATCCTCAACCTGACGGGGCGCAAAGACCGGAGACCAGTGGGTCCGAAGCAGCTCGGCTGCAGCATCGGGGTCCTCAGCAGGGATCCCTTCACTGTCAAGAACGCAGGAAAGGGAGAGCCGACGGAGCTTAAACGACCACGCCCCTTGGATGGCCTGCAAGGCCTGGGTCCTGGCGGTTTTTTTTGGGGAGGGGAATCGGATTTGTGGTTCTCATCCATAAGCCTGTCAATGTACTGGTGATTAAGCTCGGCGAGGTACTTGTGGAACCCCTCGGCATCGATAAGCTCCTTCGACTCAAAGCTGAAAAACTGGAGCAGAGTCGGAAAAGGCGCGGCATGCTCGTCGCAGGACTCCGCCCCGTTGGAGACGGCATGCTCGAGAGGCGGCAAGCATCCAGGAGATCCTCTCAATGTCTAGTGCGGGGCCAAATCCCTCGAGCTCCCGCAAAGCGTTTTGCTGTGCAACGCGCGCAATCTCTTTGAATTCAGCCAGATCAGTGACAGGATGGTGACTGAGGTGATGAGTCGAGGTTAACTGATTTATGCACTTGGCGAAAATAGGATGCTGGGAGACCCAGGGCGGGATACGGGGAGCGAAGGGTCCGCAGGCGGGATGAAGACCAAGAAAGACAGGGACGTGATCACTAGCAGCAGGGAGAGAATAGGAGGAACCAATAACTCCAGTGGTCGGTCGAAGGTCGATAAGAGTAGAAGTGGGACAGTTGAGATAGAGCCGATCAAGACAAGCAACGGACTGAATATCCCCCTCAGTCGTCTTATGATGGGTGGGCGCTGTCTGTTCAACTTCAATATAGGAGGAGAACTTAGCATCAAAATGAGAACGCACTCGGTACGTTGAAGACTCTTGCGGTTCTGCCAGCTGGCCGGCAAGATACTCTCGCTGCTCCCCAGCAGCATAGGAGTTGAAATCGCCTCCAATAACGCACATAGCCTGCGAAGACGGTAACAGGTGGGCATGAACTCGGTCGAGAAAGTCCCTTTTCCCTCCAGGAGGGAGACTCGGGTCGACGTGAATGCCACAGATCTGTAGCACTCCCAGCTCGCCGCGAAGAAGAACCTGGAGTGCCCGTCCAGAAACAATCGGAGTTTCAATCACCTGGGAGAAGGCCTCGGGGAAACGTTCAGAGATCATGATAACCACACCGCCCGAGGAAGAGGTAGTACAAAACGTCCCAAAATATCGAAAACCAGGATATTCGCGTCGCAGGTTCTCCAGATCTTCTCGCTGTCCATGCGTTTCTTGCAGAATAATGACATGATATTTGCGTGAAAGAGTGGTGAGGAGCTTCTGCTTGCGCTTGCGGAGGATGCGATCGGAATGAATGCTGGCGAAGAACGTGGCGATATTCAAAGTGACGATGAGGAGGGAAGAGGGGGGGGAAGAAAGGAAAATCAGAAGAACAGTGGGCGGATGGCGAGCGAGGTTGCATTGAAACTTGCCTGCGTGCCCGACTAGGGACAGCTTCAATCGACGAGCTCGCATCACTATCTGAACAGGAGGAGGAGGAAGAGACAGAAGACGAGGACGGAAGAGGGGAGCCTGGCACAACAGAGCAGCGCGGCTTGGCCCTACCTCACTCGACGCGAGCAGCGTCTTCCTGGGCGACCTTCTGCAGCGTGTCGGCGATGATGTTGGTGTACTGAGCTTCGTCGAAGCCCCACTCGATGAGGTTGGGTACGCACGGCTTGATGTCGAACGAGCCCGAGGCGTTGGGAGACAGGTGGAAGAGCTCCCAGCAGTCGACAACGTTCTGCACGAATAAGAGCCCACGAGGGCCATTAGTCCCAAGCTTGAACTCCTGGGTCCATTTGGAGTGGCGTTTGAGAACCGCAAGAACAGCTTCCCACATGTTGCCCATCACTCGCTGCTTTTTGCGAGTGCCAACACTTTGGTCGTGACGAGCTTTGAGCGAGATCGTTTCCATTGAATGAGGAGCGGGTTCTGACGCACGGCGTTGATGAAAGAGCTGCACTCCTCGGCGGACGCAAAGATGATGGAATAGGAGGTGGAAGGGGGCGAAGATCTTGGGCGTAGGCGGAGACGAGGTACCTTGAGCGGCAGTGGTCTGGATGGTCTCCCAGTGGGCTCTCAGTGTCGTAGCAAGCAACTTCCTAGGGAAACCACCAATCCATGCTTTTGTTTTGTCATTGAGATGGTCGTCGCTGGTTTGGTGACCTGTGATGTGGTCGCCACCATGTCCAGAGCCAAACCCGAATATCCGTGATCTTTTCCGACTGGAATGCGAAAAACCCGCTGTGGTACTGCCTGAGGAGTTTCCAACTGCAGATGACTCAATGTCACCCTCGAGCTTGGCCATCTTCGCGTCGACCTTGGCGAGGAGGGCGGCCTCGGCGGCGGCGTTGAGGGAGCCGTTGGCGGAGGACTCTAGAATGGCAACACGCGCTGTGAGAGCTCGAACGGATTGACCAGTCGTGGCGAGGGAACTCCGAACAGCAAGTATCTCGGACGAGACCGAGGCCCATCCGCTCCATCATCTGGTTGAAGCACTGGTCCATGTGCTCTTTGGTGAGAGCCATGGCAAGCGGGAAACCCACGAGGCGGGCAGCTCACGTGGGGATGGGAGGAGAAGAACAAAATGTCCGCTTGCGCTCGCACGCAAGTTCACTCCGAAAAGGGAGCTGCCCACTCAGGTGCAAAAGCAGTGTGCCCCAACTGCCCTCATCACTTGAGCCAGAATGGCTTGAGCCAAAATGGCTTGAGCCAAAATGGCTTGAGCCAAAATGGCTACGGAGGGGGAGGAGGAGGAGGAGGAGGAGGAGGAGAAGCCCCCCAAGTGCTGCTGCGGCAGCGAGCTCGTGGCCCGTGGCCCTCGGAGGGCAGCGCGGCGGCGGCGCGCGGCCGCGGGGCTCCCAAGACGCCAGCGTGCCGTCGCTGCCCCTCGGCGGCGGCAGGGCTCGCGACGACGGCGCCTCGCCTCCCGACCCCCCCCGGGTCCTCATCCTGTGCGTCGCCGCCCGAGCTCTCGGAGGGGGCCACCTCCTCGCGCCCCTCCCGGCACAGCTGCTGGGCGACCTGCGGGGGGGAGCCCGAGGGCCAGGCCGTGCAGCGGCAGAACTCGCTATCGCTCGGACGTCCATTCCCCGTGCATTTTTCGACTTCGTGCGTGCTTGTTTCGCCAAATGATCAAAAATGCTCCTCAATGGTCCACGCCGAGAACAAATTCACACGTCCGAGCGACGCCAAGAGAAGGCCCCTGCCCAGACCGCCGACGCCCTGACCTCTTGGGCTTCGAGGCGGGGTCGCCGGAGCTCTGGGCCACCTCCCGTGAGGACCAGAGGTTTGTTCGGCCGGGATCGCTCTCTGGCGGCCCCGCGAGGCCTGGCGAGGGCCCCCCAGACTCCGAAACACACACCTGCGACACATCGCCGCATGGCCGTTCGCAGCTGAAGGAGCCCTGGGACACACAAAGAGATACACATACAAATAACAGGATCCCCTACATTTTCCCATACTTTCTGGGTTTCTGTCTTCCCCCCCTTTCCCATATTTCCCATATCTTCTGGAGAACCGACGATTAATTGTGTCTGTGTTTTTCCCTCCTGAGCAACTCTTTGGAGGTCTGGGCTTCCCCCCTGCCGAAACCATAATAATCTCGAGGCGCGGCGGCGACGGCGCTCCAGGACGAGCAGCGGTGTACCAGTACCATCCCCTGAGATCCGACGTTGCGGCAAAACTGCAGCATCGCCAAAAATCGTGGCCGGGGCCCTGGACGCCGCTGCAGGTTTGTCGAGCCGGATCGATAATTAGTTGCGTGCCCCCCAAGATCGCGAGGTGTGGAAAAGACAGCTCGCCCAGATCCTCGCAGATCCGACGTTGCCAAGAACTGCGGCATCGCCAAAAAATGAGACCAAATCCCTAGACCTAGGTCGGGCATGTCCTCCGACAGGCTGATTTGGGACGAAACATCGAAAATAATCCAAACATTTTCCTAAATGGTCAAAAATTATCAGAAAATCGTCGCAAGACTGTGTTTTGACTGTCTTTGAATACTCCTCCTGTAAAGGGACAGGCCCGATTGAACCCTGGACCCCACCTCTCTGCGTCCTTTTGAGGTCCCGATCGATGCGTGAAGGTCCTGCGGGGGAGGGGGCCCCGGACCGGGCGAGAGAGAGAGATGGCTGCCAAAGAAGCGGCCAAGCCCGGATCCCCGGGCCCATGGCCCCCCCGACGTATAACGACTACTTCCCATGCCGTCGGCCCGCCAGAGGTCTTGCGGCGCCTTCCCAGAACAGCTCTTGCCCCCGGTCGCTTGTCGACGGTCCCGGGCCTGGCGGGGGCCCCCAGGGGCATAACCCCATCCTTAGGATACGGGCAACAACAAGAACCCCATCCCTAGGAGATGGGGAACAAGAACCCCATCCTCAGGAGATGGGGAACTCTAGCAACAAAAAGTGCGCCCTGACTCCCCGAAGAGTTCCTGCACTCAAGGCGTCTTCCTTGTCCTCTGGAGTGGCGGTCCGCGCGGCACGTGGCCCCCCATCACCGCCCGTCGCCGCCGCCGTCGCCGCTGGTAACCTTAAGTCGGGCCCGTCCCCCTACAGGTGGATTCTCGACGAAAAATTAAAAGAATACCCCAAACATGTTCAAAACATAGTCCAAACATAGTCTGGGGACGATTTTTTGAGTATGGTTTGACCTTCTTGGGGTATTTTTGGGGTATTCTTCATTTTTCGTAGAAAAAATCCCCCTGTAGGGGGACACGCCCGACATGAGCCTGTCGCCGCCGCCGTCGCCGCTGGTAACCGAGGGTGGACGGCGGTCCGGGCGGCATGCGGCCGCCCGTGGCCGCCCGTCGCCGCTGGAGTGCACTGCCTTGCTCTGCAGCGCCATCGCATGGCACTGCACTGCTCTGCGCTGCGATCGCACTGCACTGCACTGCTTTCTGCGCTGCTCTGCGCTGCAACCGCGCTGCACTGCGTCGCTTAGTTAGTTTTGCACCGCATGGATTGCACCACGCGGCTTGCCCCACCCAGGGTGCGCCGCATCGATTGCCAAGAGGTCGCGGCTTTGGGCCCACGCGGGCAAACGCTGCTTGTCATGGCCCGGGGTCTGGGGGCTCCCCTCCGCTGGGACCTCCCCGAAGCGCGCCAGCGCGCACTCCGTGAAGCTGGACAGCGCGGCGGCGTCCTTAGGCAGCCCCCAGAAGACGCACGCGCCCAGCTATGTACATTAATACGGCCCCCTGACCCGCGAGACCGGCCGCGTAATACGAACATTCGCGCAATGCGAACTCTCGAAACCAGCGTGGATTCATGTACGTGTACGTCCTTCTTTCGCTCCTGAGAGTCCTCCTCGCCCGGGCCCCCCGGGCCCGCGAGCAGCGGGCCGAGCTCCAGGGCGCCGGGCTGGCCGGCGACGCGGGCGGCGGCCCGCCGCACGCGCGCGAGCAGCGCGCCCTCCTCCGGAGAAGCTCGTGGGAGAGGAGCCTTGCCATACCCGGGCGATCTGCCTATTCCCAGCCTGCTGTCGCAGCATTTGCCTTCTCCCTCCGCCCTCCACGACACACCTTCCTCGCCCGCAGGTGCGGATGCCTATAGGCCCTGTGATTCCGCTACTGTTGTCTTGCGCTCGTCCTCTTGGGACTGTGTCGCGTCGGCGACGGCGGCGGCGACGGCGGCGGCGACGGCGGCGGCGGCTGGCGTCGGCGAAGGCGGCGGCAACGGCAAAGGCGACGGCGGCGCGCGAGCAGCGGGCGCTCATCGGGCCCGGCGTCCGCGCCGCCCAGCAGGGGAGGCAGCTCCTCCCCGCAGACCCGGGCGCTCCTCCTCCTCCTCCCCCTCCTCCTCCTCCTCGCGTCCCTCCTGCTCCTCCTCCTCCTCCTCCTCCTCCTCGTCCCTCCTCCTCCTCCTCCTCCTCCTCCTCCTCCTCCTCCTCCTCCTCCTCCTCCTCCTCCTCCCTCCTCGCGGGAGTTGTTGTCGCACCAAGCGTCTTCGCGCCCTTTCGGGCCCGGGACCCTCCCAGATCGCGGATCGCGGGGTGGCCTATGACGAAGCCAAGAGACGGCTCAAGATGACCTAGAGACTGCCATTGATGCTCTTAAGATGGCCCAAGTGGGCCTCAAGGCAACCACCAGGAGGGCCCGGAGGTGCCCAAATCATGGATGTTCATTCAATTCGGGACAGACTTGAATACTCTCGCCGTTTCGGGCTCCCGTCAACTCAAGACGGCACAAGACGCGTCTAAGATTGCCCCTAGACGGCCCAAGAGATCCCAAAGATAGCCCAAGTGGAAGCCAAGACGTCCTCAAGGTTGCCCAAGAGAGCTCCAAGACGGCCCCCGAAAAACAGGAGGGCCCCAAGACGGCACAGAGAGGGCACCAAGACGGACTCCGAAAGCGCCAGACTGCTCAAAGGCGCCCTCAAACGGCAGCCGCTTCCTCATCCACCGCCTTCTCCTCCTCATCCTCATCCTATGTGTCGTCCCCTTCGTCCGCCCAAATCCTCCTATTCCTCCTGCGCATCAACCTCCTCCTCATGTTCCTCCCGTTTCTCCTCCTCATCCTCCCCCTCCTCTCGTCGTGTTCCTCCTCATCAGCATCATCATCATCATCATCATCATCATCAGCATCATCATCATCAACAGCATCATCATCAGCAGCACCACTACCACCACAACAACCACAACCATCATCATCAACAGCAGCATCATCACCAGCATCATCAAAACATCATCTTTGTGGTGACCATCACAATCACCCTCAGCATCACCATCACCATCATCATCATCATCATCATCATCACCATCATCATCATCATCAACAGCACCAACATCACCATCACTATCAGCACCATCATCATCACCATCATCACCTCATCGTCAATAGCACAATCATCTTCATCATCATTATTTTCATCAGTATCACCATGATCGTCATCGTTATCGTTACCGTAGCCACTGTCAACATTCAAATCATCACCAACATCAACAACATCAACACCTCCAACAATACGACACGGGGCATCACACGTTACGGCCCACAGTGCCCCCGCGACCCGTGCCCCCTCGAACTATCACCACCTGGAATGATTGGCTGACACAATGGGGCGACGTGCCGCAGGTAACTGGGTGTTCAGTCATGTATATCTCTGTAGTATACATGTAGGTGTGCATGCACCTCAATATGTATACTATGTGTATATGAAGAAGGATTACATTGTTGCTGGTGCTGGTCGCTCCTGGACTTTGGAACCGACGGGCGTCTGGGGCAATTTTCACTGGGGCCCGCAGCCTTTGACTTTCCGAAAACAAAAACAAAACAACGAAAAACACTCTTTCGGGAAGGCATCCGCGCCGCCCCAAGAAGCGTTGTCGCGA
>CAUYUJ010001477.1:0-45000 GCA_963575745.1 Prorocentrum cordatum | reverse complement strand
AGAAGCTTCCGGGAAGCTGCCAGTAGGCCCCCAGGAGGCCCAAAGAAGGCCGCAATAAACCTAAACCTTCTCCTCCTCATCCTCGTTTTCTCCCTCTCCTTCTCCTCCTTCTCCTCTTCCTCCTCCTCTACCTCCTCCTCCTCCTCCTGCTCCTCCTGCTCCTCCTCACCCTCCTCCTCCTCCTCCACCTCCTTTTCCTCCTCCTCCTCCTCCGCACCGCGCGGACGGAGACGAGGTCGGGATCACGATTGATAATAAATCACGGTTTCCGCGTGTGATCCACGCCCGACAGGTCACATGTGACGGCTTCCGCGTGCGACCCAGGCTTGAGATGTCCCATGTGACGGCTTCCGCGTGTTACCAACATCCGGCATGCCACATTTGAAACGCTTCGGCGTGCGACCCGCGCCGGACATGTCACATGTGACAACTTCCGCGCGCGTCACCAGTGGCAGTTGTGGCACTGGTGGAGGGGTTTGCAGGCACGGTGGCGGGGTTTGCCACCGGCACGGTGGATAGTAGTAGTAGTAGTAGTAGTAATAGTAGTAATAGTAGTAGTAATAGTAGTAGTAGTAGTAGTAGTAGTAGTAGTAGTAGTAGTAGTAGTAGTGGTGGTAGTAGTAGTAGTAGTAATAACAGTAGTAGTAGTAGTAGTAGTAGTAGTAGTCGGAGTAGTAGTAGCAGTAGCAGTAGCAGTAGCAGTAGAAGTAGTAGTGGTGGTGGTAGTAGTAGTAGTAGTAGTAGTAGTGGTCGTCGTCGTTGTGGTAGTCGTAGACGTAGTAGTAGTAGTAGTAGTAGTAGTAGTAGTAGTCGTAGTCGTAGTCGTAGTAGTAGTAGAAGTAGTAGTTGCAGTAGTAGTAGTAGTCGTCGTAGTAGTAGTAGTAGCAGTAGTAGTAGTCGTAGTAGTAGTAGTAGTAGTAGTAATAGTAGTAGTAGTAGCCGTGGCAGTCGTAGTGATAATCGCAGTAGCAGCAGTAGTAGTAGTAGTAGTAGTAGTCGTAGTAGTAGTATTGTAGTCACGTAACGTATGGAAACGTGCGATTCCAGGATTCCGAGGAAAATGTTCGAAATATGTTCTGGGTGTGTTTTTGGAGATGTTCGAAATATGTTCGGAAAAATGCTTAAAAATGTTCGGAAATCGCGCCCCCCCCGGCCACGGCGCACACGTGGGGCTGGGCATTAGGCATTGGCCCCGGGAAACTCGCTGCGCGCTTGAGCAGTAGCTATGCCATCTACGCTATGCCTGCGGGGAGGCGCGAGGCCGTGGGGGGTTATTGCGTTGATATACTTTACGCATTGAAACTTCTGCATAACAGCGGGCAAAGACATCGCGATAACGATGAATGAAAGCGACCGCGTCGAGGAGAAGACGTGGCAGGAGAGGCGCCATTGCAGCAACAACGATAAACCTTTCATGACATACTTATGATGCTGCCCCCAGGCTCAGGCAATGAGCGAACCATCCGTATTCAGCGAAGCGATCCCACGAATTAGACCGTCGTGGCCCTGAACTCAGCATCGGTCAGAGCTATGGCAGCGATGCTCGGCGGGGCCCACGGCTCCCGCTCAGGCGGAAGGTTGCGAAACCAGCCAATCTGCAAACGCCCCAGGCCTCTCATGCCCCTCGATGTCACGCGGGCTGCTGGATCTCCAGGCCTCTGGGGTTCGGGGCTGATTTCTCACGACAAGCCCGGGCGCGAGCAGCATCGGCAGGAGGTCGAGGGCGCGGGCAGCAGGCGAAAACAAGATTGGGGCACGCACCACGAGAGGAAACAAACGCAGCAAGCACGAGGGGGGAATGATGAGGACGACACCACCACAGCCTCACGGAAGTTGTTCTGGAGAACGCAATCCGCTCTGTTGCCCGGGAACTTTTTTGCGCGCGTTGGCCAACATTATGACTGACACCCAACGCGAGGACATTGGCGTCCTTCGGGGGCCCCCTCCCCTGACCCACGGGCCCCCCATCCCCCATCCCCTTGGTCCTGGTCACCCCTACCTTCGCCATCTCACTGGGCAAACGGCCTCGGGGAAAGTGCTCGGCATGGTTCGGGGAGGGGGTGCTTCCGAACCCAGCGCTCTTTTCCCACATCCCGCGGCGCCAAACGAAAGGGCGCCCTGGCTCAAGGGCCGAATCGAACCGGGCTCTTGGAGCCACGACATCCACATCTCAATTTTCTTCGTCGCCATTCAGATACCAGGTGCCAGGTACCATCCGCTCGCAGGCCCCACGGCTGCTGAAACGCGAATCGCATTCGCAAAATGCAATGGGGGTCGGCTGCGACGCCAGGACCGACGCGCCGCGCATGGAACACAAGGAAGGAGAATGAGGATGAGGAAGGAGGAAGGCTGGGCTCTGACTGCACGCGACTGCCAAAGAAACCCAGCGAGGCGAGAGAGCGCGCGAAAAAGAACGGTCGAGAAGGAGGAGTCGCGAAGAGAGAGAGAGAGAGAGAGAGAGAGAGAGAGAGAGAGAGAGAGAGAGAAAGAGAAAGAGAGAGAGAGAGAAAAAAAAATAAACAAAGCAAGAAAGAGAGCGATAGATAGAGGATAGAGTCAGATAGAGAGAGGATCGAGAGAGAGGGAAAACAAAAACATGAGAGAGAGAGAGAGAGAGAGAGAGAGATAGAGATACAGATAGAGAAACAAATAGGTAACAAAAAACAGCAATCGAACAAAAAGCAAACAATAGAGAGAGAGGGAGATAGAGAAAGAGAGAGAGAGAGAGAGAGAGAGAGAGAGAGAGAGAAACAAAAAAAAAAGGAGAGAGAGAGAGAGAGAGAGAGAGATAAAAGCAAAAAACGAGAAAGAGACAGGACGCGAGGCGGAAGGGACTGCGACTTCACAGCCACTGAACTGAATGGCTGGCCTCTCCCCGCGGCGGGACGCGCGACGCTGGCGCGCCGCTGCCCCCAAACAGAGCTCCGCATGGCACCGACGCCTTGCCTGCAGAAGCGCCGCTGCGGGGTTCAGAACCCTGAGTCCGGGGGCCCATGCCATGGAGCGGGGCGCGCTCGAGCGTTGTTGGGGGACCTTGGAAGGTAAGTCGGGCAATCTCTAGTGTCTATGGCAATTTCACTACAACCGTACATAACTCGGAGAAGCAATGCATCGGGCAGGGCTACCGGGCGGGGCACTCAGGCTCAGGGCCCCGCCCCCACACGTTTGCTCCGCCCCCCTCGGCGCGGAAAGAAGGAAACGCTAGTCACTTGCTGCCGAGAGAAGCTGGCGCGAGATTCAAGCCGAGGCATCCGAGCGGGGGTGCCCCAAACGGGCCCCAACACACTCCGAGGCCTTTGGCGTGCCATCGAACGGGGCACGGGGAAGTGCACGCGTCGTCTTTCTTGAAGCCCTCCGGCGAACCCGAGGGAAGCGTTCGTCCAAACCGCGATTGGGATATGTTATCTCGGGGCCTTTTGGCGCCGCCAGAGGGGCCTTCCTTGGCCGCCGCAAAGCCAGGCCGTCGTCGAAAGACCTGCCTCATCTCGCGGCCGCCCAGGACGGCTCAGGAGACCCCTCGAATATGACCCAAGACGACCCCAGACAACTGGAGGGGACGCGAGCCAAAAAGCCCCCGAGGGCCAGCGGCGGCGCGCGGAGGGGGCGGAAGCCCTGAAACCCCATGTGTCCAGAGCGGAGGGGGCGGAAGCCCTAAAGCGCCATCATAGCGGCGGAGTGCGGGGGAGGCGGGCGCCCTAGCCCCATGGGGCCAGGGCGAAGGGCGGAGGTGGCGGAAACTCCGAAACACCAAAAGGGGCCAACGACAATGCAAGACTCACCGCGCGAGGCCGCGAGCGCGCGTACGGCGTGCGCGCGTCGCACGCTGCTCCTACAAGCATGGGAAAGGAACATGTTAACTTCGAAATCCAATCGGCCACCGTTAAAGGTTCAATTTAGTTTCCAAGCCAACATGGCGACTTTCCCACTGCGGACAATTCAAGACTCACCACGCGCGGCCGCGCGCGCGCACGCGCGTCGCACGCTGCTCGCATTCAAATTGATGGAACTGTATGAACAGCCATGTTAACTTCGAAATCCAATCTGTCGCCGCTAGGGGTTCACTTCAGTTTCCAGGCCGACATAGCGAATCCTCACCGTGGACAATATAATACCCACCACGCGCGGCTGCGCGCGCGTACGCGCGTCGCATGCTGCTCCTATGGACATGTAGGGAAAAACCATGTTAACTTCGAAATCCAATCGGTCGCCGCTCAGGGTTCACTTTAGTTTCCAAGCAAACATGGCTACTTTCCCATTGTGGACAATACAAGATTCACCACGCGCGGCCGCGCGCGTCGCACGCTGCTCCTAGTGATGAACATGTAGGAGAAGCCATGTTATCTTCGAAATCCAAACGGTCGCCGCTAAGGGTTCACTTTAGTTTCCGAACCAACATGGCGACTTTCACATGGTGGACGATACAAGGCTCACCACGCGCGGCCGCGCGCGCGCACGCGCGTCGCGCGCTGCTTCTAAGGATGAACACGCCTGAAAGCCATGTTAACTTGGAAATCCAATCGGGCGCCGCTAAAGGTTCACTTGAACTACCCAGCCAAGATGAAGACTTTCCAACGGTGGGCAAAACTAAATATCACCACGCGCCGACGCGCGCGCACGCGCGTCGCACGCTGCTCCTATGCCCGATTGATGAACAGGTCAATGTAAGACTGTAAGAAAAGCCATGCTAACTTCGAAATACATACAATCGGTCACCGCTAGTAGCTAGTCAGCTAGCAGCTAGCAGCTAATATGGTAGTTAGTAGCCACTGAGGGCGCACTTTGGTTTCCAAGCCAACACGGCGCCTTTCACATTGTGGACAGCACAAGACTCAGTTACCACGCACGGCCGCGCGCGCGTGCGCGCGTCGCACGATGCTCCGATTGAGAAACATGTAGGAACAAAAACCATGTTAACTTCGAAATCCAATTGGCCACCGTTAAGGGTTCACTTTAGTTTCCAAGCCAACATGGCTACTTTCTCATTGTGGACAATACAAGATACAAGACTCACCACGCGCGGCCGCGCGCGCGTCGCACGCTGCTCCACTTGCTGAACATGTAGAAGAAGCCATGTTAACTTCGAAATTCAATCGGGCACCACTAGGGCCCACTAGGGGTTCACTTTTAGCTCCCAAGCCAATATGGCGACTTTCCCATAGTGGACAACAACAAGAATCACCGCGCGCGCGCGTGCGCGCGTCGCGCGCTGCTTCTATGAATGAACATGTAGGAAACGCGATGCCGCTATGTCTATGTTAACTTCGGGATCCAATCGGTCACCGCTAACGGTTCAAGTTAATCCCCAAGCCATAATGGCGACCTTCCCATTGCCACTGTGGACGACACAAGACTCACCACCCGCGGCCGCGGGCGCGCTGGCCCGCGTCGCACGCTGCTCCGATAGATGAACACGTAGGAAAAATGCGAACTTCGAAATTCAATCGGCCGCCGCTAAGCCGCTAAGGCTAAGGGCTCGCTTTGATCGCCGAGCTGCCAAGCCAGCATGGCACTGCCAGATTGCAAGCGCGATTGCCAGATTGCAAGCGCTGCGCGCGCGCGCGCGCGTACGAGCGTCGCACGCTGCTCTGATTGGTGAACATGTAGGTAGGACCCATGTTAACTTCGAAATCCGATCGGCAACCGCTAAAGGTTCACTTGTTCCCACAGCAACACGACAACTATCCCATTGTGGACAGCCACTACAAACTACAATGGTACAGGGCTCACCGCGAGCAGCCGCGCGCGCGCACGGCGCACGCGCGTCGCACACTGCTCCTATGTCCTATGTCCGTTGGCATTGGATGGATGTACAATGCACGACACGCCATGCGCACTTCGAAATCCAACCAGTCACAGCCGAATGTTCACTTTAGTAACGTCAGTTCCCTGACCAACATGGCGACTGTCTTATTGCAGGAAATACAGAAGCCACCACGCGCGGGCGCGAGCACGCACCGTTGCGCGCTGCAACAATGGGCGGGCGTGCAAGAAACACAAGTTAAGTTGGAAATCCAAAGCGCCACTGGTATGGGTTCACTTTGCACTTTACCTCCCAAGCCAACTTGGCGACTGCCCCATTGCGGGCAACGCAGAACCCGCCAGCTGCGGGGCGCGGAGGGGCGGAAGCCCCCCCTAAAGCCCCCCAGGGCCAGCGATGGGGGCGGAAAGGAGCGGAAGCCTTAATAAAGCCGACTTGGGCCAGCGCAAGAGAGGAGGGGGCGGAAAACCTAAGGCCCTACAGACGTCCTAGGGCCCTAGGGCCAGCGGGGGGGCGGCAGGGGCGGAAGCCCTAAAGCACCATAGGGCCGGCGAGGGGGCGGGGGGGGCAGAAACCTCAAAGCCCCATGCCATAAGGCCATAGGGCCTATAGGGCGTGGCGGGGCGCGGAGGAGGCGGAAGCCCTAAAGCCCCCATAAGGCCCTAAGGGCCAACGGGGGGGGCGGAAGGAGCAGAAACCCAAAAAGCCCCACGGGGCCAGCGGCGGGGCGCGGACGGGGGCGGAAGCCCTTTAAGCCTTTAAGCCTTCAAGCCCCCTAGGGCAGCGAGGGGGCGGAAGGGGCGGGAACATGGTAGTGGACAGCCCAGGATGCGCCTTGGCCGCGGCGCATCTATGGGCTGGTGGGAAGGCACATCTATCATCAAGAATATATGGCTATGGGCCGAGGGGTATGCCGAGGATTTCTGCTGGGGCCCTCCTCTCTGCGGCGCGAGCCTGCCCTTCTGGGGCTCTGCTTCGGGCGCCCCCCGAGGCCCGCCGCAGCCCCGAAGAGGGTTCAACAGGCCCCCCCCTGAGGGTTCCGAAAGGGGCCCCAAGAGGCCACCCACATTGCGCTCTGCGACGTTAACACAAAAATTCGGTGGGCTTGCGCAAGGGATGCGCCGACGCGATCTGCGCGATGGGCGTGCCGAAACGATCCGCACGAGGGTCGTGCAGAGACGGCCCTAGGCCCTGGGCCCTGGGCCCTGGGCCCTGGGCCCTAGGCCCTAGGCCCTAGGCCCTAGTAACCCTAGGCCCTAGTACCTAGTACCTAGTTTAGTAGGCCCTAGGCCCTAGGCCTAAACTCTAGACCCCAGGCGCCTTGGGACCTTAGGCGTCTTGGATATCTTTGGCGCATGCTGAGCATGCGCGCCTGGACTTCGCACGGGGCGGGGCACGGGCCTGAGTGGCCGCCCCGCCCCGTAGGCCCGAAATGGCAACCCCACAACGGGCCTTGCCAGGCGCCCCGCAGCGCTCGGAAACAGCCTTCGACCCGTAGGCCTTCGACCGCCCGAATGAGGGGCCCCTCCGCCGCCAAGGGGCGCTGTGCCAGGGCGGTTAGCCGCGCTGAGCAATATCTGCGGACAGCGTGGCGCCTTGCCCTGGCGCAGGTGTTCTCGCTGATGGCTGCCGCAATGGGGGGGCGGTACCTTCGCGCCCCCCAGCTCTCTCGCACGATTATCTCGCACCATGCGCCTCAAGCTTCAAGATATCCAAGACTCAAGACGCCCAAGGCCCCGAGACGCCTACGGCGGCATACGGCCTACGGCCTACGGCCTACGGCCTACGGCCCTGAGACACCCAGGGCCCAAGACGCCCAATGACCCAAGATGCCTAAGGCCCTAAGGCCCCAAGGTACCCAGGGCGCCATACAAGGCCCCAAGACTCCTAGGCCCCAAAACGCCTAAGACCCCGAAGTACACAAGACGCCTAAGGCCCCAAGACGCCTGGGGCCCAAAGACGCGCAAGGCCCCAACATACCCAAGGCCCAAGACGCCTAAGGCCTAAGGTCCCAAGACGAATGCGTCGAACGCGCACCCCTCACGCGGACCGATGTGGAACTCCCCCCCAAGAGACCCAGGACCGATCTCCCGTGCCCATGGGAGACGCGGGCTGCGCACAGACTCGCACCGACCGATTCGGATACCCCGGGCCCCCCCGAGAGACCCCAGTAGGCCTAACGGTCCTAACGGTTGGAGCCCGGGGTCCCTCGGGGCCCAAGAAGCGCCCCAGACTGCCCCAAGACGGCCCAGGAATGCTGTCCAGCAAGTATTTTTTTGAGAAGGCGCCCAACAAAAACTTCCCACGGCTGCCCAAAAGATGCCCGCAGAGGCCCCAGGAGTCAAGTCAAGGGGTCCCGAGGGAGCCCCAAGACTGGCCCAGGGGACTCGGAGAGAGCCCCGAGGCCCGAGACGGCCCCAGAGGCTCCCAAGAGGCCCCCAAAACGGCCCAAAAGAGGGCGCCAAGGCCAAGACTCAAGACGGCCCGAGGCGCCCAAGACTCCAGCAGGGCCCCAAGACGGCCCCAGCAGGGCCACATAACAATAATAACATACCATTTACGAAGTTAGTGGATGGACATCGGCTCAGACCCACAATAGACTCAATAGACTCAATAGACAATAGACCTAGGCGCAGTGTTGGGGTGGGCTGGGAAGAGCCCTCATCATGCCCACTCTTGTACGACTCCAGATTACATTGATGACACCTCTAGGTCCTAGGTCCCTAGGCCCTTTTCGTCTGGGGCCGAGGGCGACGCGACGCCGTCGGCCAAGTTCCGAAGCTAAGCTAGGCAGCTAGGCTCCGAGCACCCCGAGATGCTGAGCCACGGCGGCGAAAACCCAACCTGCGACGCTGATGAGTAAAAACACTCACGCTGCAGGCCGCGCCGGCCTCCTCCTGGGCAGGGCGCCGTGCCGCCGTGATAAAACTCGTAAAAGTAGCTGTTGGGCCCCAATTGGGCCTCCCGCCACCGCGAACTCGAGGACCTCCCCGAGGTCCTCGTCCTCGTCCTCATGATCCTCATCAAGCCTTGAGCACCTCTTCCATTTTGCTGAAGAGCTGCTTGCAGAACAACTTCGCGGCGTCCTTCCTTGTGATGCGAGTGAACTCACGCGTGTGCTCCTGAATCCGATCCTTCTTGTGTTTCGAACCTATCAAAGCGTGGCAGCACAAACACTCGTGCTTCGTGATGTTGGCGCGCAAGATGGCCTCTGCGCTGGAGGCCAAGGCTGCGTCGACCTCGCCTGCCTTCTCCCCCGTCAAGAAGGTATTCCACTTGGTCTTGTCCGAGGTGAGAACACCATGCTCCTCAGGAAAGAGGCCGGATGGGGAACGACAAATCAAGCGAACCGGGCCAAGGCCCTCGAATTTTTCAGCGCATCCCAAATCAGAACCCCAAGCGAACACCTAAGCACGAGGGCCCTGGTCGGAACAGCGATTGAGGCCCAGCTGGCCTCAGACTTTCGGGCACGGGGAGGGGCGATGCGGCAAGGGTCGCTGCGCCAAGAATCAATGACTTTTAAAAAACAAGCCCTGCTCCTGTTCTTTTTTCGGGGGGGGGGGGCTGGAAACAAACGGCCATGCCCAGCTCAGGTAGCTGGCGCTGCTTGCCAACGCGCAACTACGCATGACCTCGCATGGGATCGAAACGAAAACGCAAACTCGAACAACGCTGCCGATCCAAGCTCTGCAAGGTGTTTCTCGGGAAATGTCTCACTACTACTTTGGTACTTTGGTGGGCTCGGCCCTGCCTGGCCCTCACCCGGTAGGCCCTGCCTACCGGGTAGGGGGTAAGGTAGGGCCGGGTAGGGCCTTAGGGTAGGGTGGGGGGTAGGGTAGGCCGGGTAGGCCCGGGTAGGGCCTACTACCCACTACCCAACCCTGCCCAGGCCCTACCCTACCCTACCCTGCCCTACCCCCTACCCCCCTACGGGCCCTGCCCTACCAAGCCCTACCGCCCTACCAGCCCTGTGCCCCCTCCCCCTCACCTCCTTGCCGCCACCTCCTCCAGCCTCAGCCTCCGCCAACCCTCATTCGTCTCATCCCCCTCCTTGCCCATGCGTCCTTGTCGCACTTCTGCAGCAAGCGGTCCAACTCTTTCGTGTCGACCTTGCCGAGGGAGCCCTGGAAGTGCGTCAAGATGTCAGCGCCCACGGCCTTCTCATTGAAGCTCGCGCACCAGAGAGCTTCAGCGCCCGCCCCCCCCGCCTTGGATTTCAGCAACTTCGCGGTCTCAACCACATGGGCCACTGCGGCGTCGCACTTGAGAACGGCAAACTCAGACAAGGCACCGCAGAAGCCGGGCATCAACGGTTCGAAACGTGCAACCAGTTGGTCCATGATCTGGTTGCTGGTGGGCATGTCCGCAAAAACGGGTTTCTGGCTGATGACGGCGGAGAGCTTCTTGTACGCGGTCAGCATAGCGCTCGAGATCTCTGGGCCTTTCCCACTCAAGTCTTTCATAACATCAGGCTTCGAGCTGTACTCAATGCAGACGGCAGTAGAGAGTGCAATTTTGCCACACTCGGCCAACGCCTCGCTCTGCGTCTTGCGGGTCTCCCAGTAGGTCTTCATAGCGGTGTCTGCGACGGTCAGCAGCTTGAGCATGTCTGAGACTTCCTTCGCCTGCGCCCAGGGGACCTCAGCGACAGACAACCAATTGAGAGCCCGCCAAGCTGCATCGACCATCTTGTCCTGGATGGCCTCCTCCTTGTTCTTGCTCGCCTGGCCCTTCACTGCGTCGTACAAGCTCTTGAAGTCGCTGTACTGCTTGATATCCTGCGAGATCGAGGATGCGAGCATCTCCTCGGCAGACCTGTGCACCCATGCTTCATGCATCTCCTTGATCCTCATCTGGATGGGCTTCGTGTCGTTCGTGGTGGTCAAGCACTCTGAAGCCTTCAACACAACCTGAATCCACGCCCTGTTCTCTTCGCTGAACTGAATCTGGCCCCAAGACCCCTGACTCGAAGCGTTATCCAACACAGACAACACGTGCCGTTGCAAAGATGCTGTCGCGTTCTCACGGAGGGCGTTGGAGGTCCAGCTCGGGGCCCCTTGGATCCACTGCTGCAGGAAGGGGATGAGATCCATCTTCTTCTTCTCGAAATCGATGTGGAGATCAGTCTGGGCTGACAACTCAACCATCTGCTTGCAACACTCGAGAAGCTGAAGCCCCATTGTCGCCTCAGCACCGACGACCCTCTTGTACTCATCCAGGCGGTGCTTCCAGAAGCCTTCCTTGGAGCGGAGTCGGATCTTGAGGAGCTTCGCAGTGCGGACTGAATTGCATATAACATCGAAAGACACCGTGGCAACACCCTCTTGCTCGGCAGGCTTCCGGGTCGATGGGGGGGCCAGGAAGTCGACGTCTTCGAGCTCGGACTGGAAAACAAAAGGAAACGAACAGGTGAGCGCTGCCACGCCCCGGATCGCCCGCAGGAAAGGATTCAGCAATTGCGTGAACGACTCATCTAAGAGCACATTATTGTCTTCCCGGATGTAGAACTCATGGAACGTCTGGGCGAGCTCGAAGAAGTCGCAAGGCATTTCGGATGTCAGAGTATTGTGGTCCTCAAGCTCGCTCATCAAAGACAGGAACCCATCGTTGAATAATGTGCCCCACCAATACTCCATTTGTGATTCATCGTCCTGGAGATGCGCCACCAAGGCAGACCACATCGGGTTGGCATAATCCCAATCAGAAGCTGGTTTGGGCGGGGGGACTGTCCAACACCCAGAGACATCATCGAACACAGTGATCGCTCGGGGCCACATGCACTTGACCCACGCTTCGAAGTTCCGCTCCATCAACTGGGCATGGCCCCACAACTTGTGAAACAGCATGGCGTTCTTTGGGGGCAACACATGGCCTTCCTCATGGAGGATCTCCAAATCAGGGATGACATCAGCAATCGGGTTGAACTTGACCATCGACTCGACCATGCAATTTGTGGCTGAGATGCAGACCTTAATCTCATGCTCAATGGTCTCAGCATCTGTCTTGCGGTTGGCTGCCTTCAGTTTCTTCATGCGCTCTCTCGCCTGAGCAGGTGACACTTGTCGGCGCTTGCCCTCTGCCCTGCTTGGCCCAAGTGATTCTACAATCAAACCCAACGAACCCCCAAGGCATGCGTAGTCCGTCGCCGTAGTCTACTGGATGATGGGCCTTGTCAGACAAAGCCCATCAGCCAATAAACTACGCATGGCTCTCGCTCGGGGGGCGCGCCTCCCCCCGGGGCCTTGGGGGGCGCTGGCGCGGGCGGATGGGGGCTGAGGCGTCGGGGCCTCTCGGATGGAATAACTGGATGGTTCCAATGTCTGAATGTCTCAGGTCTGACTCTAGATCCTGGACCCGAAAGCCCAACGGATGGCCTGCAAGATGGCTCCAATATCCCCCCATGCCGCCTCAATCGGCCCCCTTGCTATCAAAGAACTACAAACCTCAAGTGGAAAAAAATGAAACAACCAAAAAAAACACCGGAACTAAAACCGCACCGAGTGCCATAACCTCACGCAACATCAAAACTAACAAAGAGCCAGTGACGCCCTGGCAAAATATAACGCAATGCACTCTGCCTCGGGACTTGATGCGCACCATTGCGCAACGGGCAATAGCTGCTCGACTGCGCGCCAACGGCGGGGGTCGGAAGCCCGAAAGCCCCCATAGGGCCTAGGGCCGTCGGCGGGCGGAGGGGGCAGAAGCCCGAAAGCCCCATTGAAAGCCCACATGGGCCAGCGATGGGGGCGGGCGGGGCGGAAGCCCTAAAGCCCCATGGGGCCAGAGGCGGGGCGCGGAGGTGGCGGAAGCCCCGAAACCCCGCGTGGCCAGCGAGGGGGCGGGAAGGAGCGGAAGCCCCAAGGCCCCGCATAGGGCGCATAGGGCCAGCGACGGATAGGGGCTGAAGCCTGAAGCCCACTTGGACCAAGCGGCGGGGGGCGGAGGGGGCGGAAGCCCTAAAGGCCCTAAAGCCCTACAAAGGGTCAACGATGGGGGCGGAAAGGGCGGAAGCCCCAAAGCCCAATTGGGCCGGCGGCGGGGGGCGGGGGGGGCGGAAGCCCAGGCCCTAGAACCCCATAGGGCCAGCGACGGGGGCGGAAGCCTGCAAGCCCCACGAGGCCAGCGGCTGAGTGCGGAAGGGGCGCGAGCCCTAAAATTAGCCCTGCAGGGCCAGCGGCGGCGCGCGGAAGGGGCGGAAGCCCTGAAGCCCCATGTGTCCAGCGCGGGGGGGGCGGAAACCCTAGAGCGCCATCGTAGAGCCAGCGGCGGAGTGCGGAGGAGGTGGGCGCCCCCCTAGCCGTAGCCCCATGGGGCCAGGGCGAGGGGCGGAGGTGGCGGAAACCCCGAAACCCCAAGGGGCCAACGACAATGCAAGACTCACCGCGCGCGGCCGCGAGCGCGCGTACGGCGCGCGCGTCGCACGCTGCGCCTACAAGCATGGGGAAACAATCCAATCGGCCACCGTTAAGGGTTCACTTTAGTTTCCAAGCCAACATGGCGACTTTCCCACTGCGGACAATTGAAGACTCACCACGCGCGGCCGCGCGCGCGCACGCGCGTCGCACGCTGCTCGCATTCAAATTTATGAGATTGTATGAACAGCCATGTTAACTTCGAAATCAATTCTGTCGCCGCGAAGGGTTCACTTCAGTTTCCAGGCCAACATGGCGACTTCTCACTGTGGACAATGTCCAATGTAATACCCACCACGCGCGGCTGCGCGCGCGTACGCGCGTCGCACGCTGCGCCCATGAACATGTCGGGGAAACCATGTTAACTTCGAAATCAAATCGGCCACCGCTAAGGGTTCACTTTAGTTTCCAAGCCAACATGGCTACTTACCCGTACCCATTGTTGACAACACAAGATTCAGCACGCGCGGACGCGCGCGCACGCGCGTCGGACGCTGCTCCTATTGATGAACACGTAGGAGAAGCCATGTTAACTTCGAAATCCAATCGGTCGCCGCTCAGGGTTCACTTTAGTTCTCAAACCAACATGGCGACTTTCACATTGCGGACAATACAAGGCCCACCACGCGCGGCCGCGCGCGCGCGTACGCGCATCGCGCGCTGCTTCTAAAGATGAACACGTCAGAAAGCAATGTTAACTTGGAAATCCAATCGGGCACCGCTAAAGCGCTAAAGGTTCACTTGGCTTACCCAGCCAAGATGAAGACTTGCCAGCGGTGGGCAAAACTCAATATCACCACGCGCGGCCGCGCGCGCACGCGCGTCGCACGCTGCCCCCATGCCCGATGGATGAACAGGTCAATGTAAGACTGACACTGTAAAGCCATGCTAACTTCGAAATACATACAACCGGTCACCGCTAGCTAGTAGCTAGTGAGCTAGGCTAGGTAGCCCCTGAGGGCACACTTTGGTTTCCAAACCAACACGGCGCCTTTCACATTGTGGACAACACAAGACTCACTTACCACGCACGGCTGCGCGCGCGCACGCGCGTCGCACGATGCTCCAATGGAGAAATATATATATTAACAAAAACCATGTTAACTTCGAAATCCAGTCGGCCACCGTTAAGGGTTCACTTTAGTTTCCAAGCCAACATGGCTATTTTCCCATTGTGGACAATACAAGACTCACCACGCGCGGCCGCGCGCGCACGCGCGTCGCACGCTGCTCCAATTTCATGAACATGCAGGAGAAGCCATGTTAACTTCGAAATTCAATCGGGCACCACTAGGGCTAGGGGCTCACTTTTAGCTTCCAAACCAACATGGCGACTCTCCCATAGTGGACGACAGCAAGAATCACCACGCGCGCGTACGCGCGTCGCGCGCTGCTTCTATGAATGAACATGTAAGAAAGGCGATGCCGCTATGTCTATGTTACCTTCGGGATCCAATCGGTCACCGCTAACGGTTCAAGTTAATTCCCAAGCCAACATAGCGACATAGCGACTCTCCCATTGCCACTGTGGACAACACGACAACACAAGACTCACCACCCGCGGCCGCGGGCGCGCGGGCGCGCGTCCCACGCTGCTCCTATAGATGAACACGTAGGAAAAAAGCCATGCGAACTCCGAAATTCAATCGGCCGCCGCTAAGGCGCTAAGGCTAAGGGCTCGCTTTGATCGCCGAGCTGCCAAGCCAGCATGGCATTGCCAGATTGCAAGCGCGATTGCCAGATTGCAAGCGCTGCGCGCGCGTACGACGTACGAGCGTCGCACGCTGCTCTTATTGGTGAACATGTAGGTAGGGCCCATGTTAACTTCGAAATCCAATCGGCAACCACTACGGGTTCACTTTAGTTTCCACAACAACACGACAACTGTCCCATTGTGGACAATACAAACTACAATGGTACAGGGCCCACCGCGCGCAGCCGCGTGCGCGCGCGTATGGCGCACGCGCGTCGCACACTGGTCCTATGTCCGGTGGCATTGGATGGATGTACAAATGCACGACAAACCATGCGCAATTCAAAATCCAACCAGTCACCGCTAAGTGTTCACTTTAGTAACTTTAGTTCCCTGACCAACTTGGCGACTGCCTTATTACGGGGAATACAGAAGCCACCACGCGCGAGCGCGAGCGCGCGCGTCGGAGCGTTGCGCGCTGCAACAATGGGCGGGCGCGCAAAAAACACAACTTATGTTGGAAATCCAAAGCGCCACTGGTATGGGTTCACTTTTCACTCCACTTCCCAAGCCAACTTGGCGACTGCCCCATTGCGGGCAACGCAGAAACCGCCAGCGGCGGGGCGCGGAGGGGCGGAAGCCCCGGCCCTAGCCCTAAAGCCCCCAGGGCCAGCGAGGGGGGCGGAAAGGGAGCGGAGAGAGGCGGGGCCAGCGAAAGAGAGGAGGGGGCGGAAACCCTAAAATTTCCCCCTAGGGCCAGCGGCGGGGGGCGGAGGGGGCGGAAGCCCTAAAGCCCTAAAGCGCCAAAGGGCCGGCGAGGGGGCGGAAGGGGCAGGAACCTCAAAGCCCCACGCCACTAGTCACTAGTCACTAGTCACTAGTCACTAGTCAGGCCCTAGGCCATAGGGCGCGGCGGGGCGCAGAGGGGGCCCAACGGGGGGGCGGAAGGGGCAGAAACCCTAAAAACCCCACGGGGCCAACGGCGGGGCGCGGAGGGGGCGGAAGCCCTTTAAGCTTTAAGCTTTCAAGCCCCCTAGGGCTGGGGCAGCGAGGGGGCGGAAGGGGCGGAAACATGGTAGTGGACAATTTCGAGCCCCTACAGTGGCCCTACAGACGGCCCAGGACGCGCCGCGGCCGCGGCGAATCTATGGGCTGGGTGGGAAGGCACATCTATGATTTAGAATCTATGGCTATGGGTCGAGGGGTGTGCCGGGGATTCCTGCTGGGGTCCTCCTCTCTGTGGCGCGAGCCTGCCCTCCTGGGGCTCTCTGGGGCCTGCGTCGGGGACCCCCCAGGGCCCGCCGCAGTCCCGAAGAGGGTTCAACAGGGCCCCCCCTGGGGGGCCCGAAGGGGGCCCCAAGAGGCCACCCACATTGCGCGCTGCGACGTTAACCAAAAAATGGCAGGCTTGCGCAAGGGATGCGCCGACGCGATCTGCGCGATGGGCGTGCCGAAACGATCCGCGCGAGGGGCGTGCAGAGCCCTGGGCCCTAGGCCCTAGACCCCATACCCTACAGTATTATAGGGCCCTATAGGCCCTATACCCTATAAGCCCCTTGGGACCTTAGGCGTCTTGGATATCTTTGGTACATGCTGAGCATGTGCGCCTGGACTTCGCACGGGGTGGGGCACGGGCCTCGAGCGGCCGCCCCGCCCCGTAGGCCCAGAATGGCAACCCCACAACGGGCCTTGCCAGGCGCCCCGCAGCGCTCGGAAACAGCCTTCGACCCGCAGGCCTTCGACCGCCCGAATGAGGGGCCCCTCCGCCGCCAAGGGACGCTGTGCCAGGGCGGTTAGCCACGCTGAGCAATATCTGCGGACAGCGTGGCGCCTTGCCCTGGCGCAGGTGTTCTCGCTGATGGCTGCCGCAATGGGGAGGCGGTACCTTCGCGCCCCCCAGCTCTCTCGCACGATTATCTCGCACCATGCGCCTCAAGCTTCAAGATACCCAAGACGCCCACGGCCCCGAGACGCACGGCCTACGGCCTACGGCCTACGGCCTACGGCCCTGAGACACCCAGGGCCCAAGACGCCCAATGACACAAGATGCCTCAGGCCCCAAGGTACCCAGGACGCCAAGGCCCCACAACGCCTAGGGCCTAAGGCCTAAGGCCCCGAAGTACACGAAGACGCCCAAGGCTCTAAGGTCCCAAGACGCCTAAGGCCCAAAGACGCGCAAGGCCCCAACATACCCAAGACACCTAAGGCCTACGGTCCCAAGACGAATGCGTCGAACGCGCACCCCTCACGCGGACCGATGTGGAACTCCCCCCCAAGAGACCCAGGACCGATCTCCTGTGCCCATGGGAGATGCGGGCTGCGCACGGACTCACACCGACCGATTCGGATGCCCCGGGGACCCCCGAGAGACCCCAGGCCCTAGGCTAACGGCTAACGGCTAACGGTTAGAACCCGGGCCCCCTCGGTGCCCAAGAGGCCCAAGAGGCGCCCCAGACTGCCCCAAGACGGCCCAGGAATGCTGTCCAGCAAATGTTTTTTTGAGAAGGCTCCCAACAAAAAACTTCCCACGGCTGCCCAAAAGATGCCCGAAGAGGCCCCAAGAGTCAAGAGGTCCCGAGAGGGCCCCAAGACTGGCCCAGGGCCAGGGGACTCCGAGAGAGCCCCGAGACGGCCCCAAGAAGGCCCCAGAGGCTCCCAAGAGGCCCCGCCCAAGAACACGCAAAGGTCAAGACTCAAGACAGCCCAAGAAGCGCCCAAGATGGCCCAAAAGGGCCCCAAGACCCAAGACGGCCCCAGCAGGGGAACCAAGAACCCGAAAGTCGAACCTTTCGCCCCAAGACGCTCCCAGGAGGCCCCCACAGAGGCCCCCTAAGCCCCAAGCCCCCAAGACGCCCCCCTAAGGGATTTAATTAAATCAGGACCCCCGAGAAGGCTCAAATAAGCATAATACACAGCGATCGGTAACGTAAAATGATTAAATGCTCTTCACACCAAGGCTCCCCAGAGCGCACGGTGACGTAAACGCGCTGATAAGACCCAGGCTCCCAGCAGAGAGCGATGATGCAACGCGTTCCTGACACCAAGGCCCAGCCAACGCTCAGGAACGGGCAGCAAGGCAACAAGAGCGGACGTAACAAGCTCTCAACGCCAAAGCTCCTGGTACGAACGGTGGTGTGAGTAATTTCGGTTAATTTGTTTGAGGCGCTCTGTCCGTTTCCGTGCCAGGCCAGGTCTTCTAATCAGCCTCGCAGGATGGGGCGGCCTAAGACTTCGGCTGCCTGACATGCCTCCTATCCTATCCAAATCCTAGGTCCTATCTAGTCCTAGCTGTCCTAGTTACTAGTCGCCAGTCCTAGGTCCTAGGTCCTAGGTCCAAGGTCCTGGCTCCGCCAAGTCCCCCTAACATGGGCCATCCCCCATTGCCATCCGCCTCGCTCCTCCATCTGCGCTCCTCCACGCTGGATCCCAACTCCCTGCCCCCCTGTTTCATGGGCCATGAGCCATGCCATGGCTCATGAGACATTGCCCTCCCTCCTTGCTCATTTCCCTGCTGTTGCTGACCTTGCTGCGACAAATTTCGATCGACAAATCACCGCTGCAATCTGGCGCCCAGGGTTGATATTCTCTTTGAGGATCTGGTCGATGCTCACCCCGACGCCCTCGTCGAGGGCCTTGGTGGGCGGCGACTGGCGGTGCTGGCTGCCGTGTCCGATCTTGCTGGGGGTGCTGAAGGTGCTCTTGCCAGCGAGGGTGATGGCGCATGAAGGCGCTGCGCTCGCAGCCCCGCCAGATGCCATGGACAAGCTGTCGAGGGCGTCCTCCTCGCCCTCAAACTTACCAAGTCGCTGACGGCGGGCAGGTGGAGCACCGTCGGCTGCGGCAGCTGCAGGCCGCCGGGGCGCTTTCGGCACTGCTGGAGGCTTGGTGGCCGATGCTCTGGCCAATCCCTGCGCCTTGGGCCCTGGTGCTGCTTTGGGCCCCCGGGCTGACTGGGCAGGCTTCGCTGATGGCGGAGGCGCCGCAGCTGCTGCGCTGGCAACTGACAACCTGCTCCGAGATACAATCCCGCCGCCCTCGTTACTGTTATTGCCAGCGCCTGTGTTGAGCTGAGTCTCCTGACCAGCCTGAACCATTGCCTTGTAGTCGGAGGCCAGTGCGACGAAGTGATCGTACCCCTCGATCTTGCTCATGTTCTTGGCCATCAGCGGCTTCGGCCGGTTGTCGCGCTGCGTCTGGTCATGGAAGCACCAGATCTGGCGAGCGTGGTCATCGTGAAGGGTGTCTTCCTCCTTCAGCACTCGCGTATCCAATATACAAGAGGTGGTAGACCTGCAAGACACGATAGTGTGAGGCAACTTATGATCCCTAGCAGCGTCAAGCGTCATCAATATTCCACTGAGCTTGACCCCCTCCCAATCGTAGAGCTCCTGGACGTGCGGTTGCACCTGTGGGCATTCAAGCGGGGCCTTGAAGTGAGCGCAGAAGGTGGCGTCCTTGATGAAAGCGATGTCTTGGTGCATGCTAAAATCCCGGGTGTGCCGAAGGACGACGCGCTGAGGGCACCAATTCGGCTGCTTCAGCTTCTTGAGAACAGAGCGCCCCCCCTGGAACTGACTCTTGAAAGTCTCATCAGAATGGTACAACTCGATGATCTTATCCTGGTTGCCACGGCAAATGAACGCCTCAGAGACCTCCCCGCACACTCTGCAAACCCATCCGATGGGCGTAGTGATAGCGTCACCAGTATCACGGTCCTGCCAGAGAACGCAAACCTCGAACCACTCAACCTTGTTGCTCGACTCGCCGCAGATTTTACATACCCTCACCATGACCCTCTTCAAAGCAGCCTGCTTGGACTCAGAGATCACGACTTTAGGAGCAGAGCGCGCTGTGCTGGCGGCAGGCGCTGGAGCTTCATCAACCTCGCGCCACTCTGAAGGGGCTGGGGCCTGCTGCTGCTGCTGAGAGGCCTCGCCATCGCTCTCGAAGAGCTCATCTAGCATCATCGTATCCTCATCGACTGGGCGCTGACTCTCAGCGGCGACCTCCTCGACATCACGCTGCCCATCCCGAGGGGCTGTGCAGGAGGTGAAGTTCGCGGTGTGGCGCGCTGGCCGGGCCTGGCTGGCCCTCCTGGGGGCTGCCTCCAACCCCAAATGTTTGGCCCGAACGGCTCGCGGCAGCATAGGCATAAGCCTTAGGGCCTAGGGCCTAAGGGGCGTCGAAGCTTCGCGCTGTAATCACCCAAACAATGCTCGCACTTGGAGACCCTGGCTGATTCGGCGCGTATCTGGCCTGACCGAGGACTCATTCTGCATTATGTCACGAGGGGCCAGCCTAGACTCTAGACTCTAGACTCTAGACTCTAGACCCTAGACTCTAGACTCTAGACTCTGAGCCTAGGGCTACTATGTTTTTTTTTTTATATATAAAAAAAAGGCCTAGGGCCTAGATTAGAGCCGACATAGAACGTGATACATAGACATAGTACATAGTACATAGTGGCATGAAGCCTAAGACAATGAACTAAGACTAAGGACTAAGACCTGGACCTACAAGGATATCATTGCTGACTGCGCCCACGATCATCACTGTCGGGGGCCCGCGCTGGGGCATCTCGCTGTCCACATGGCACATGGGGGTGCGAGTGCAGGAGGGCAGGGTAGCTCCAGCGAGTCTGCGACCCTATGCGAGGTCATTCCACCCCTGGTCAACGCACATACTTGCTGCACCGCGTTCATCGCCCCACTCTGGCCCGCTTTCCTTAACTGTGCGATGGAATTAAGACTACGACTAGGACCAAGTAGAACCCTTTGGGCGTGAGCTTACTTGCATGCGCGCAGCGAGACAACATGGAAAACCCTGCGAGCTGGGGTTGCCCAGTGGGGCCCAGAGAAACATCGGGCAGTCCGAATCCACCGCCATCCTGCCTAAACCTGACCCCTGGGACCCCTGGGAAAACACGGCACATCGTTTCGCATGAGACGCATGCCCTGGAACCTCAAAGACTCAAAGAGACCCCCTGACCTCGGCGCCCCTGCGGGTCAGAGGAAGAAGGAGGAGGAACAAGAAGAGGAGGACATCAGCAGATTCAGTAAATGAGGAGAAGGAAGAAGTGGAGGATGAAAAAGATGAGAAAAAGGAAGAAGGGGAGGAGGAAGAAAAAGAAGACGAATTTTAATATAGATACGGAAGAGGAGAGGATGAGGATGAGAAAATGCTTCGGTGCCGTGGTGGGCTCTCTCATTCCAGCCTCATGCGGCCTGGTGCCCGGGAGACCTCAAGGACATTGGACCAACGTGTATTTTTCTGAACGAACCTGGCTTGCGACAGGAAGGATGCCCGGTACCCGGTATACCCTGCTGCAGGGCTGTCGCAATAAGAAATAAACTGTTGCAATAAACCCCTGCAACTGCCCATGGAAAAGAAATGCCACGTCTCCCGTGCCCGCCCAATAATGTCTGGCGGCTAGCGTGCTGGCTCTTGCCACCAAGGCATGGTGGGGCAGAGGTAGAATGGGTACAAGATGGCAGCAATGCAAGGGAGCGAGAAACCCTCCCCGCTCAACTTTCGAAGCTGGTTGCTCGAGAAGTGGCTCAAATCAGCTATTGCAGGCCAACCTTGCAAACGCATCATGTCTGAACCGCTCAGCACATAGTCCATCTCAAAAGAATACAGCATCGATGAGGTCAACATTGTGCCCGTACCCTCCTTCCAAGGAGACCTCGCCACAGACTGGCTGATGTTGGCGAACCAGCCTTTCCGACCTGCTGCAACCATGTCGGCGGGGGCGTCCAAGCCCAGGTCCGTGGACTTCCTCCTGTTGTTCTTCCTCATTGTCGACATGCGGGCTGCCCAAGCGCAATCAAGGATGTCGTGGATATTGGGGCGACATGGAACGCCGCGCAAGAGGATGCCCGGCATGGTAGACCACCCATTGCATGTATCACTGATGCCCAACTTGTGGCGGGCCATGACTGAATCGGACTGCCACAGAGCGAACGCCTTCTTGTTGCGGTTCCGGGCGCCCTCCTCCTCCTCGACGACCTCCTCCTACGAAGGGTGTCCAATTGAATATTTGGTGGGTCCAACGGTTGGAGGCATGGCATGGGCCCCAATGGCCCACTGGCAATCCTCTAAAATCTAAAACCCTAAGTCCTAACATGACAGACATGATGGCGCTGGGCCGATACTCTGATACTCCCTGGACGGGGGGGCATTTACTGAGATGTCCTGCTGATCCGCGAAGCGGTGTCTGGCTGCAATCGCTTCCGAGGGCTTGGCCCAAGGCCTTGGGCCAAGGGCTATAGCGGCTAGGGCTACGGCTAGGGCGGCTAGGGCCTAGCCGCTATACGCTATAGTATAGTATATACATAGCCGCAGCCTGGCCCCACCCCCTGCTAATCATGGCCTCAGCATCCATCACCAATATCCCCCATGTGCGCTGCATTGGCCCGGCGAAGCCCAAAGATAATTAAGGGAGGGGGTGTTTGGTAATCATTGTACAAGTGCAACATCGCGATGGAGCCTGTTTTGGGTTGTCTTCGGGTGGTTTTCGGGCGTCTGGGGCTGCGCTGGAACGGTTACGATGTGCAGTGTAGTTACTACCTACGCACTACCACTATCACAACGAGGGCAACTGCGCCCCCCAGGGATGTTGCACCCAAAAGGGGGGGTACGTGCAACGCTTTTTCCCGATTCCCGAACGCGCGCGGGGGCGCCAACCCAGAGGGGGGACGGCGCCTGCAACGGTAACGGCCTGGCCCCAGCACGACCAGCGCCAGCCCGACGCCCAACATACCAGCCTGCACACTGACACATGACATACATACATACATACCACCACGACCTACACCACGAATAGCAGATAGCACCAGCGCCACCAGCAACACGACCAGCGCGAGTTACTACCTACAAGCATCTCGGCGCACCGCCTGCGCCATGCCAAGGTGGGGGTGAATGCAGTGCGGCGCCTGCTGATGGGCGGCCAGTGTCAACCGGTAACTGGTGGAGACGCACGCCGCAAGCCCTTCCTACCGTTGCTCGGCGCCCCGACGGGGGGGGGTGATGCTGCCGGGGCCGAGCAGGCCTTGGACCCCAGGCCCTCTTGGCCACGTGCGAGGGGCGTGCCAAAATTGGTGCGGTAGCCGCATGCGAACGCTGGCATGCGGGCCTTCGGTGGAACTCCCTGCGGGGCAACGAAACGCGTGAGGGGTGCGCCAAAATAAATGAAGTGGCTGCATGCGAACGCTGACACTTGGGCCTTCGGCGGGGCTCCCCCCTATGGCCCCTATGCCCTATGGCCGTATGGGGCCACGAAACGCGCGAGGGGTGGGCGAAAATGGTTGACTGGTTCGGAGGCCAGAGGCAGGGGTCGGAGGAGGAAGGGGAGGGAGGAAGGGAAGAGGGGAGAGGGGGCGAACGCGGGTGGCTGTGGCTGTGGCCCAGCCTCAGCCCAGGCAAGCTGGCTCCTGTCATGCAAGGCTGAGACTCGGGCTGGGCTGCTTACCTGGCTTACCTCAATCTGGGCAGCCAGGACTGCTAGGATGCTAGGACCTAAGAGACTGTCAAGGTAGGCGCGGTGCCCAAAACCTTACTCCGGGCGCAAGCTGAAGCCAAGCTGGCCAGGCCAGGCCCCAGCAGCTGGCCACGCTCTGGGGAACCCAACGCCCAGAGCGATCCCAGGCCAAGCTTAGAATCTTAGAAGGCCCCAGGCCACTAGGCCCAATCCCCCACGCCCTCGGCCCTCGGCCCTCGGCCCAGGCCTCATGCCATGGCCTCGGCCTAGAGTCTAGAGGGCCTAGGGCCTATAGAGCCTAGGCTATATGACACCAAGGACCTAAGTTTAGGCCCTATGGCCCTATGGCCCTGCGCCCAAGGCCCTGGGTTCCAGGCCCTATGGCCCTAGGCCCCCTAGGCCCTAGGCTCTCCTCTCTAGACTCTAGACTTAGGCTCTAGGCCCTAGGCCCTAGGCTTAAGCCCCAAGCCTAAGCGCTAGATCCTGGGCTGCAGCCCTGCAAGCCTAATATGACTATGACTATCTATCTATGATGCCCCAGGCCGCAGGCCAAGCCAAGCTCAAGCAACTGGCCGTGCTCGGCGTGAGCCCGAGGCCCAAGGCCCTGGCCCAAGGCGATCCCAGGCCAAGCTTAAAGGCCCTAGGCCACGAGGCCCCAAGCACTCATGCCCTTGGCCCCAGGCCAAGGCCTGATGTCACGGCCTCGGCCCAGGCAGGGCCTAAGGCCGACCTAGGACCTAGGCCTATGGCATGGCCTAGGGCCCTAGGGCCTAGGGCCTAGGGCCTATGGCCCTATGGCCCCAAGGGCAGGCCATGGGCCATGGGCCCCAGGTCCTATCCTATCGGCCCTAGGCCATGAGCCCAGGCCCTTGGCCCTAGGCCCTATGCCCCAGGCCGAAGCCCTGCAAGCCTGACCCCGACGCCCCAAGCCGCTGGCCCTGGGGCCAATGGATGAGGGCGTAAGGCATAAGATTGGTCCCAGGCAAGGTCCTGGTCCTAGGCCCTAGGCCCTAGGCCCTAGGCCCTAGGCCCTAGGCTAGACCCCAGGGTCTGGGGCCTGGTGCCGCGGCCCCGGGCCCTGGGCCCGAGGCCCTAACGAGGCCGAAGGCCGCAGGGCGTGGGCCTGCGCCCCAAACCAATGGGGCCTCACCCCCAAATCCGCCATGCGAAAACGGCCACCCCCCCCCCCCCCTTTGAGAGCTGCGCTGGGTTGTGGCACAGCCTCAGCCCAGGCAGGCTAGCGGCTAGCGGCTAGCGGCTAGCTGTCTCATGCTAGGCCGCGGCTAGGGCTGGGCTGCTTACCTCAAGCTAGCAAGGCAGCGAGGCGACTGTCAAGGCAGGCGCGGCGCCCAGAACTTACTCTGGGTACAAGCCGAGGCCAAGCTGGCCAGGCCAGGCTCAAGCAACTGGCCACGCTCGGGGAAAGCCCAAGGCGACCTCAGGCCAAGCTCAATAGGCCCTAGGCCCTAGGCCCTGGGCCTAGGCCCTGGGCCTAGGCCCTAGGGCCCTATAGGGCCTAGGCCTAGGCCCTCACGCCCTCGGCCCCAAGCCTGGGCCTGAGACCATGGCCTTGGTCTGTGGCCTTGAGCACCGAGGACGTAAGTTTAGGCCCGAAGGCCCTAAGGCTTAAGGCCCTAAGGCCCTAAGGCGCCGAGCTCGGGGCCCTGGGCCCCAGGCTCCTCCAGGCTCTCGTCGAGAGTCCAGGCCCTAAGCCCTCAGCCCTGCGCCCTGCGCCGCAGCCCTGCGAGCCTAAGCCGATGCCCCAAGCCGCAGGCCAGGCCAGGATCAAGCAGCTGGCCACGCTTGGGGCGAGCCCAAGGCCCAAGGCGGCCTCAGGCCAAGCTAAGTAGGTCCTAGGCCCTAGGCCACTAGAGTCACTAGGCACTAGGCCTAGGCCCTAAGGCCCTAATGTACTATGGCTTAGGCCCTAGGCCCTAGGCCCCAGGCCTAGGCCCTCGGCCTGAGGCCATGGCCTCGGCCTAGAGCCCAAGGGCCCCTGGCCCAGGCCCTATCGGCCCTGGGTCCTAGGTCCCAAGCCCTGAGCCCTAGTCCCTAGGCCCTAGGCCGAAGCCCTGCAAGCCTAATCCCGCCGCCCCAGGTCGCAGGGCCTGGGGCTTGGCCCCAGGCCCCAGACCTGGCCCGAAGGCCTTAGGCCTTAGGCCCAAGGCCCTAGGCCCTAGGCCAGGCCCCAGGGCGCTGGCCCGGTGCCCCAGGCCACAGCCCCCCAAGCCCGGTCGCAGAAAATGTTCGGCGGCGCGCGCGGCCTGGAAAATGTTCGCCGGAAATGTTCGGCGGCGCGTTTCTCCCCGGGCAACTTACACGCTCGCTGCGCGTGACCCTGGAAAATGTTCGGAGAAAATGTTCGGTTGCTTGAAAATGTTCGAAAAATGTTCGAAAAATGTTCGAAAAATGTTCGAAAAATGTTCGGGCCTTTGAAAATGTTCGAAAAATGTTCGAAACATGTTCGGAACCATGATCGGAAAATGTTCGGAAAATGTTTGAAAAATGTTCGGGGGCAAACGCTCGCCGCCGAAAATGTTCGGAACGGGTCGGCTCGCCGGGACGAGTCGTCTGCGCGGCGCGCAGCAGGCCGCGCGGCCCGGGGCCGCGCGGCCGGGGGCCGCGCGTTGCGGCGCGCCCCAGGGCTGCGCGCCCTGCGGCGCGCCGCCAAAAGCCTCTGCGAGCCACCAGCACCAAGCCATGGGCGCTGAGGCCAACGGTCTTGGCCTCCCTGGTGAACGCAGAGACTTCAGCAGCGGAGGGCGAGAGAGAGCAGGAACAATGGGCGTGGCCCACCCGATGGGCCACGTCCATCGTTGACTCAACGATGGGCCCCCTGGCGGGTCACGCTGTTGCGAACAATGTGCAAGAAACAAATCACAAAAGAGCGGCTGTTGGCATAGGCATAGGCACGGCTGGGTGGCGCCAGCGCGCCTGCAGCTGCGCCGTGACCTCGCACCTGCGGGCAGCATCGAGTTCCTGCTGCTGCCCCTTCCCATGCTACTGCTATAGCTGCTATGGTTTACATGTTTACATGCCATGATGTAACTCTGATAAGATGCATGGCGCAAAAAAGCCCGCCACAGAAAACGCGCGTTCGGAAGCGCATCGCTAAAATTACAACGCGTGAAACGTAAAGTTGAGATTACAAAAAAAAACTGGCGCAACATGATTTCCAACTTGCATATCATAATCTGTAGTTACTGTAGTTGCGCTAGCGGTGCAGGTGCTGAACATACGCGGCGCGAGTGACTCAAAACATCGATGATAATTGCGCGTGCGATCCAGGTATTAATATATTAAACATTTTAATACTTTAATACTGGCAAATGTCCTGGGAAAATGACGTGAGTTTCGTTTTGGTTTTGGGGGGTCGTTCTGCGAGACAGCTGGTTTGCATGGTAGCTGCTATTGAAACTGCGAAACGGGATGTTTGATACCAGGGTAAACTTTATCAGTTAAGCCATGCGTGTGTTCAAGACTGTACGCGCACAAACAATGTGGCCCACCGGTGCCCTATACTATAGGCCTAGGCTATAGGCTAGACTCTAGACCCTCGCACGCATGTCCCATGCAGCCCCTTGGCCGCACCCCTCACGCGGGCGCTCGATGCGGGCCCGTGAGCTCCATGAGAGGTTCTCACCGCCTCCCCCACCCCCATCTCTTGCGAAACCCATCCCCGATAGACAGATCATGCCAATGCGGAGCTCTGATAATATGTTCCAAGTGGTTCAAGAGTCTCCCAATGCCCACAGCCCAAAGACTCCGACCTGCAAGCAAGACTCGACGGACGGGCTGGCCGCAAGCCTATCATGAGATATTATTGCCCCGATCTCCTGTTCAAAGTCCCCCATGATCGCTGTCGACGGCCAGAAACGCATTTTCATCATAGAAGATCGTCGATGGTGCACTGGCGGCACTGGAGTTGGAATAACTACTTTCGGTGTCCCATTGCTGCAGCTCGCTGGGGGTGTCATCAACGGGGGGGGGGGGAACGATTGCAACGATTCGGATGATAGCTGAAAGCCGTAGCTACTTGTTAACTGTTAACCAACATCCATGGCATCACGCCATTACGCCGTATGCCATATGCCATATGACATACGACACCAACGCACTACTCTTGCATCGTTTCCCCCCCGCACCCCTGCGTGCGCGCGCGGTGGGGCACCCCTGGGAAATGACCAGATTTGCCAGGCCCCAGGGCGCGCCAAAACTGAGGCACTGGTTCCCATCTTGAGCCGGGAAACCTTCTGGCGCAAGTGCCCCCCCCCGCCTTCTACTCTACTTCTACTTTCGACTGAGACTTCTTAGAAGACTTACCTGGTACCTGGTGGTTGCCTGGGCCTGGGCCACACGCCCCCCTCGCCCCTGGCCGCCGAGCTGCTCCAGAGTTCTCAAGCAGCAAGCCCAACATACGACGCACGGGCCACGGTGAGTGCGGCGGCGACAATGGGGGGGCCTTCAATGCTCAACGCCTTCAACAACCCATGCGACGCCTGCTACATCGATGGCCACTGCGATGAAGATGCGGCCCCACCCTGACCCCTGCCACACGCACCCCGTCGCCCATCTGACAGGGCCAACGGCGAAGGCGGAGGGATCTGACACCACGCGGATGGGGGGGGCGCGCTTCACTGGGAAGGTCTGGCACGCGAACAGTGAGCCAACATGGGCAAGGCGGATGATCGACATCACATGGGAGGGGGACAAGGTCAGGAATCCAGAGCTCCAATTATCTCCGAGGGCGGCTCGACTTTCGCATGTGCTCTAAACTCTAGAATCTAGAAACAAACCTGAACGCAAAGCTGCGAGCAACGTCCTGCCGGGCTGCAACGTCCTCCTCCCGCAACCTCGCGGGGAGAATGTTGGACACGGAGGTCGGCGGCTGCAGCGTGCGAAGGTTGATGATGCTGTCGACCCTCTGCGAGATCCACTGCAGCGACCTCTCGCCGCCCAGCATGTCGTCTATGCCCAAGATGTACAGCCTTGCGCGGAGGCGGGTGGGAGCCGGCGGTGACCAATCCTGGCCCTGGTCCTGCTCTTTCCTGTTTACTCTCCGTTTTGGCATCATATCCAATCGGGCCACTCCCCAGGCCCCCCTAGGCCCTACGTCACTTCATCCTCCTCCTGCTCACCTGCCTCCTCCAGCCTCTCCCTCCTCATCCACCCCCCTCATCCCTCCCTCCCTGCTTATCCTCTGTCCTCCTTCCTCCTATCCTCTTCCTCCGGGCCCTCGCCCCCCCCCCCTCCCCCTCGCCTGCCTCCTCGTCTCAAGTGCTGATGTCTCGGGCGGGGGGGCTCTGAGCTGGACATCGGCATCAAGGAGATAGAACTGAACACTGAACGAAAGCCACAAACAAAAACCCGCGGCTGAAAACATCGCAAGGGAGGGGGGGGGGGGGGGCGGACCGAATCTGAGAACAACCGCAACTGAGCGGCAAAAAAAACATCAGGCGGCCTTGGCCACGCAAGCTCTGAACCGCCAGGGACTTCATTCAAGAAGCCAAACCTCAGAGACTCGTATTCTATTCACCCGACTCCTGGGCGTTGAAGGACCACGGCCCATGCTCAGGCCTGAAAGGCCTTGGCATGTGGCTAGAGTCGGCTAGAGCGGCTAGCGGCTAGCGGCTAGCGGCGGCTAGCGGCTAGCGGCTAAACGGCTATGCTTATAGCTGCTATAGCTGCTATGGCTATGGCATATGGCCATGGCCTCCGGAATGGCCAACGACGATTTTTTACTGGATGGGGGTCAGTGAGGTTGTCCGAACTACGTTCGATCCCGATTGGGGAGCGGCGGGCCTCTTGCGATCCATCTCGCTCCAAACGGAAGCGTCCATGAGGAACACTTGGATGCTGTAGCCCAAGTCCGCGCACATCTGGCAGAAACACTCTAAGTAGCTCTGGCCGCCAGTCTGGCCGGCCTTTGTCTTCCTCGTCCTGAACTCCTCAATCTCCTCCACGCAAAAGGCGTGCGGTCTATCGTTGCGAAGATGAGAAAACCAATCCTCGAAGACAGTACTGAATTTGCCGTGCTGCTCGGGCCTAATGCCCGACTGGCTGTTGAAGTAGTTGGAGAATGGCTGGCATGGAAGGCCCACAGTTGTCATGTGCGGCCTCTGGCGAGGTGGGCAGCAAATGCCATGGGCCTCGCAAGTAGAATACTCTGGGTTCGTTGCGTCTGCCATGCTCTGGTACAGATGCCCGTCCTGCAAGTCTGCCCTGAACACCTGCTTCAAGAAACGACGCGCCAGAGGTTTTGTATCATTGAAGCTCTGCGTGGCGGTGTCCATCATGAAAGCCTTGAACACTGCGCACTCTGCGCCGGTCCCTGAGCAACAACTTTCGTGGATCATTGGCTTGATAGGCCTCAGTGGCAATCTCGCCCGGTCTGACTCCATTGCCACAATTATAGGTTGCATCCACCACTCAGCGCCGCGAGGAATTGGAATTGGCGGGTGGCTGCGAAGCCAAGCCGCTGGCATCTTACCGTGAGGCGGCGCTGCCGCCGCGCTGCGGGGGCAACTGCTGACGCTGCCAGCACCACTTGCAGCCGGCGACCTCGACCTCGACCTCGACCTGCCCCCTCCCGCAGATGGCGACTTCTCCGGCATAAGTCCTGAAAGGCTGAGGCTGGGACTGTGACTGGGGCTCGCCTGAGGATGCAACGCCTGGGGCGACCCACCAGGACTGGAAACTGCATGCCAATCTGATCCGTGCGCTTCCCTGCTGGCGTCTGGGCCCTGCTCGAAACCGCACTCAGAACCTGCCTTGACAAACCTATATGTGGCCTTGCTCAATAATGATGATGGTGCCCCATGCGACCTGCCGCTCGACCTGGGCCTGGATCTCGACCTGGATCTCGCGGAACCAGGCCCTGGCGACTGTGAGCGCTGGCGGGGCGCTGCCTCTGGCGAAGGTGGAATGACCTCAGGCTTGAAATCTGAATCGCCTGACTGGGGCGCTTCAGCGCCCGATGCCTGGATGTCGAATAGCATGGCCTCAAGATCCCAGCTGTCAGGCCCACCCTGGCTTCCCATCGCAGCAGAGGGAGCGTGTCCGCACAATACTAAGACATAGAATATGAAGAACCAACTAGGGCATGCGCACATCGGAAGACGGACCTGAACGCCTGAACCACAAAACTGCGTCCACAAGACTGCGTCGACCAAAGAGGCACATCGCAAATCTGATAATGGAAGAGCTGATCAAGGAAGATAATGCAACGCAACGCAATGCGACCTTCAAAGCGACGCCTGCGGGGAGATGCGAGACCTGGTCATCTCGAACGCGAACAAACCCAATAATTATGGTTGAGGCTCAAGGGTGCCCCGTCTGACCTGTCTTGCATCAGCGGGCAGGGCCACAGGGGCCCACTCAGATTGGGGCTTGAATAATAGCCATTCGCCCCCACCATACCTGGACCAGCTGGATGAGGATAGCCTGCGTTCATACAATGTCTGCGCGTCCTGGTCCTAGCCGCCGGTCCTAGCCGCTAGCCTACTTTCCTAAGACCTTAGGACCTAAGACTAAGACATGCCTCACTACCTACTTAGGACCTACTTCCCCAAGGCATGTCCCACTACCTACTTAGGACCTACTTTCCCAAAACATGCCCCACTGGCCTACTTAACTTAGGACCTACTTTCCCAAGACATGCCCCAGTACCTACTTAGGACCTACTTTCCCAAGACATGCCCCACTACCTACTTAGGACCTACTTTCCCAAGACCCGAAGCCAAGACATGCCCGACTACCTACTTAGGACCTACTTTCCCAAGACATGCCCCATTACTTACTTAGGACCTACTTTTCCAAGACATGCCCCACTTTCCCAAGACCCAAGGCCAAGACATGCCCCACGACCTACTTAGAAACGGCCCAAGACATGCCCCACTACCTACTTAGGACCTACTTTCCCAAGACATGCCCCACTTTCCCAAGACCCAAGACCCAAGACATGCCCCACTTCCCCAAGACATGCCCTCGCAGAGCAGATGAGATGGCCAGCGGGGAGGCCTGCACAGCACTCCCGAAAAAAACTGCGTTGATTGAATGTTTTTCTCTTGGCCAAGCTTGCAAAGACATCCGCAAGGACGCTCTGCTCCGCGCCTGGACGACGGTCACGCTGCGTCCAACTCCGCGTCGGTCATGTCCACGTATGTGCGAGGCCTCTCGTACATCACGTGGCGCAATCTGCCCTCTGGGTCGTCTGGCGGTATGTCGCGGCCCCTGATGAGCCACTGTTTGACCAACCGTAAACAATAATCGGATGGCAACTCGTTTGGGGGCTTGCCAAACGTCACCTGCTTCTTGCACTCGAGCGTGTCGTATGTGTTCCTGTGGCAACCGCACACTGCGCCCCAACCGATCTGGACCCCCCGGGAAAAGACGCCGGCAACATCCCAACCGCGCCAGTTGAAACTCCGAGGAACTCCGCGGCCTCGGGCTCCACCGCCGCGGCCTCTGCCAGCTGCTGGCGCCGCTGGAGCGGCTGGGGGCGGCGGCGGCAGCGGGGGCGGCATGTCGCCACCTGGATCTCCATGTCCGCCGCCGTCGCCGCCCCCGGGGCCGCCGCCCTCGTCGCCGCCTTCGCAGCCGCTGGCATCCCCATCGACGCCGAAAAGATCATCGTCCCATGGGTCATTATCTTGGACTGCTGCGAGGTCTGCGTCAGGGCCAGCCAGCACGACGTCTCCTGCATGGTCTCCGCCATCGCCGCCATCACCGCCGAGGTCCACATCGACGATGGGCGCGAGGACTGGCTTGGCTTCTCCTTTCGAAGAACCCCCCTTGGCTCTCGCTTGGCGAAGGCGCCTCTTGGGGCCACTCCAGAAATTGAACTCGTCGTCGTCTCCTGTTACACCGACTGCATAGACCTCCAGCCCGAAGCCTGGGACGAAATTGAGTCTCTCGGAATCCCCAGCGAATATTCGAAAAAAAGAACAAGACCAAGCAACCTCAGCATTAAGAATGGCACAAACTCTCCACGCATTAGATATTCCCAAGTGGTCAGACTCGCAACCATCAAAATCTAATGAAACTCTGCCGAATTCTGCTGCATACTCCACAGCCCCATCATCCTTGGACTGACATAAAAGGGGCCATATCCATGTGCATCGTATTAAAATTTATGTAGCTAATGTGCCACCACGCAATCGTATCCACCTCTGGCGAGAAAAACTTCACAACCAGCGCTCCCAAGTCATGCAAGCGCCGGAGCTCTGAATCCTTGGCAAGGACCCGCCTAGTGAGCTGGCTGAATGCGCTGGCCATGGCGATGCGGGACTGCCCCATGAGGCCGCACAAGCAGAAGCCAGCGATGAAACAAAGGCGAACGCCCCTCGAAGACGTTCGCTTGGGCTGGTCAGCTGCCAGTAGCGGAAGATGCCGCTGCTCCCAAGCAACGACGAGCACTTGCAACGCAGAGTTGGAATGAGAAAGAGCCCTGCACGCCATCCGATCAAGAGGGGGAAGCCACTCCAAGACAACATATGGCAATGTCTGGTCGATAAAAGATACCCGTGCGCCGTGATCAGCATTGCGCGCGGGAATGTCTGCAGGAACTTTGTAGCTCTGAGATGATGACCACTGCGCGTACTGCTGGGCATTGGCCAGCCTCTCCTCGCGGGCTGTCTGCACTGCATGTCTCGATCGTGTCCGCGCGCTTCGGGTCGCGACCTCCAACCCCCCCAAGCCTGCCTGGATGGCCAACGCGTGAGAGTCATCTGTGATATCTGGAAGAGCTGAACGAGGCGCTGCAAATATGCCGAACGCAGGGGCGCCCACGGATGAAGATACCTGGCCCATCCGCCCCTGCCACTCGAGTCGGTAAAAATCATGCCCCCGGCGTGCAATCACGTCGCGCCTGTGGGCATGAGCTGCTCGGAATACGGCTTTCCTCTCATGTTTGGTCCATGTCCTGCCGCGAAGGTAATCTCGTATGCAAGCGCGCTCGAGGCCGCCATAACCTCGGGAACACTGCAAATGCACGGGAACACGGCTGCGCCCAAACAGCGCTTGTACAATGATCCTGGCCCTCGAGATGCTGGAACGCTAAGGGCGGTTCCCCCCCCCCCAGGGGGGGTCGCGTTGAGGGCAGGGCCCCGGCAGGATAGGTCCGGTGGGGGAAGAGTAGGAGGAGGAGGGCGGCATGGCATGGCATAGCATAGGCATAGGACACAGGGACATAGGGCCTAGGGCCATAGGGCCTGCCATAGGGCCTAGGGACATAAGGCATAAAGAAAATCAAGCTGCCGCTATTTATCTGATGCCATAGTATATGCTATCTGCTATATTCGCACGATGTACCAATCTTTCTGCCGCGGGGCCACTGTTGGAAACTAGAATCTAGAACTCGATTTACCAACCGTTCGGCCCGTTACGTTAGCCGTTCGCCTTTACGCCGCAGGGCCTGCATGCGAAATCAGTTGTGACTCTAAGACTCTAAGACTCTAAGACTAGGTTCCTCGAGGCCTCCTCCACCTCCTCCCCCCCCCTCCTCCTCCTCCTCCTCCTCCTTTTCCTCCTCCTGCTCTGAGCCACCCTGGCCAATTTCGTAAACCTTCTTGCTGGGTTCTCCTCCTCCTCTCCTCTCCCCCTCCTCCTCCTCCTCCTCTTCCTCCTCTAAACCCTCTCTCTCCTCCTCCTCCTCCTACTCCTCCTCCTCCTCCTCCTACTTCCTTCCTACCCCTTCTCCTCCCCCTTCTCCTCCCTCCTTCTACTCCTCCTTCCTCCTCCTCCTCCTCCACCTTCCTCCTCCTCCTCCTGTGCTCCTCCTACTCCCCCCCCCCCCCCCCCCCCCTCCCCCCTCCCCTCCCCCCCCCCCCCCCCCTCCCCCCCCCCCCCCCCCCCCTCCACCTCCTCCTCCTCCTCCTCCTCCTCCTCTGCCTCCTCCTCCTCAACCTCCTTCTCCTCCTCCTCCTCCTCCTCCTCCTCCTCCTCCTGCCTCGGAGCTGATCCTGGATGACCTGAAATCTTGGCGCTACCATGGGGCTGTCGCACTCGTTACCTCGCTAGATTTAGATCGAACGAGCATTTAAATTTAGAGCGCCAGCGAACCAATCAAACCCACAACTTGCAATTTCTGCGCAACGCAACGCAATGCAACTCACCCCCTTGGAATGAATGGGCGAATCAATGCGAACTGAGCCCTGGCAGCGGCACTGTTACTTATGCTTGCTGATACGGCGTGGGACTTAGGATTTGGGTAGGACCTAGGACCTAGGACTTACGCACTTAGCAAGTAACAACTAGTAACAATAATTAAGGTTAGGGCGAGGAGGGGGGGTCTGTGGACATTTGGGGAAAGGCCGCCCTGGGACCTCTCCGGGGCCGCTTGGACTTCCTCATCGCTCCTGGGCGGCCCTGCCTGCGCGCGAGGCGAGCTGCCTTCGCTGGGTCTGCAGGCGCGCCCCTCTGGAGCCTCCGCCTCCGTCTCTGGCCCCTCGAGCTGCCCTCCGGGCGGGCGCACGTCGACCGCGAGAGCTGCAACTCGCGGCGCAACCTCTGGCTCAGATTTCAGAAGGTGCGCCCTCGGCTTCGACCCCCGCCCCACCCCCCTGACTGGGCGCCAAATCACCGCGACGCCGGGGGGGGGGGGCGGCGGGAGGGGGGGGGCGGGCGTTGGCCCCATGCGACGACGCGCAAATCTCGGCGCCAAAATCCCCACGCCCCTAGCAGCTGGCCCTAGCAAAAAACTTCGCAGGACAGCTGTCCTCTGACGCCCAAACTCCTAGACTCTCTAGACTCTCCTAGACCTCCCCCCCGAAGCACGACTGACAGACAGACTCTGACGGTCCATGGGAGGCGAAACCATATATATGTCATAATATATGTGTTGCAATGGTCCCTGGGCCTGCCTGGCGAATTCCAGTGCGGCATTTTGCTGGTTCACTGGGTGACTTGAAGGAAGGGATCGGAGGATCGTTGAAACGACTCAGAATGCTCGTTCGGAACTCGCCAGGGCGCCACTCTGACTCTCCAGCCCATGCACTCAACTTCATGGGTGCCTCGACTTTGAAAGGAGCCCCCCCCGGGGGCTGGGGCCCTTCTGCCCTCGGGCGCGCAGGAAGGGGGGGGGGCATCAAGTCTTAACTTAATATTTGACATGGGAAGCCTGAGGATCAAGAAATCTGCTGAAGCCCTGCTGAACGGAATGGCGTTCGTCTGGGCCTTCCGGCAAAGGCGCCTGATCTGAGCGTTGCGGCACTCGATTGAACCGATGTCTAGGGCAGCCTCCTGGTTGACCGCTGTCAACGTCGCCATGCAATCGGAACTGGTCAGCTTGGCCGCTGTCGGCCATGTGGTGACCACAGCCTGGCGGTGCAATCCGAAAGCTGCAATGCCATCAATGCCCTCCCCGACAGAACCCCGCCCCTTTCCCCGGCCGAAGCTTCAGGGACCAAATTAATGTAATGTTCAATGCATGGGATTAGTTTAGTTAGTTAGCGGTTTGGTGTTTGGTTGGGTTAGAGTGGTTAGTGACGTGGTATGGTTGTATGGTTAATACACGGGACTGATGTGTAATAGCTACAATTATGTAATATGAATATGTAACGTAGAGTAGGACAAATTGCATAATTGGCATATCGCGCGCGCGCCCGAATACATAGGATAACGGAAAGAGCGAGGTGGAGCGATGACGTTCAGGCGGGGCGAAGCCTTACAGGGAGGGGCCCCAGGGGAGGGGGGGGGGGCGCGCGGGAATTGGTGCTAATCGGGGGTAGGTCCTAGGCCCTAGGCCCTAGGCCCTAGGCCCTGGGCCCTGGGCCCTAGGCCCTAGGCCCTACCCTAGGCCCTAGGCCCTTAGGCCCTAGGGTTGTTGTATGTTTTTGTTTTCTGATTTTCTCTCCAGACGGCCGAAGTTCTCTTTCAAAACAGCCCAAGAGCGTTCCAACACAGCCCAAGGCCGCCCAAGACTGCCCAAGAGGCCCCCGAGAGGCCCAAAAAAGAAGCCCCCAAGAGCCCAAGAGTCCCAAGAGGCGCCCAAGGGGCGCCCCAAGAGGGCCCCAAGATGCCAAAATCTTTGATTCCCCACGAGGAAAACGTAGATTTTAGCGTAGACGACGGCCCAAGAGTCAAGAGGCCCCCAAGACCGCCCCAAAAGACGGCCCAAGAGGCCCCCGAGAGGCCCTGCCCAAAGGGGGGCCCCAGACGGCCCAAGAGTCGAGGCGCCCGAGACGGCCCAAAAGCCAAAAAGAGCCCCAAGAGAGCTCGCGAATGCTGCCCAGCAACTGTTTTTTTGAGAGGGCCCCACAAAAACATTGCCGCGGCTGCCCAGGAGATGCCCCGAGAGGCCCAAGAGTCCCCAATGGCCCAATGGCCCAAGAGCCCACAAGAGTCACAAGAGGTCCCGAGAGGGCCCCAAGACCCAAGACCCCAAGACTGGCCGGGGCCATGGGGCCCCGCGAGAGCCCCAAAAGGGCCCAAGAGGGCGCCAAGACAAGACGGCCCCAGAGGCGCCCAAGACCGCCCAAGAGGGCCCCGCCCCAGAAGGGGGACCACGAACCCGAAAGAGCCTTTCGCCCCAAAACGCTCCTGGGAGGCCCCCACAGACCCCGTAGAAGCCCCGGCCCCCAAGAGCCTCAAAAGGGGGCTAAAAAAAGGGCCGCAATTGAACCCCAAGAAGGCTCAGAGAAAGAGCGATCGGCAACGCAAAATCAAAGTGCTCTTCACACCAAGGGGTCACCAAGGCTCCCAAGAGCGCACGGTGACGTAAACAAGCTGATAAACTAATAAAACTTATAAGAATTATAAGACAGACCAAGGTCAGGTGACCAAGGCTCCCAGCAGGGAACGATGACGCGACAAGTTCCTGACACCAAGGCCCAGCCAAGGCTCAGGAACGGGCGGCAACGCAACAATCTCTGAACACGACGGCTCCCAAGAAAACGGGGCAACGTGACGTACGTGACAAGCTCTCAACGCCAAGGCTCCCAATGCGAACGGTGGTGTGAGCAATGTCGGTCAAATTGCTGAAACGCTCTTTCCGTTTCAATGCCGGCCCAGGTTCTAAAAGCATGGCCAAGTTCGAGTCTACTAATCATAATCAAAACGGGCCCATGCGCGGACGATGTGGAATGTCTGGGTCGCGGCCGTTACTTCAGAGGCGTTCACGCGCGCTTCCCGCCCCCCAGCCGCTGCCCCAGCCAGCGCGCTCAAGCAGCAAACAGAATGCGACGCGATGGGGATTGGAGGTGGCGGCCAGTAAGATTACACTGAAACAAACAAGAGAGCCCCACCAAGGCTTTCAAAAAAGCTCCACCAGAGCGCCCAGATAACCTCAATTATCACAGGTTGCCTCCGAACGATCCTCAAGACAGCTTCAAGACACCAGCGCAACGACAAGCAGCACAACCACCACCAGCGGCGCCAGCACAACCACCAATCACCAGAACAACCACCACCAGTCACCACCAGCTCACCAGCACAACCGCCAGCACAACCACCAGCAGCACAACCACCACCATCGCCGCCAGCACAACCACCAGCACAACCACTATACTTATACTATACTGTATTAGTATAGTGATAACAGCAGTGACTACTACTGCTAAGCTACAGTAGCAGCAGCGCAACCACCAGCACAACCACCACCAGCACAACCACCAGCACAACCACTTGCACAACCACCACCAGCGCCGCCAGCTCAACCACCAGCTCAACCACCAGCACAATCCACAATCACCACCAGCACAACCACCAGCACAACCGCCAGTTGCCCAGCCAAATGAACGACTTTCCCATTGTGGACAACAATACACAATACACAGTACAAGAGTCACCACACGCGGCCGCGCGCACGCGCGTCGCACGCTGCTCCTGTTGATGAACATGTACGAAAAGCCATCTTAACTTCGAAATCCAATCGGTCACCGCTAAGCCGCTAAGCGTTAAGGCCTAGGCTTAAGGCCCACTTTGGTTTTCAAGCCAACATGGCGCGCGCCGTTCCCATTGTAAACAATGCCAGACATACCGCGCGCGCGTACGCGCGTCGCACTCTGCTCCTAGTCAATGTAGGACAAACCGTGCTAATTTCGAAGTCCAATCGGTAACCGCGAAGGGTTCACGTTACCGTTAGTGTTAGTGTCAAAGCCCACATACCGATTTTCCCAGCCAACATACAATGGCCCACCACGCGCGCGCATACATCATACATACGCGCGTCGCACGCTGCTCCCGTTGATGACCACGTAGGAAAGCCATGCGAACTTCGACACCCAATCGGTCACCGCAAAGGCTAAGCGGCTAATAGCGGCTAAGGTTCGGGTTAGTTCCCACGCTAAAAGGGCCATGTTCCCACTGTGGGCAAAACACGCTGCTCCGCTTGATCGAGTAGCGAACGCCATGCCAATTTCGAAGTCCAATCGGCCACCGCTATGGCGGCTAAGGCTTAGGCTTAGGACCAGGAGCCTAAGGCTAATGTGGCTAAGGGCCCACCTATAGACTATAGAGGTCCCAAGCCAACATGGCGACTTTCTCAATAAATGCAATACAAGACCCACCACGCACGGCCGCGCGCGCGCGCGCGCGCGTACGCGCGTCGCACGCTGCTCCTATGGATGAACCTATGGGAAATCCGCGTTGAACTTCGAAATCCAATCGGTCGCCGCCGCTAAGGTTCCGCCTCACTTTCCAGGCCAACATGGCTACTGACACGACCCACCACACGCAGCCCCGCGCGCACGCGCGTCGCACGCTGCTCTTATGGCTGAACATGTAGGAAAAGCCATGTTAAATTCGAAATCGAATCGGTCGCCGCTAAGGGCCCACTTTAGTTCCCAAGCCAACATGGCGACTTTCCCATCGTGGACAACGCAAGACCCACCACGCGCGGCCGCGCGCGAGCACGCGCGTCGCACGCTGCTCTGATTGATGCACATGTACGAAAAGCCAGATTAACTTCGAGATGCAACCGCTACAGCGCTAAGCCGCTAGCCGCTAAGCCGCTAAGCCTAGGCTTAAGCTAAGGCAAGGTAAGGCGCTTAGCCGCTGCGGGCCGGCTTTGGCTTCCAAGCCAACATGGCGCGCGCCTTTCCTATTGTGGACACTGCAAGACTCACCGCGCGCGGTCGCGAGCGCGCGCGCGGCGCACGCGCGTCGCACGCCGCGCTAAGGCTCCACTAAGGGTTCAAAAACGGCTCCACTATGGGAGAGAAGACATGTTAACTTCGAAATCCAATCGGCCGCCGCTAAGGCCGCTAAGGCGCTAAGGCTCCGCTAAGGGTTCAATTTAGTTTCCAAGCCAACATGGCGACTTTCCCACTGCGGGCAACTCAAGACTCATTGCGCGCGGCCGCGCGCGCACGCGCGTCGCACGCTGCTCGTATTGAATTGAGTGTGGTGAGAATATATGAACAGCCATGTTGACTTCGAAATCCAATCGGTCAGCGCTAAGGTTTGACCTCAGTTCCCAAGCCAACCTGGGGACTTTCCCATAGTCCATTGTGGACAATATATAGTACCCACCACGCGCGGCTGCGCGCGCGCACGCGCGTCGCACGCTGCTCCTATGCCCTATGCCTATGCATGAGCATGCAGGAAAAGCTATGCTATGCCATGCTCGCTCCGAGATCCAATCGGGTTCACTTTACTTGCCCAGCCAAAATGACGACTTTCCCATAGTGCACAATGCAAGAGTCACCACGCGCGCCCGCGCGCGTGTACGCGCGTCACACGCTGCGCCTACGGGCAACCATGTAGCAAAGCCATGTTAATTTCGAAATCCAATCGGTCGCCGCTAAGGGTTCACTTGAGTTCCCAAACCAACATGGCGACTTTCCCACTGTGGACAACAATACTACTGTTACTACGGACTACGAGGCCCACCACGCGCGGCCGCGCGCGCGTACGCGCGTCGCGCGCTGCTTCAAGGCGATGAGCATGTCAGAAAGCCATGTTAACTTGGAAATCCAATCGGGCACTGCTTAACCGTTAACCGTGCGCGGCCGCGCGCGTGCACGCGCGTCGCACGCTGCCGCTGCGTCCGGTGGATGAACGTGTAAGACTGTAAGAAAAGCCATGCTAACTTCGACATGCAATCGGTCACCGCTATAGCCGCCAGGTGCCCAGGCCTAGGCGCTAGGCCCTGGCTGCCAGGTAGTAGCTGGTGGGCTAGTAGCTACAGTGCAGCTACAGCTAGCTAGAGCTAGCTAGCAGCTAGTGCTAGTGCACACGTTGGTTTCCAAGCCAACATGGCGCCTTTCACACTGCGGACAACCCAAGACTCACTCACCACGCGCGGCCGCACGCGCGGGCGCGCACGCGCGTCGCACGCTGCCCCGATTGTGAAACATGTAGGAACAAACAAAACTATGTTAACTTCGAAATCCAATCGGCCACCGCTAAGGGTTCACTTTAATTTCCAAGCCACCATTGCTACTTTCCCATGATGGACAATGCAAGACCCACCACGCGCGGCCGCGCGCGCGCGCGTCGCACGCTGCTACATGTAGGAGAAGCCATGGTAACTTCGAAATTCAATCATCGGGCACCACGGGGGTCACTTTTAGTTTCCAAACCAATATGGCGACTTTCCCGTAGTGGACAACACAAGAATCACCGCGCGCGCGTACGCGCGTCGCGCGCTGGTACTATGAGTGAACATGTAGGACATGCGATGCCGCTATGTTATGTTCACTTCCAGTTCGAATCGGTCGCCCGCTAACGATTCAAATTAATTCCCAAGCCAACATGGCGACCTTCCCATTGCCACTGTGGACAACACAATACTCACCACCCGCGGCCGCGGGCGCGCGTGCGCGCGTCGCACGCTGCTCCTCCTATAGGTCCGATACTATAGTACTATAGTCCTATAGATGAACATGTAGGAAAAGCCACGTTAACTTCGAAATTCAATCGGCCACCGCTACCGCCGCTAAGGCGCTAAGGGCTAAGGCTAAGGCTAAGGGCTAATGGCGAAGGGTTCGCTTTGATTGCCAAACTGCCAAACCAGCGTGGCGTCCTTCTCAAAGTGGTAGGACAAGACTCATCATGCGCGGCCGCGCGCGCGCGTAAAAGCGTCGCACGCTGCTCCTATGTCCTATGGGTGAACAGGTGGACCCATGTTCACTTCGAAATCCAATCGGCAACCATAGTCTATAGTCTATAGCCGCTAAAAGGCTGGGTTTACTTTAGTTTCCACACCAACACGACAACTGCCCCATTGCGGACAATACAGAACACAATGGTACAAGGCTCACCACGCGCAGCCGCGTGCGCGCGCGTACGCGCGTCGCGCGCTGCTCCTGGTCCTAGTCCTAGGTCCTAGGTCTTACTATAGCTAGGTCCTAGGTCCTATGTCCGATGGCGTTGGATGGATGCGCGACAAGCCATGCGCACTTCGAAATCCAACCAGTCACCGATTAATGATTAATGGATCGGTTAATGCTCACTTTAGTAACTTTAAACTTTAGGTACGTTCCCTGGCCAACTTGGCGACTGTCTTATTACGGGAAAAACAGAAGCCACCACGCGCGAGCGCGAGCGCGCGCGTCGGAGCGTTGCTCGCTGCAACAACGGGCGGGCGTGCAAAAAAAAACCCAAGTTAAGTTGGAAATCCAAAGCGCCACTGGTATGGTATGGGTTCACTTTACACTTTACTTCCCAAGCCAACTTGGCGACTGTCCCATTGCGGGCAACACAGAAACCGCCAGCGGCGGGGCGCGGAGGGGCGGAAGCCCAGCCCCTCCAGGGCGGGCCAGCGAGGGGGCGGAAAAGGGCGGAAGCCCTACTTGGGCCAGCGAAAAGGAGGGGGGTGCGGAAACCCTGGGCCAGCGGCGGGGGGCGGAGGGGGCGGAAGCCCTTAAAGCTTAAAGCCCCAGAGGGGGCGGAGAGCCCCGTGCCATAGTTGCCAAGTTAGTGCCAGAGGCCCACGGCGCCCGGACAATTTGGGCATCGATGTCCAGTTTGTCCGGAGACGGCCTCGGGCCTCGGCCTCCCTTGGGGCCCTCTTGGGCCCTTGGGGCGCTCACAGCGCTTGGACAATTTGGACATCCATGTCCAATTTGTCTGGAGACGGCCCGGGCTCTCTTGGGGCCTTCTTGCGGCGCTTACGGCGCCTGGGCAATTTTGACATACATTTCCAGTTTGTCCAGAGACGGCATCGCCCCGGATCGGCGGCACTGGCCGGAGGCCACTGCAATCATTGCTATTACGAAGGTTTTAACCACATGTTGGCCTCTTGGGGGGGCACTGATGAGGATGGGCCAGAGGCCAGAGTCGCCATCTTAAGACGAATTGGTACCTCGTGCCCATGCCGTTTGCGCGTTGCGACGTTGACGCAAAAAATTGGCGGGCTTGCGAAAGGGATGCGCCGGCGCGATCTGCGCGATGAGCGCGCCGAAACGATCCGCGCGAGGGGCGTGCAGAGACGACCTTCTAGACTCTAGACTCTAGACTCCAGGCCCTTAGTAAGCCTTAGGCCTTCCCAGGCTCTCAGGCCCACTCTAAGCTCTAAGGCTAGGCGCCTTGGGACCTTAGGCGTCTTGGATATCTTGGCACATGCTGAGCATGTGCGCCTGGACTTCGCACGGGGCGGGGCACGGGCCTCAAGTGGCCGCCCCGCCCCGTAGGCCCAGAATGGCAACCCCGCAACGGGCCTTGCCAGGCGCCCCGCAGCGCTCGGAAACAGCCTTCGACCCGTAGGCCTTCGACCGCCCGAATGAGGGGCCCCTCCGCCGCCAAGGGACGCTGTGCCAGGGCGGTTAGCCACGCTGAGCAATATCTGCGGACAGCGTGGCGCCTTGCCCTGGCGCAGGTGTTCTCGCTGATGGATGCCGCAGTGGGGAGGCGGTGCCTTCGCGGCCTTCGCGCCCCCCAGCTCTCTCGCACGATTATCTCGCACCATGCGCCTCAAGCTCCAAGATATCCAAAACGCCCAAGTTGGACGAGGAGGAGGAGGAGGAAGAGGAGAAACAGGAGGAGGAGGCGGTGATTTCAACCACGGTGCTGTCAGGAGGACGCTGTTGAAATGGACTCAATGGACGCTGCTCAAGGCGGAGGAGGAGGAAGAGGTGGAGGAGAAGCAGCAGCAGCACCAGCAGGAGCAGCATCATTCTGATAGTGTACATATTCCATACAAAATTCGGTTGTCATGCGGGGTTCATCTGTTGGAATATGTTTTAGCAAAAGTATCCGGAGCAAAAAGCAACAATGCATATGTTTGTCGTGGCGGTTTTTTGAGAAAAATAAAAGTTCTTTACATATGGAACGAACAGGCACCGCACTTGAACAAAGGTAGCTTCTTAATGTTGGGCCCTTTGGAAGCGCGGCCTGTTCCTCCAGTCGCGAAAGACTATGGCCTCAAGACGGCTCCAGAACGCTCCAAAACGTGCAAGTTGGGTCCAAGACGGCGTGGGTGGTTTAGAGAGTTTCTTCTTCCACCCCTCCTTCTTCCCCTTCGGGGAGGGGTTTACCCCTCCCCCTGGGCCCCTAGGCCCTACCCCCCCCTTGACCTGGGCGGGGCGTTTCGCGAGCGGTCAGAGGGTACTTTGTCGCCCAAGATGGCTCCAAGAGCGCTTCGGAAAGCCGGGCCTAAGACAGATGACCTCCGATATCAGTATTGATCCAAATAGCGTAAGATACCTCAAGATGGCTCCGAATATGCTCCAAGACTCCAAGAGGCTCCAAGACCGTCCCAAGACTCTAAGACGGCTCCAAGAGGCCAACTACTAGCTTTCCAAGGAGGCCTCCAAGAGGCAAACATCCATTGAACTCCTTAGGGAGTCAAATGATTGTTGCTTTCTCGCTGTTTCGTTTCCGATGGCCATCCGAGGCCTCAAGGTGGCTCCAAAATGGCCCAAGAAAGTTCCAAGAGGGGCCAAGCCAAGAGAGCCCCAAGATGGGCCCAAGAGCGCCCAAGAGCGCTCCAAGAGTGGTCCAAGAGGCGATGTTCTGTTAGAGGCTCCCGAGGGGCGGTGCTGCTGCCAATGAAACCCCCTCCCTTTTTGTTGATCGATCTCCTGAGACCCCAAAGGCCCAGGAGACCGAGACCCCCAGCTTCCATGAAGCTCCCAAGAGACGGCCAAACGGCCCCAAGAAGGCCCTCTCGGGACTCTCGGGGCCTTCTCGGGGCGCCCACGGCGCCTGGACAATTTGAACATCCATGTCCAATTTGTCCAGAGACGGCGCCTGGCCTCGGCCCCTCTTGCTTGGGGCCCTCTTGGGCCCTTGGGGCGCCCACGGCGCCCGGGCAATTTGGACATCCATGTCCAGTTTGTCTGGTGACGGCCTGGGCCCTCTCGGGACTTCTTGGGGCGCCCACGGCGCCCGGACAATTTGGACATCCATGTCCAGTTTGTCTGGGGACGGCCAGGGCCTTCTCGGGGCTCTTGGGCCCTTGGGCTCTCGGGGCCCTCTTGGAGCGCCAACGGCGCCCAAGCAATTTGGGCATCCACGTCTAGTTTGTCTGGAGACGGCGCCTCGGCCTCTCTTGGGGCCCTCTCGGAAGCTCGGGGCCCTCTTGGGGGGCGCGCGGCGCCCTGACAATTTGGACGTCCATGTCCAGTTTGTCCGGGGACGGCCTTGGCGCCTTGGCCTCTCTTGGGGCCCTACCGGCTCTTGGACTCTTGGGGCCCTCTTGGGGCGCCCGCGGCGCTCGGACAATCTGGACATCCATGTCCAATTTGTCTGGAGATGACCTGGGCCCGGGCCATCT
>CAUYUJ010001476.1:95000-100790 GCA_963575745.1 Prorocentrum cordatum | reverse complement strand
GGACAAGTAGGCGGACAAAGGTCCGTCCTCGGGGCGCACTGCGGTGCGACAGCCCGAAAAACACTGTTAGCGGCGGTGCAGCCTTAAGATACGAGGGCGGGCGACAGGCCCCCTCCCCCGGCGCAATGCGTCTGAAGCAAAAGACGGCGGACAGACCATGAAGATCTCACCTGTCAGACCGCGTGAAGAAGAAGGCCCCAACGCGAGTGGCGACGTGAAGAACGTGGCTAAGGCGGCTCGGCGGACCGCCGGTTGGGCGCTTGGCCGCTGCGCGGCGCGCAGAGACGGGGCACCCCCCGCCCCCACGCCCAGGCCCCGTGGACGCGGTGCCTCGCGGGCGCACGGGCTGGCGAAAAGAGAAAAGGCGCACCAGCTGGGAGCCGCATGGCCCAGCACAGTGCGCACAGGCCGAGAACCCCAACAGGAGCGGCAAAAGCTAGCCGACAGCACAGCGGCACCAGCCGCTGCCAGCTAACCTTTAGCCCCCATTGGCGGACCTCGAAAGCGACAGAGTCCGCGGCCAGGCGGCGGACGGCAGAGGGGCGCCAGACGCGCTGAGGAAAAGGTGCACATGCTGGGGCCGAATGGCCCAGCATGCGCACAGGCAGAGACAGTGCAAAGGTGCAGAGGAGGCCCTCACCGCGGATGCACCCGCTACGACATGGCGGACATGACATGGCGTGATGGCTCGGGTGCGTGGGGCGGGGCTGAAGCCGCCACCCCCGCCAGCAGGCACGGCGCACCAGGGAACAGCGCCCGGGTGAGCAAGGCAGGACGCGCACATGCGGCGAGGGCGAGGCCGTACCACGCTGGTCAGGATGAGGGCAAAATGAATGAGAAGCCCCAGCGTTCTTCAAAAGCGTCGGACCACGTAAGAAACTGAAGAAGGAAATCAGTATCAGTGCGCAGACGCTTGGGAGTGGCGCGGTGGATGAGGCCTGCTGTGCGGCCGTGCGGGAGGCCGAGGGCCGCGTCCACGCAGGTTAGGAGCATGTCCGAACTGCGGGCCAGAGTCGTGGTGGAGGTAGTGGTCGTCGGCGCCGTCGTCGCGTGAGTCTCGGAGTCCGACTTCACAGTCAGCTGTGCGTTCAGTCTGGGCGCGGCTGCCTGGTGGGACGGTCAGCGCAGGTGGCCTGCAGGGTACTGCTGCCGTGACGTCAGGGCGCTGTGCTGCTGAGGTACGGTGGCGTGGGTCCACTGCTGGGCCGGGCTGGGGTCCCTGGGTTTGGGCCTTGGTCTGTGCGCCCGTACTGGGGGGCGGCATCTCGGCGCGGAGCGCAGGTGCAGGGACGGTCAGACTGGAGCAGCTCAGGTGGGCGGTGTCCCCAGACGACAGCGTGACGGTCCAGTGGCCGGGGTGCTCGCTGGACTGCCCCCGTACGATACCTCGGAGGCCGTTGAAGGGGTTGTGGACTTGACCCTGGACGATGACCGCTGTGCCCGCGTGGAGCCGTGGTGGGATCCAAGCGGCCAAACGGCAGTTTACGGCTCGGAGGTGACCGATGGTGGCTGGTTGCGGTCCGAGGAAGCGCTCGAAGTGCCCCCGTACAGTCACAGTGCTAGTGCTGGCAGTGCTGGTGCTAACACGCGAGGTTGCGAGGGGGCCAGGACCCAGGGCAGGCGTGTGAGCATGCGAGACGGCCGAGGCTGGCCCCGCTGCCGCGCTACCAGGTTGCGGCGGGGAGGTCACCCCAGGGCTCGAGGCAGCGTGGGGACCGATGACAGGAATGGCAGGCGTGGTGCCATGCGGGGGGGCTGAAGCCGCCCCCGCTGGCGCGCTACCAGGTTTTGGCGGGGGGGTCGACTCGAGGCTTGAGGCAGTGTGGGGGCCGATGACAGGAATGGCAGGCGTGGTGCTATGCGGGGGGGCTGAAGCCGCCCCCGCTGGCGTGCTACCAGGTTTTGGCAGGGGGGTCGGCTCGAGGCTCGAGGCAGTGTGGGGGCTGATGCCAGGGCGGCCCTGGGCGGCCGTCTGGTGGCCTAGAGGGCGTCTGCGGTCGACGTCGCCGCCGCGCTGTCGGCGTCGCCGCCGCGCTGTAGCTGCGCTCCGTCGCCGCCACTCGTCGCGGAAGCCGATGAAGAAGTAGTACATGACGTACGTGGCGCACAGGGTGGCCCACGTGGACGGTGACACCACGTTGTACCACTCGATGACCTGCAACCACACACGCTCCACGAACACTGCCGTGTAGGCCGACGTGGGTGCCACCTTTGGTGCCGCCGCGGACGACTCAGGGCGTGCTGAATCTGGCAGGGTTGGCGTGAGAGTTGTCGTCGGCGATGGCGTCTCGGCTGCGCTCGGTGCCGGCGTTGGTGCTGGTGTCAACGTTGGTGCCCGCGTAGGCGTGGGCGTGGGTGCTGCCGCTGGCAGTGCTGGTGTCGAAGCTATGGACGATGCTGCCATGGATGCGAGCGTCGATGCAGACGGCGGAGTTGGCGTTGATGCTGGCTGCAACTCTGGCGTGGGTACCGGCGTAGGCGCGAGCGTGGGTGGTGACGCTGGCGGTGCTGGCGTCGGAGCTGTCGTCGGTGCTGGCCTCACTGTTGACGTCGGGGTGGGTGTCGGGTCTGACGTCGCTGCTGCCTGTGACTCTGGCTTTGGTGCTGGCGTGGTGGGGGCGGCCGCTGGCGCTGGAGGTGCTGGTGTCAGAGCTGTCGTCAGTGCTGGCGTCGGTGCGGGCGTCGACAGGGACGTCGGTGCTGCCTTCGGCTCTGACGTCGCCGTCCAGGGGGCAGGCGTGGATGCTGACACTGCCGATGCTGGCGTCGGAGATGCTGTCATTGGTGCTGACGTCTCGGCTGCACTCGAGGCCGGCGCTGTCGCTGGTGTCGGAGCTGCGTGCGGGTCTGGTGTTGGTGGCGCCGTAGTCGTGGGCGTAGGTGCTAACGTAGACGATGATGCCGCCGGCGAGTCTGACATGGCTGCCGCCGTGGGCGGCCGCCCGAAAACAGGCACTGCCGATGCGGCCGTCACAGCTGCCGTCCGTGCTGTCGTCGATGTTGTCGTCGATGCAGACAGTGCCGCAGACGATGAAATCGACGAGGCAGACGTGTCATGACATGACATGGCGGTCCCACTAGCGCAGGGTGCGCCTGAAGACGGCACCCGCGCCAGCGGCCCTGGGCGAGGCGTCAGGACAGTGAATGGCTGAGGGCTCGTCGAGGCAGGCGTCGATGCGGTCGTCGGTGCTGACGTCGCTGTTGGGGTCGATGCGGGCCGTGGCGCAGGCGTAGGTGTCGACGTGGCGGACATGATACGGCGTGGCATGGCGGCCCCAATAGCCGTGGGTGCGCCTGATGGCGTCGATCTCGTCGTCGATGCCGCCGCCGGTGCCGACGATTCTGAGGCCGACCCTGTCGTCAATGCTGGCGTCGGTGCGGACGTGAGCGCGGGAGCCACGGCCGTGTACGCCGCCGTGGATGCAGTCATGGGTGCTGTCGTGGATACCGCTGTGGAGGCCGTTTGGGGTGCTGCCGTAGATGCCGACGTGGGTGCCAACGTTGGTGCCGCCGCCGGCGAGTCTGCCACTGCTGACGTCGAAGGCGGTCGCCCGAAAGCTGTCGCTGTCGATGCGGACGTCCCAGCTGCCGTCCGTGGTGGCGTCGATGTAGTCGTCGGCACAGATAGTGACACAGACGATACGGGCGACGAGGCGGACGTGGCATGACATGACATGGCGGCCCCACTAGCGGAGGGTGCGCCTGAAGGCTGCACTCCCGCCCGCGGCCCTGGACGAGGCGTCAGAGCTGTGACTGGCTGAGGACTCATCGAGGCTGGCCTCGATGCGGCCGTCGGTGCTGACGTTGATGTGGACGTGGGCGCCTCAATCGATGCGGTGGTCGGCGGTGCTGGCCTAGAGACACCCAGGGTCGTCGGCGGGGTGGGATAAATAGTGGGCGGCGGCACTCGGTGGCACCCTGCAGCGGGACTAGAGTCAGTCGCTTGGGGGTGGGGCACATGAGCAGTATGATCGACTGTCAGAGGGTAGCGCTGCCGTTCGGTGGATGCAGGCACGGGTGCTGGCGTCCTGGTGACCGTGGACGCTGGCGTCGATGTTGACGTCAATGCAGGCAGTGGCACTGACGATGGTGTCGACGAGGCGGACGTGGCATGGCATGGCATGACGGCCCCACTGGCGTAGGGTGCGCCTGAAGACGGCACCCGCGCCAGCGGCCCTGGGCGAGGCGTCAGGACAGTGAGTGGCTGAGGGCTCGGTGAGGCTGACGTCGATGCGGCCGTCAGCGCAGGCGTCGGTGCTGAGGTCGCTGTGAGGACGAGCAGGACGATGCCGACCGTGGCCCGTTTGGGGCGGGCCAGACCCGCCGTGCCTATGGAGTCGAAGGCGTGGCCGCCGTCGACGGCCCGTTTTGGGCGGGCGAGTCCCACCGTGCTCAGGGAGTCCCAGGCGTTGCCGATGAGGCGGCAGAGCGTGTCCATGAGGTCGATGGCCCTTTTGGGGTGGGCAAGACCCGCCGTGCCCGCGGAGCCGCAGACCGTGTGGAAGGTCCTGACGGTATTACTCATGCACACGGCGGTCTTGTTGAAGAACCCGTGGAGGTGCTCTATGCCGCCCTGCACGGCGTACACGGCCCTTTTGGGGCGGGCAAGGCCCACCGTGCCCATGTAGCTGAAGACGCCCCGGAAGGCTGCGTAGATCGTGGCGGTGATCGCGCAGAGCGTGCCCGTGATGCCCGCGATGGTGCCGAAAAGGACGTGCACGGACACCCGGCTGACCGTCGTAACGGCACGGCGGGGTGCACGAACCGGTTGTTCGGGCTGTGGGGCGCGAAGGGCTGGTAAGTGTTCGCGTAGGTGTTGAAGGTCATCACGGAGTGCGCGAACCTCAGCGCTGAGGCACTGAAGGTCGTGACGAATCTCCTGGCAGACCCCGTCGTGGTGGGGTTCGTCTCGTAGTCCAGGCAGATGGGCAGGCGGAGGCGGACAGGTGGCCTTTGTCGTCCCGAGGTGCCGTAAGTCTGGCGGGCCCGCCGGAGGGACGGGCCTCAGGGCGGCCAGCGAGCGGGGCGGCGGCCGCGCACCGTGCTGGAGGTCCGCGGCAGGTCGGGCAGCGCCGGCGTCGTGATGAGCCCCTCGCTGAAGACGCAGTCGTCGTCGGCGTGAGGTGGTAGGGTGAAACAGAGGCTGCTGGGGGGTCGCGGTCACCGCGGAGGAGCTGACTGCGTCCTCGAAGGCGGCGGCGCACGGGCCCCGGATAACCCGTTGCATGGAAGTGCGGCGGCAGCTTGGCGTAGCAAGGGGTGCCATGGCTGTGGTGCACTGCAAGGAATCGGGATGACGCGCTTCTGTCCTGTGGTGGAAAGCCACAGTCCAGTCTCGCCAGGCTGAAGGGCGCGGGGGGCAGCGCGTCGCGGCTGCGCTATGAATGCCAGGCATTCTCGAGCCGAGACTAGAGAGAGAGAGAGAGAGAGAGAGAGAGAGAGAGAGAGAGAGAGAAAACGAGAGAGAGACAGAGAGAGAGGGAGAGAGAGAGAGAGGGAGAGTGAGAGAGAGAGGAGAGAGCAGAGAGAGAATAGAGAGAAGAGAGAGAGGAGAGAGAGAGAGAGAGAGAGGCAGAGATAGAGGCAGAGAGAGAGAGGCACAGAGAGAGAGGCAGAGAGAGAGAGAGAGGCAGAGAGAGAGGCAGAGAGAGAGAGAGAGAGGCAGAGAGAGAGAGAGAGAGGCAGGGAAAGAGAGGCAGAGACAGAGAGAGGGCAGAGAGAGAGAGAGAGACAGAGAGAGCAGAGAGAGAGAGAGAAAGAGGCAGCTCAGTCACACTTAAATCCAGATTC
>CAUYUJ010001476.1:0-92500 GCA_963575745.1 Prorocentrum cordatum | reverse complement strand
CCAATAACCTTATAACCCCCACTTGAAGCCAGAACGCCGGCGCTGCCTCGGCTGGCTGCCGGCGCTGCCCCTGTCGGTCCTCCTGCGGCCCAGGGTCCTCGCCCGCGGCCAGGGCGGCGCCCCGCCGCCACTGGGACTCTGCGCGCTGGTAGGCCTGCCAGGCGCTTTCCGCCCGTGGCCTCAACTCCTCGAGGGGTCGCATGTACGGCAGCCAGCCGGCGTTCCTCAGCTCCTGGATCACCGACATCGCCAGCTCGGCAGGGGCGCCCCTGACCTCCAATACGTTCGTTTTCATGGAAGCCTCTCTCAATCAAGATGCGTTGGCGGATCAGCGGCAAATCCCACCAGACCTTGGGGCGTGAGTGGTCGAGCGAGTTTCCTCTTTCAACCCTCCTGCTTCCCCTTCGAGGATGAGTTCGCCCCTGCCGCTACTCCCCTGGGACTGGAGGGGAGGGGCCGCGAGATGTCAGAGTGTTCAATAAGGTCTCAGCGAGACGGCAAAAATTACTGATGTTCCTCAGGTTTTGAACTAATTTGTGCCTCCTGGGGGGGGACCTAATTAAGTCCCCCGCCTTCTTCGATCGAACATCTCCAAGATGGCCCCAAGGCTCCTGAGAGTGCCCCAAGAGGCGCCCAGGACGCCCGAGGCTCCCAAGAACCCCCCAACAGACCCCAAGAGGCTTCCCCGAAGCACCCATGCTCCAAGAAGCCTCCAGGACCGCCAAGAGGACCCCTAGAGGCCCCAAACGGACTCCAAGAAGCTCTCAAGATACATCCGAAGGGACTCCGAGAGGCATCCACGAGACCTCTGGCGCTTCTGCTCGCCCTCCTCCTCCTCCTCCTCCTCCTCCTTCTCATCTCTCCTACCCCCCCTATCCTCTTTCTCCTCATTCTCCTCATCCGCCTATTCCTCTTTCTCCCTCCTCCCTCTTTCCCCTCCTCCTCCTCCTCCTCCTCCTCCTCCTCCTCCGCCTCCTCCTCCCCCTCCCCCTCCCCTTCCTCCTCATCCCGCTCCTCCGATTCCTCCTTCATCCTGCCCTGCTTGGATTATGACGGATTCCCCAGCCCTTTATTCCACTGCATGCTCCTCCACACAGGAGATCAGGGCAACTCACATGGACATCATTTCTGGATGGGCTGGTGGGGGTACGCGAACTGTCTAGCTGACTAAACAACTGGCGGCAACTGACGGCAACTGACTAGCTGCAAACAACGACACACACCCCGTTTCAACCGTTCACCAATCACCCCCTGTTCGCCGCTGGCAGCTGCGAAACGCAAAAATGAAAACCTTCAGATGAATGCAAGTTCGAAGCTTCCAAAAAAACGACCTCCAGCTTCAAGCACTTGTCGAACTGCTTGAGCTCCTCGGGCGACGGCATCTCCGCTGTCTTCGCCGCCACGCTCAGCGCCGCCTCCAGCTTCGCGGACGGCCTGAGGACATGGTGGGCGGCCCCTCGCGACCGAATGCGGCCCGTGCAGAGCGCCAGGTGCTTGTCGCACTGGATTCGCGACAACTGATCGCCCCTTTTGGGGGAACGGAAAGGTACCGGCACTAGAGAATAGGAACACCACCCTCGTACTGAATATCCAGACAAGCGAAGCCGTCTAGTCAGCACATCCACAGAAGGAATCGAACAGGGCGGGGCTGTTGAGTAAACGCCCAAGGCCGTTTCGCAAACGCCAATAAAAGACGGGGTTCGGATGGTGTCTCTTCCCTTGGGACACCCTTGCCAGAAATGGGGGACGGGCGGGCAAGCCCGTCTTGGGGAGACCAAAGCGCATCGACACCGCTACTCCCCGGACCTCTCCCAATGTGCCTTCTGGCCAGAATCTCAAGACGAATCCATCTGTGGCGACGAAGGCCCACCCAGAGGCCCCCAATGACGCAAAAGACAGAAGGCGGCGGCATCGTTACCGTTTTCCTCCTCAGACCTGTAGCCGTAGTAGTCGTCCTCGTGGTAGAACTCCACGAGCAGGGTCCGCCCGCCCCGGCGCGCCCAGTGCAGCCGCTTCGTGGCGGCGCGCATAGGGTGGTAGGGGGGAAGGGGGGAAGGCTTCTTGGAAGGAGGCTGCTTCTTAGAAGGCGCGGGCCCTGTCAACAGATGTAGGGCAGGCGCCTTCGAAGCAGCAACCTTCTTCAAAAAAACCTTCCCCCTCCCCCAGCCCCCCCGTGCGCGCCGCCACGCTTCAGCTCGTGCAGCACGTCGCGCCGGTGCTGCCGCGTCGTGCTATCCGGGCGCGCCGAGAACGGGGGACCAAAAGGGTGGCGCGAGGGGGGCGGCCTTCTGAGAAGGCGGCGGGGTTTCTTAGAGGGCAGAGGCAGGCAGGCAGGCAGGCAGGCAGGCAGGCAGGCATGCAGGCAAGCAAGCACCCCGTGGCGGACAGGAACACATCGCGGGGCCCGGGTGGTAGGCGCCGCGGTGCCTCAGTACACGGTGTTCTGCTCGCGAAGGCCTCTTCCAGACGGCCCCATGCCCTTGCGTCATCAGCGCAGGCAAGCCATCCGGGCCGCTTCGTATCAGACTCAGATCTGCGATCTCTGAAGAAACCGGACCTGACAAGAACGGGAAGCGAATGTTCGAACGTTCGTTGCAGGTGTGGCATCACATGGGGACGTCAAAACTGGAACGCTTGTGCGAACAGGAAGGGACTGCGCGGTGCCCGAATCAAGGATCCCTCGTAAATCCGCCGACCCTGTCGGCGTGTGTGAAGGGCTTTTTATTCCGCTTTCGTACCGTTAAGTTTGTGTTGTGATTGGTTTTGAGTTCCGTCGATCTTCCGTTCTTCACAAGCCCTGCCCAGGGGCTCTACCAATGTCCTCTTCAAGCGCGCTATCCAACTCGAAATTAAACGACGTCCACGTAGTGGAGCAGGAAAGGAAGACCTTAATTTAGATTACATTACCCGCAGGGGGGGAGGACCGAGGGGGGGGCGGGGGGGTATACGGGGGAAATTGCGAAGCCGAGAAGGGGGAGAGGACGCAACAACTAGAAGAGGGGGCAAGTGCAAGGGAGATTGAACTTCCTACTTACTAATGGTACTCATATCAACATCAACTCCTACCTGCCGGTTTTCCTCAATAATCCTCATTCCTACTCCTCTACATGCCCTCTCCTCTCTCCCTCCTCCTTCTCCTCCTCCTCCTTCTCCTCCCCCTCCTCCTCCCGCAGAGGCGTCCCGGGAGCGGGCTCCGAGTCAAAATACCACCCCCCTAGGGCGCATTTTCCTCGAGCGGGCACGCCCGAGATGCACTTCTTCCTCTTCCGGGAGCACGTCCCAAGTCAGAATATCACACTCCCGGGGCGCACATTCTTCGAGCGGGCACACAAAGGATGCACTTCCTCCTCCTCCTCCTCCTCCTCCTCCTCCTCCTCCTCCTCCTCCTCCTCCTCCTCCTCCTCCTCCGCCTGCTCATCCTCTTCCTCCTCCTCATCCTCCTCATCCGCCTCATCTTCCTCCTCCTCCCTCCTCCTGCTCCTCCTCCTCCTCTTCCTCCTCCTCCTCCTCCTCCTCCTCCGGTTCCTCCCCCCACTCCTAGCCCTTTCGATCAGGGTCGGCGGCACCAGCCGTCAGGCCTCTCCAATATACGACGCTCGCGCTCCCGAGGCGCAGATCCCTCGTAAAGTACACGCGACACGCGCCTCCGAGGCCACGACCCATTACAAAGTACTCTGAGTTCATGCCTCGGCGACCAGGACCCACAGAAGTGCAGCCAGATTCACGCCCTGGAACAGCTATTACTTGTATTGTGCGCAAGCGGTCAGTTACCACGCGGCCCCCGCGTCCACCTTCAAGATCCCGAGCTATCCGCCGTCCCCTTGGGATCCACACGGCATGTGAGACTGGTGCCTCTCGCCAGACTCCTCCCCCGGGCACTCGGTCTGGCCGGGGGGGGGGATCCGGTTAAACGGACTAGATCCCTCCCCCTCCCAAGAATGCCCAGGATGCCTCCAGCCGTCTCCAGCCACTCCAAGATGCTCCAAGACGGCCCATTATATTTTGAATACGACCGGAGATAACCCCAAGACGGTCCAAGAAGCCTTTAACATGAAGCCCTCTTGGATCCCTCTGGCGCCGTTTTCGGGCCCTCTTGAGCTGTCTTGGGGCTGTGTGGCGCCGTTTTCGGGAGGAGATGGAATATCAATCTAGTGACCTTCGGTCCATCCCGCCACCGTGCCAGGGTATTGAGAATGAGACGAAGTGAAAGTTCGTTGGGCTCTCTTGGGAGGCTTCTCGCGGGCCGTTTTGGGTCCTCTTGGGGCCTCTTTTGGATCTCTTGGGGCGTCTTTGGGGCCTCTCGGGGGCCTCTTGGGACCTCTTGGGCGCCTCCTGGGGCCTCCTAGGGCCGTCTTTGGGCGGGATGCTCCGATTTTCGATTCGGGCTCTCCCTCTTGGGCCCCTCTTGGGGCCCTCGTGGGCCTTCTTGAGAGCCTCTTGGGCCGTCTTGGCGCCCTCTTCGGCCGTCTTGGGCGCCTCTTGAGAATCTCTTGGGCCGTCGCGGGTCGGTCTTGGGGGACTCTTGGACCGTCTTCGACGCCGTGAAGACGAGAAAATCGTATATGATACAAAAATACGTTTCCCCATCGGAATTGGACGATTTTGGCCTCTTGGGCCCTCTTGGGAGTGCTCTTGGAGGCAATGGGGCCGTCATGCGGGCCCTCTGGAGCCGTCCTGTGGCCTTCTATGGACCCTCTTGGGCGCTCCAAGAGCGATCTGAACACAAAGGCGGCCTGGAGCCAACGCCAACTCAATTTTTTAGAGGATGTCCTGAGCGAACCTGCCAATTGAGAAACCTTTCCTGACATGAACGGGAAGCGCGTGAAAGGGAAGAGTTGCGCAAGAACTTGCAGCATCATCGCGATCAAATGTAGTACAGGCGAGCTCTCCGAACGCTCACAAGGGATACGTATTGACACGCGCCCCCCGAACGTTCACAAGCATATTCCTGAGTATCCTCACCACTCCTCCGCATGAGGAAAACGACGGCGAAGACGACGACCGGGAAGAAGGGATAGGAGGAGGAGGAGGAGGAGGAGGAGGAGGAGGAGGAGGAGGAGGAGGAGAGGAGGAGGAGGAGGAGGAGTAGGAGGAAGGAGGAGAAGAGGAGGAGGAGGAGAAGGAGCAGCATCAGCAGAGAGCAGCAGAAGAAGGAGGTGAGGAGGAGGCGGGTTATTTTTTTTAGGAGGACGACGAAGAGAAGGAACAGGAGCAGGAGGAGGGGGAAAAGGAGGAAGAAGAGGAGGAGGAGTTGGAGGAGAAAGAGGAGGAAGAGGAAGAGGAGCGAGGAGGAAGGAGGAAGATGAGGAAGAGGACGAGGAGGAGGAGGAGGAAGCAGAACAGAAGGAGGAGGAGGAGGAGGAGGAGGAGGAGGGGGAGGAGGAGAAGGAGAAGGAGGAGGAGGAAGAGGAGGAGGAGGAGGAGGAAATTTGGGGAGGGTGTCTCGAGCGAAGCGCTGATGTTTCAGCGAAAATGTTTAAAACACATGGGTTTTTCAATATTTTCGCTTCTTGGGCCATCTTGGGGGTCATCCGAAATCGCTCCGAAAGTTGCCTTACAAGAGCTCTGTCGGCATCCCATGTGTTCGAGGATGTCTCGGGCGAAACGCCCATTTTCGAGGATCCGAAAATTAGGCGAGCGATTTCGAGATCCCGATGTTTGGAGGATGTCCCGAGTTTTGCAAAAGACGTCTTAAGATACGACCCCCAACTTCACGATTTTGTGAGGATGTCTTGAGCGAAACGCTCATGTTGGGAACCCGACAAGACAAGAACGGGAAGCGTCGCCTCAGTCCACCAAGCATGTGGAATATGCTCTGCTATTGTTACGCCGCACAAGTATGTCGTGGCGCGCGTGTCGGCGTGCGTGCGGGGTGTGTTTTGCTGTGTTCCTGTGTGTTCTGCCGTGCTCCTGTTCTGCCGTGCTTCTGTGTTCTGCCGTGCCTCTGTGTGCCCCGTGTGTTCTGCCGTGCTCCTGTATTCTGCCGTGCGGATCGTCGCGGCGGTCGTTTTGGCGGAGCTTCTGGGCGCGCGGGCAGAAAAAGATCAGGGTCACGGCAGAAGAGGCCCCAAGAGCGAAGGTGCACGGCAGAATAAGATTTGAACGAGTACCTGTTTAGATGTGGTTGTGGTTTTCCAAACAAAAGGTTTCCGACGTGGTTTCCGTGGCGCGCGTGTCGGCGTGCGTGCGGGGTCTGTTTTGCTGTGCTCCTGTGTGTTCTGCATCGTGGCGCCGATTTGAACGAGTACCGCTTGAGATGTGGTTTTCCAAACGAAATGTTTCAGACATGGTTTCCGTGGCGCGCGTGTCGGCGCGCTTGCGGGGTCTGTTTTGCTGTGCTCCTGTGTTCCGCCGTGCTCCTGTTCTGCCGTGCTTCTGTGTTCTGCCGTGCCCCAGGAGCTAAGGAGCAGGGCTGAATATGCCCCAAGTGCGAAGGAGCACGGCAGAGAAAGGCCAGGAGCACAGCAGAATAGACCACTTCTGCTGAGGAACACGTCGGAAAAAGATCAGGAGCACGGCAGCATAGGCCCCAAGGGCGAAGGAGCACGGCAGAACAATACCAGGAGCACGGCAGAATAGACCCCAAGAGCTACGGAGCATGGCACAATAGGCCCCAAGAGCCATTTTGTGAGGATGTCCCAAGCGAAATGCAAAGTGTCTGCCGTGCTCCTTTTTTCGGTCTGCCGCGTCCCTCCCGATTTTCTGAGGATGTCCCGAGCGAGATCGCATTTTTTGTATGAGATGTAGTAAAACAGCTGTTCCGACATCTCATTTGTTCGAGGATGCCTCGAGCGAGACGCACATTTTCTGTCGTGCTCCTTTGTTCGGTCTGCCGCGCCCCTCCCGATGTTCTGAGGATGTCCCTAACGAAATCGCAATTTTCAATATGAGAGGTAGTAAAACAGCTTTTCCGACATCCTATTTTTTCGAGGAAATCTCGAGCGACATGCAAATGTTTCGAGACGGCGAAAATTCGCTGTCATCAGCTTTTCTATGATTTCTCGAGCGAAACGCTTGTGTTTGTGAAACGCGATGTCGCGAAGAGCTCAAGTTTGTGAGGATATCTCGAACGAAATCGCTGCTTGGGGAACCTGACCGGACGAGAACGGGAAGCGTCGCCGCAGTCCACCAAGCATGTGGAATATGCTCTGCTGTTGTTACGCCGCACAGGTATGCCGTGGCGCGCGTGTCGGCGTGCGTGCGGGGTCTGTTTTGCTGTGCTCCTGTGTGTTCTGCCGTGCTCCTGTTCTGCCAAGCTTCTCTGTTCTGCCGTGCCTCTGTGTGCCCTGTGTGTTCGGCCGTGCTCCTGTATTCTGCCGTGCGGATCGTCGCGGCGGTCGTTTTGGCGGAGCTTCTGGGCGCGCGCGGCCCGATTTGAACGAATACATCTTGAGATGTGGTTTTCCAAACAAACGGTTTCAGACGTGGTTGCCGAGGCGCGCGTGTCGGCATGCGTGCGGGGTGTGTTTTGCTGTGCTCCCGTGTGTTCTGCCGTGCTCCTGTTCTGCCGTGCTTCTGTGTTCTGCCGTGCCTCTGTGTGCCCTGTGTGTTCTGCCGTGCTCCTGTATTCTGCCGTGCGGATCGTCGAGGCGGTCGTTTTGGCGGAGCTTCTGGGCGCGCGCGGCCCGAGTTGAACGAATACCTCTTGAGATGTGGTTTTCCAAACAAACGGTTTCAGACGTGGTTTCCGTGGCGCGCGTGTCGGCGTGCGTGCGGGGTCTGTTTTGCTGTGCGCCCGTGTGTTCTGCCGTGCTCCTGTTCTGCCGTGCTTCTGTGTTCTGCCGTGCCTCTGTGTGCCCTGTGTGTTCTGCCGTGTTCCTGTATTCTGCCGTGCGGATCGTCGCGGCGGTCGTTTTGGCGGAGCTTCTGGGCGCGCGCGGCCCGATTTGAACGAATACCTCTTGAGATGTGGTTTTCCAAACAAAAGGTTTCAGACGTGGTTTCCGTGGCGCGCGTATCGGCGTGCGTGCGGGGTGTGTTTTGCTGTGCTCCTGTTGTTCTGCCGTGCTCCTGTTCTGCCGTGCTTCTGTGTTCTGCCGTGCCTCTGTGTGCCCTGTGTGTTCTGCCGTGCTCCTGTATTCTGCCGTGCGGATCGTCGCGGCGGTCGATTTGGCGGAGCTTCTGGGCTCGCGCGGCCCGATTTGAACGAATACCTCTTGAGATGTGGTTTTCCAAACAAACGGTTTCAAACGTGGTTTCCGTGGCGCGCGTGTCGGCGTGCGTGCGGGGTGTGTTTTGCTGTGCTCCCGTGTGTTCTGCCGTGCTCCTGTTCTGCCGTGCTTCTGTGTTCTGCCGCGCCTTTGTGTGCCCTGTGTGTGTTCTGCCGTGCTCCTGTATTCTGCCGTGCGGATCGTCGCGGCGGTCGTTTTGGCGGAGCTTCTGGGCTCGCGCGGCCCGATTTGAACGAATACCTCTTGAGATGTGGTTTTCCAAACAAGCGGTTTCAGACGTGGTTTCGGTGGCGCGCGTGTCGGCGGCCGTGCGGGGTGTGTTTGATGTGCTCCCGTGTGTTCTGCCATGCTCCTGTTCTGCCGTGCTTCTGTGTTCTGCCGTGTCTCTGTGTGCCCTGTGTGTTCTGTCGTGCTCCTGTATTCTGCCGTGCGGATCGTCGCGGCGGTCGCTTTGGCGGAGCTTCTGGGCGCGCGCGGCCCGATTTGAACGAATACCTCTTGAGATTAGGTTGTCCAAACAAGCGGTTTCAGACGTGGTTTCCGTGGCGCGCGTGTCGGCGTGCGTGCGGGGTGTGTTTTGCTGTGCTCCCGTGTGTTCTGCCGTGCTCCTGTTCTGCCGTGCTTCTGTGTTCTGCCGCGCCTTTGTGTGCCCTGTGTGTGTTCTGCCGTGCTCCTGTATTCTGCCGTGCGGATCGTCGCGGCGGTCGTTTTGGCGGAGCTTCTGGGCTCGCGCGGCCCGATTTGAACGAATACCTCTTGAGACGTGGATTTCCAAACAAACGGTTTCAGACGTGGTTTCAGTGGCGCGCGTGTCGGCGTACGTGCGGGGTGTGTTTTGCTGTGCTCCCGTGTGTTCTGCCGTGCTCCTGGTCTGCTCGTGTCGGCGTGCGTGCGGGGTGTGTTTTGCTGTGCTCCCGTGTGTTCTGCTGTGCTCCTGTTCTGCCGTGCTTCTATGTTCTGCCGTGCCTCTGTGTGCCCTGTCCCTCCCGATTGTGTGAGGATGTCCCGAGCGAAATCGCAATGTGTAACATGAGAGTTAGTAAAAGACCACAGTCGTCATCTCATGTTTGAAGGGATGTCTCAAGCGAAACGCATGTGTTCCCAATTCTGCCGTGCCTCTGTGTGCCATGTCCCTCCCGATTTTGTGAGGATGCCCCGAGCGAAATCGCAATGTTTAACATACGAGTTAGTAAAAGACCTCTATCGTCATCTCATTGTTTCGAGGATGTCTCGAGCGAAACGCAAATTGTCCGAGACGGCGAAATGTTGCTGTCATCGGTGTTTGGAGGATGTCTCGAGCGAAACGCTTGTTTTTGTGAAACGCGTTGTCGCGAAGAGCTCAATTATGTGAGGATGTCTCGAGCGAAATCGCTGTTTTGGGGAACCTGACCGGACAAGAACGGGAAGCGTCGCCCCAGTCCACCAAGCATGTGGAATTTGCTCTGCTGCTGTTACGCCGCACAGGTATGCCGTGGCGCGCGTGTCGGCGTGCGTGCGGGGTGTGTTTTGCTGTGCTCCTGTGTGTTCAGCCGTGCTCCTGCTCTGCCGTGCTTCTGTGTTCTGCCGTGCCTCTGTGTGCCCTGTGTGTTCTGCCGTGCTCCTGTATTCTGCCGTGCGGATCGTCGCGGCGGTCGTTTTTGGCGGAGCTTCTGGGCGCGCGCGGCCCGATTTGAATGAGTACCTCTTGAGATGTGGTTTTCCAAACAAACGGTTTCAGACGTGGTTTCCGTGGCGCGCGTGTCGGCGTGCGTGCTGGGTGCGTTTTGCTGTGCTCCCGTGTGTTCTGCTGTGCTCCTGTTCTGCCGTGCTTCTGTGTTCTGCCCTGCCTCTGTGTGCCCTGTCCCTCCCGATGTTGTGAGGATGTCCCGAGCGAAATCGCAATTTTTAACATGAGAGTTAGTAAAAGACCTCAGTCGTCATCTCATGTTTGAAAGGAGATGTTTCGAGCAAACGCAAATGTTCCCAGTTCTGCCGTGCCTCTGTGTGCCCTGTCCCTCCCGATTGTGTGAGGATGCCCCGAGCGAAATCGCATCTTTTAACATACGAGTTAGTAAAATACCTCAATCGTCATCTCATGTTTTCGAGAATGTCTCGAGCGAAGTGTAAATTTTCCGAGACGGCGAAATTTTGCTGTTTTCAGTTGTACGAGGATGTCTCGAGCGAAACGCTTGTTTTTGTGAAACGCGATGTCGCGAAGAGCTCAATTTGGTGAGGATGTCTCGAGCGAAATCGCTGTTTGGGGGAACCTTTCCGGACAAGAACGGGCAGCGCCGCTTCTCTGAGCTTGCGTGCGCACGCGCAGGGATTTGTACACAACGTGGAACGTGTGCACATGGGGTTGGACGTCGCTGGGCTTCCCTAAACGCCCAGATGGTTGCCATGAGTAGCTTGTGTTGAGTGGTCGCCTCTGGTTGGTTCGGTCAAGTGTTGCGCGTGGCCTGTATGCGTGTGTGCTTGTGTGCGCGTGCAGGTGCGTGTGCGGCTGTGTGCGTATGTGTGCCTGCGTGTGCGCGTGTATGCAGTATGTGTTCTGGGGGGGCTGGGACGGGGGCGCGTGCGGTATGCGTGCCGGGTGTGTGCTGGGCCGGCGGGCGGGGGGGGGAATACGGTGGGTGTCCGTTTCAAACCGCATGGCCGTTTTAACCCGCCTGGCCGTGGAACGCTACCTAGATCAAGCGTGGCCGTTTTAACCCGCGTGGTCGGTTTAACCCGCATGGCTATTTTAACCGCCTGGCCGTGGAACGCTACCTAGATCAAGCGTGGCCGTTTTAACCAGCGTGGCCGTTTTAACCCGCGTGGCCGTTTTAACCCGCATCGCCGTTTTAACCCGCCTGGCCGTGGAACGCTACCTAGATCCAGCGTGGCCGTTTTAACCCGCATGGCCGTTTTAATCCGCGTGGTCGTTTTAACCCGCATGCCGTTTTAACCCGCCCGACCGTGGAACGCTACCTAGATCAGATTCGACCGAGTTGGCGATCGATCTGAACAACTCCAGTTTCCAAGGATGTCTCGAGCGAGAACCTCACTTTCAACACTAAGTCGTCTTACAACAACTATTTCAACATCCCCGTTTTTCGAAGATGTCTCAGGCGAAACGGCCATTTCCGAATATTCTGCCGATTTCGCGACCGATCTGAACAACTCCAGTTTCCGAGGATGTCTCGAGCGAAAGCATCACTTTCAACACTAAGACGTCTTAAGACAACTGATTCAACATCCCCGTTTTTCGAAAATGTCTCAAGCGAAATGGCAATTTCCAAGTATTCGGACGATTTCGCGTCCGATCTGAACAACTCCATTTTCCGAGGATGTTTCGAGCGAGAGCTTCACTTTTAACGATATGGCGTCTTAAAACAACTCTTTCAACATCCCCGTTGTTCGAAGATGTCTCAGGCGAAATGGCCATTTCCGAATATTCGGCCGATTTCGCGACCGATCTGAACAACTCCATTTTCCGAGGATGTCTCGAGCGAGAGCTTCACTTTTAACGATACGACGTATTAAACAAAACTCTTTCAACGTCCCCGTTTTTCGAAAATGTCTCAAGCGAAACGGCCATTTTGAGGGGAACCTTTCCGGACAAGAACGGGCAGCGCCGCTTCTCTGAGCTTGCGTGCGCACGCGCAGGGATTTGCACACAACGTGGAACGTGTGAACATGGGGTTGGCCGTCGCTGGGCTTCCCTAAACGCCCAGATGGTTGCCATGAGTAGCTTGTGTTGAGTGGTCGCCTCTGGTTGGTTCGGTCAAATGTTGCGCGTGGCCTGTATGCGTGTGTGCGTGTGTGTGTGATTGATTGCGTGTGCGCGTGCAGGTGCGTGTGCGGCTGTGTGCGTATGTGTGCCTGCGTGTGCGCGTGTATGCAGTATGTGTTCTGGGGGGGGGCGGGACAGGGGCGTGTGCGGTGTGCGTGCCGGGTGTGTGCTGGGCGGGCGGGCGGGGGGGGGAATACGGTGGGGGTCCGTTTTAAACCGCATGGCCGTTTTAATCCGCCTGGCCGTGGAACGCTACCTAGATCAAGCGTGGCCGTTTTAACCCGCGTGGCCGTTCTAACCCGCGTGGTCGGTTTAACCCGCATGGCTGTTTTAACCCGCCTGGCCGTGGAACGCTACCTAGATCAAGCGTGGCCGTTTTAACCCGCGTGGCCGTTTTAACCCGCATGGTCGTTTTAACCCGCCTGGCCGTGGAACGCCACCTAAATCCAGCGTGGCCGTTTTAACCTTTCCGGACAAGAACGGGCAGCGCCGCTTCTCTGAGCTTGCGTGCGCACGCGCAGGGCTTTGTACACAACGTGGAATGTGTGCACATGGGGTTGGTCGTCGCTGGGCTTTCCTAAACACCCAGATGGTTGCCATGAGTAGCTTGTGTTGAGTGGTTGCCTCTGGTTGGGTTGGTCAGGTGCTGCGCGTGGCCTGTATGCGTGTGTGCGTGTGTGTGCTTGTATGTGCGTGTGCAGGTGCGTGTGCGGCTGTGTGCGTATGTGTGCCTGCGTGAGAGCGTGTATGCAATATGTGTTCTGGGGGGGCGGGACGGGGGTGTGTGCAGTGTGCGTGCCGGGTGTGTGCTGGGCGGGCGGGCGGGGGGGGGGAGTACGGTGGGCGTCCGTTTTAAACCGCATGGCCGTTTTAACCCGCCTGGCCGTGGAAAACTATCTAGATCGAACGTGGCCGTTTTAACCCGCGTGGCCGTTATAACCCGCGTGGCCGTTTTAACACGCATGGCCATTTCAACCCGCCTGGCCGTGGAACGCTACCTAGATCAATCGTGTTTTTTTTTTTTAACCCGCGTGGCCGTTTTAACCCGCGTGGCCGTTTCCCGCATGGCCGTTTAAACCCGCCTGGCCGTGGAACGCTACCTAGATCAATCGTGGCCTTTTCAACCCGCGTGGCCGTTTTAACCCGCGTGGCCGTTTTAACCCGCATCGCCGTTCTCACCCGCCTGGCCGTGGAACGCTACCTAGATCCAGCGTGGCCGTTTTAACCCGCATGCCGTTTTAATCCGCGTGGTCGGTTTAACCCGCATGCCGTTTTAACCCGCCCGACCGTGGAACGCTACCTAGATCATATTCGACCGAGTTGGCGATCGATCTGAACAACTCCAGTTTCCGAGGATGTCTCGAGCGAGAGCCTCACTTTCAACGCTGAGACGTCTTAAAACAACTGTTTCAACGTCACCGTTTTTCGAGGATGTATCGGGCGAACCTGCCATTTCCGAATATTCGGCCGATTTCGCGACCGATCTGAACAACTCCATTTTCCGAGGATGTCTCGAGCGAGAGCCTCACTTTTGACACTAAGACGTCTTGAAGCAACTGTTGCAACATCCCCGTTTTTCGAAAATGTCTCAAGCGAAATGGCAATTTCCGAATATTCGGCCGATTTCGCGTCCGATCTTAACAACTCCATTTTCCGAGGATGTTTCGAGCGAGAGCTTCACTTTTAACGATATGACGCCTCAAAACAACTCTTTCAACATCCCCGTTTTTCGAAGATGTCTCAGGCGAAACGGCCATTTTGAAGGGAATGCAATCGAACACGACAGTGAGCGTTGGCCAAGTACATGGATGCTCTGGATACATGGCGGGACGAACATCAATGTATTATGATGCCAAAACTATGTAATGACGGAATCGACTGACAGTGCAACGAGCTATACTATTGGCTTCCCTGGAGCACATGGAAAAGTACGTCACCATACGAAAGCTTAACAAGTAGCTGCCCAAAATGTTTGGCATATCATTATAGCCAAGGACAGACATTCTTCCTAAGCCACATGCGAGCAAGCGAGGGATGAATGATTTTGCGCATTATTGAGCCTTATGTCTACGTCACATGGCCGCAGATGTTATGGACATAGCCGCCTGGAGGCACCACAAAAAGTTCCAGGAGGCTCCCATGGGGCCCCGAAGAAGCCACAAGTACCCCAAAGACGCCACGAGGACTAGGTCAGAAAGGTGCTCAACACACTCAATTGTCCAAAACCGGTCTTCAGGACAACTGCAATAAGAAAGCTGCCGTGTAACCTGAACTGTCCGAATCACATATTCTGGACGATTGCAACGAAAGAACCGTCCCAAAACCTCAATGGTCCAAAACGGCTCTTCTGGACAATTGTAACTGAGGAAGGGTTATAATGGTGATAAAAAGTTTCAATTGTCCAAAACAGCTCTTCTGGACACTTGCAATTGCAAACCTGCTATACAAACATAAGTGTCCAGGACCACTCTATCGGACAATTGCAATTGCCACCCCTGATCCCAACACCCTGGAGCGTTATAGACCCCAGTTCGGGGGAACTCTTCACACCGACGTTGCGCTACATAACACATCGGGGGGGGAGGGTGCCGAGGGGAGGACCAGAGGGGACCCAGATTTTCCATATAAACAACTTGGAAGATATATACTGTAACGAAATAGTCACCCTTTCTGATGCGCACTTGTGTGACAAGCGAAAATAAAGAAGCGGACGGCAGAGCCGATCCTCAAGAAAAGTAAGAATTTAAGGAAGATGCGAAAGAGAGCTCGGACGGCAGAGCCGATCCATTGCGTACGCACTGGCACATTCGAGGCGACGCCGTGGCCCAGGACCAAATTATATGGCGATCCGTGGCCCAGGGCACAGTCATGTGGCGATTCCGTGGCCCAGGACAAAATTATTTGGTGATTCCGTGGCCCAGGACAAAGTTATATTGCGATTTCGTGGCCCAAAACAAAATTCTGTGGCGACTCCGTGGCCACGGACAACGTTATATGGCGATTCAATGGCCCAGGACAGGGTGAGAAGGAAGGGGGAAAACAGGACATGTAGCGTCATGATGCATCATATTATATACTAGCGTTCTGTACATTCCGCCACCGTGATGACGCTAACGAGGATGATGACAATGTGATGGTGATGACGACGACGATTTGTTCCTGCCCTGCTAACCTCACGGTATGGCCTGCTTCGAAGATGTCGACATAGATATAGGAAGACGCAATCAAAGCTTATATAACAGCATCAGGATGGATGCTAGAGCCAGCATTCCCGCACACGCGACTGAGAGCCGACGAAAAGTTCACGTTGTACGAGCATACTGAAGAGGGCCTCCACAAGCTGCACGAGACCCTGGAGCTCACCAAGAGTGACAGTGCCGTCGCCCCAGAAAATCGAGCCCTCGGCAACGCTGTGGATTATGGGCTGGCCCGCTTGATCACAGAAGCGGGCGACGCCTATGTGCCAGCCACTGGAGGCCAGACCTGACTTGGAGCCCCCATCGAATTGGGCAGGCACGTGTTCAGTCTCTTGAAGAGGAAAGGGAGGAGGGGAATAAAACGCAGGAGACTGCCTACTCCAGGGCCTCGGAAGCCAGAGCGTCAGCTCGTTTGTTGAATTCACTGAAAACGTGCCTACACCAGTGACCAGTCTTTTCCCTAGGGGCCGCAAGGCAACGGGACCACAGCTTTTCGAGCCGAGTCTGAGCCGTGGCGACGAATGGGACGTAGAAGCTATCATACATGTTCCAGCAGCCGTTAAGCCACTGAACAATGAGCCTCGAGTCTCCTAAGATTTCAAGCCTACACGAAATACTACTCAACGCCAGGGGAGAGGGGGAGGAGGGAGACGGCTCAGGCGGGGCATCCCAGGACACGAGAGGAAGATCGACTTTGCGGCGCTTGATCACATCCATCTGAGAGTTCAGACCCGAGGAGGGGAGGCGGGGCTTGATCTCAGACTTCACTCGATCTGGAACGGCGAGGCCTATCCACTCATACGCGTGCTTAACAAAGAGCCAGGACTTCGGAGTCGAGAAGAAAGAGAGGTCGCCGATGGAGGGAACCCACAGGCCCTCAAGAAAATCCAGGAAGACTTCATCCCACTGGCGAGCACGAGTATAGTCAGGCTCATGCTTCCACTTGCGTTTGTTCCGAGCATCAGAACCATCACCCCGCGAGAGCATCTGCTGCATCGTTCTCCACTCAGCCGCACCTTTTCCAGCGCGCTACATCCCTGAGAAACACATGCGCACAGGAAGGGGGCGATGAGGCATTTATATGTCTTGGCACCGTCCTGGACAGGAGCGAGAACGCAGCACGAAGGACACGAACACCCAGCGGGAGAAACCCCGCAGCAGCATACTGTCTTTTAGCAAATCGAACTGCACGTCTGAAATAGGTCACTGGATCTTCTCGGGGTCGGCGTCGGAGACGAGCAATTCTCCGAAGATGATGGTCTTCCCAACGATCCAATCTCAAGGCCAGGCCGTGAGTCCAGACCCAGGAGGCACCGCCATGGCAGACAACAGGCACCACCCTCTTTTCATATCGATCGAAGCGGACTCCGAGCGGTACAGAGTAGATAGAATTTGGCGTCCTTCCAGAACGCCTGGGAGGCTTTCTGCAACCGGTGGCCCACCGCGTCGGTAGCGTTGCCGTCTGGAGTCTGCCGCGCGCCCAAGACCTCGAAGCCCTCCGAGCGCGCGGCGAGGTCCCAGGAGGCGGAGGCCACGTCGAAAGTGAGAGAGTCGCACAAGGGGAAGACCGCATCGTTGGTAAAAATCTCCAGAGACTCCTGGTTCCAAGATAAACCGTAACTCAACATAATAGAAGTAAGATCGACAAAGAGACGACGCACCATACCCAAAGAACTTGCAATCAATATGAAATCATCAGCCCAGACCAGATGGTTGTAGAGATTATCTGAAATAATGATACCAATGCCGTCTTGAGTCCAGGCGTCCATAACACGAAATAGGAGTAGACAAACAGTACGATTCCACAGAAACGGCGTCTCCACTCCGCCCTGCTTACCACTTTGATTGAATGGTATAGCCCCAGGCACCCTGAAGCCCTGGAAGACAGGCCCCACTACGTTGAAGAGCTGCTCCCTCAGGATGGCCGCCATGAGCTGTGGATGAAGACGTCGATGTCGCATGGCGTCGACCATGAGGTCGAACGTGATCCTGTCTAAGGCCCCCTGCACGTCGCCCTTCGCGGCACACAGTGGGCACTGAAGACGCCACTCACGCGAGCGAGCACACAATAGTTGAAAACCACCAGCCATCATATCCACTGAAAGCTTTTCTGCATAGCCAAAGATACAAGAACGAGCCCATGAACTAGGAGGAGGTGTAGAACGTGCTAAGATCACAAGAAGTGCACCATTTCTAGAGCATGTCCAGCAGGCTGATACCACGGAAAGGAGCCAGTGAAACGGGCGACGGAACCTTCTTAATGAAGAGCATAACGACAGTGCTCCACGACTCGATACTCTGGACGACCGACCCCGAGTAGCGCTCACTAAATAAGTGATCTATGATATAGCAAACTGAGATGGGCAACGTAGCGATCATCTCCCCGACAATGTTCGATTTGCCGCCTGGAGCTTTGCCTGGGTTCAGTTTGGCACGGGCCCTTAAGACGACGTCGATCGAGACTTTCGGAGCGTGACGACCATCGATGTTCATGCTACGAGCTTCGGCGGCGAGTTGATGATGACGAACGTTCTGCATTAAGTCGGTCTCGTTCGGGTCGGTGCATTTGTTCGCGCAGTGCTGATAGACCCCCCCCCCCCCTCCCCCCCAATTTTGCATGATCTTCTGGGGGCGCCCCAACGCACTCCAGAGTAGAGATCTTGGCAAACGTGTCTGACTGACGGCTGGCCTTGAGCGCTCTCCACCTCTTGCGAAGAAGCCGCTCGCGACGACTGCGCCGTCTTCTAGCAGAACCTGGAGGTGCCTCTTTCGACTGCAGCTCGGCCAGACGTAGATCATGAGGTTTAGCCTGAAGGACCCTGGACCTCGAGGACTTGGTAGAAAACTTGATGGCCATAGCAGCAGTCCCGTGAAACTTTCCCCAGGGAAGACCCCCGAGCACTCGGAGCACGAAACCCATTGTGACACAGATTCGTCGAGACCTGGTCCAGGAAGAGCGCGGAGTCATCCTCCGAGGCAGGCTTCCAGCCCGAACTACGTTGAAACCCAGCTTTGCTTGTAGTGGCTTCACCAGGCACCCCCAAGGACACATAAGCAGGAAAGTGATCACTGTTGGCCCACTTGATTTCGTTTCGGACCCAGCTCCGATGAGAAATCGCCCTGGAAACCAAAACAAACTCGATCTGGGTACATCTTTGCCGTTCTCCCCAAGGGCGTCGGGTAAACCAGCCACTCTGAGAGAGCCAGGTGTTAGCCATCAGCAGGTCGAAGCGTTCCACAACACTGAGGAATAAGAGACGACGTCGCTCGTCAGCGCCATTCGTGCGAGAGGGGAGGGGGAGGGAGGGGGGGGGGGGGGAGGGGAGGGAGGGGGCGCTGCACGTGCGGGCCCACTCTGCCATGCCAGTCTCCAGTTGGCTCGGTATTGGCACCCAGGCCGACCACGAGAAAACGAACTCCTCTGGCCTTCAGCTTCGTGAGGACTGTGACCCATGAAACGATCGTGCATTCAAACTCGGCAAGGCTGGCATCCTCTGAGGCATCGGGGAGGTGGCAGGAGACGAAACCCCAGGAGCCCATGCGAACCCAAGAGATCCTGCAGGAGCACTCCCAGTCAGAGACTTCATGTTCGAGAGAGGGGGGGATGGAGATAGCTGTGCGATGGCCACTGCCATGGAAAAGAACACAACCAGGCATATCGATATCGACTTGCACCCGTTCAACTTCTTGAAAGAAACCAATGCGTTGAGCCAACTTTAGATCCCCACAAAGTTCGGCGAACGCATTGGAGGTACCCTTGTTGAAACTCCAAGAAACAACTCTCAACGAACTACAGGCTGACGAGAACGTCCTCATGGAGGACGTGGTACGTGAAGATCAGCGGCAGGCCTCGACCATCATCGGCGGCGAGAGCGAGCCCTTGACCTTCTTCAGCACCTCAGCGTAGACCTGCCAACCCTCGGCTGGAGACCACGGCGCGAGCGTCTGGATCTCCTCCATCTTCAACCTGGCGACCAGAGGGGTCTTGCCCCACAAGACTTGGAACTGGTCCTTCCGCAGGCCCTGCTCCAACAAGAAACGAGTGGCCTTGCCTCCCGCAGTATGGAACTGCCTGCGGTCTGGCGCCACCTCAGCACCTGCGAAGACGCGCTTTCCCTTGAGCATGTGCAAACGGCCCTCGTCGAACATCTTCATGAGCGACGTGCGGAGACCCCAAGCGCCGTTGTTGCGCTCATCCCTCGCAGCATCACACAACACCAACAGCACTTTAGCATTCAACTCCTGCTCTCAGCCTTCTGTATAGAAAGATCCCAATCTACTTTGTCAGACTCCTTCTCCTCCAGACCCTCCTTCAGACTCAGGAGGTAAGCCGTGGCCTCAGAGCCAAGAAGACACGAACGATCAGTAGGCCTCCCAAAATCGTCGAACTCGCTGAAGCCCTTGATCTCCACGAAGTTAGCCTTGAAGGGGCCGCCCGTGCCGACGTTGACATGAGAGCCATCACCACCACCAGCACTGCCAGGAACTGTCGAGGCACTATCCAGCTTGGCAGCAGAGAGAGCTTCCCTCGCCACTTTGAGAGCTCCCGATGCATCTTTCCGTGCCGCCGCGGCATCCGTTTTGGCCTCGGTGGCTACCTGCTTCGCCTCACGAATTTCCTTCTGAACATTCCGCACACAACGATGAGTACCAGAACATAATTTGAACAAATCCTGCAAGGACGGGTTCACGTTCTCCTCTTCTTCCATGTCTGAGCCGTCCAACAAGTCAGCGGCATTGAGAACTGATGCGGCCCGCTTCGCCATCCCACAGGAACGATCTGAGACTTGGGACGTGTAAGAGTGGTGTCAGAGAGAAAAAGAAACTTCGGCCGAGCCACAACCCCTCGGAGAGGGCTGCACAAACCACACGCCTCAAGGACACCCTCGAGCCCAAATGGCTTGAGCCGATGATGATGATGATGATGATGATGATGATGATGATGATGATGATGATGATGATGATGATGATGATGATGATGATGATGATGATGATAGTGGTGATGATGATAGTGGTGATGACGAGGATGATGATGAAGACGATGATGGGTATCTTGGACCGTCTTGCAATGCTTTTGGAGATTCTTGGAGCCCTCTTGAGCCCCTCTTGGACCGTCTTGGTGATGATCATGATGATGATCATGATGATAATGGCGATGATGATAGGGTATCTTGGACCGTCTTGGAGCATTCTTTGACACTCTTGGAACACTCTTGAGCTCTTCTCGGACCGACTCGGTTCGCAAACTCCCTGGATATCACTGTTTTTCGAGGATGTCTCGAGCGAGAGCCTCATTTTAAAGATTTCGACGAATTCGCGAGATCCCTGGAGATCTCACTTTTTCGAGGATGTCTCGAGCGGGAGCCTCACTTTTGACATACAGCGTCTTAAAACAAATCCTTCAAGATCCCATTCTTTATAGGATGTCTCGAACGAAACGGCCACAAAGGGGGGAACCTACCCGGACAAGAACGGGAAGCGCCGCTTCTCTGAGCTTGCGTGCGCACGCGCAGGGCTTTGCACACAACGTGGAATGTGTGCACATGGGGTTGGTTGTCGCTGGGCTTCCCTAAACGCCCAGATGGTTGCCATGAGTAGCTTGGGTTGAGTGGTTGCCTCTGATTGGGTTGGTGAGGTGCTGCGCGTGGCCTGTGTGCGTGTGTGCGTGTGTGTGCTTGTGTGTGCTTGTGTGCGCGTGTGCAGGTGCGTGTGCGGCTGTGTGCGTATGTGTGCCTGCGTGAGAGCGTGTATGCAATATGTGTTCTGGGGGGGGCGGGCCGGGGTGGTGTGCGGTGTGCGTGCCAGGTGAGTGCTGGGCGGGCGGGCGGGGGGGGGAGTACGGTGGGCGTCCGTTTTAAACCGCATGGCCGTTTTAACCCGCCTGGCCGTGGAAGGCTATCTAGATCAATCGTGGCCGTTTTAACCCGCGTGGCCGTTTTAACCCGCGTGGTCGTTTTAACCCGCATGGCCATTTTAACCCGCCTGGCCGTGGAACGCTACCTAGGTCAATCGTGGCCTGTTTAACCCGCGTGGCCGTTTTAACCCGCGTGGCTGTTTTAACCCGCATGGCCGTTTATATCCGCCTGGCCGTGGAACGCTACCTAGATCCAGCGTGGCCGTTTTAACCCGCATGGCCGTTTTAACCCGCGTGGCCGTTTTATCCCGCGTGGCGATTTTAACCCGCCTGACCGTGGAACGCTACCTAGATCATATTCGACCGAATTGGCGATCGATCTGAACAACTCCAGTTTCCGAGGACGTCTCGAGCGAGAGCCTCACTTTCAACACTAAGACGTCTTAAAACAACTGTTTCAACATCTCCGTTTTTCGAGGATGTCTCAGGCGAAACTGACTTTTCCGAATATTCGGCCGATTTCGCGGCCGATCTGAACAACTCTATTTTCCGAGGATGTCTCGAGCGAGAGTCTCTCTTTCTTACGTCTTAAGACAACTGATTCAACATCCCCGTTTTTCGAAGATGTCTCAGGCGAAATGGCCATTTCCGAATATTCGGCCGATTTCGCGACCGATCTGAACAACTCCATTTTCCGAGGATGTCTTGAGCGAGAGCTTCACTTTTAACGATACGACGTCTTGAAACAACTCTTTCAACATCCCCGTTTTTCGAAAATGTCTCAGGCGAAACGGCCATTTTGACGGGAATTCTTCCTAAGCCACAAGCGAGCAAGCGAGGGATGAATGATTTTGCGCACTCTTGAGCCTTATGTCTACGTCACATGGCCGCAGATGTTATGGACATAGCCGCCTGGATGCACCACAAAAAGTTCGAGGAGGCTCCCGAAGAAGCCACAAGTACCCGAAAGAGGCCACGAGGACTAGGTCAGAAGGGTGCTCAACACACTCAATTGTCCAAAACCGCTCTTCCGGACAATTGCAATAAGAGAAAGCTGCCGTGTAACCTGAACTGTCCGAATCACATCTTCTGGACGATTGCAACGAAAGAACCGTCCCAAAACCTCAATGGTCCAAGCCGGCTCTTCCGGACAATTGTAACTGAAGAGGGGTTATAATGGTGTCCAAAACAGCTCTTCTGGACAATTGCAATTGCAAGCCTGCTATACAAACACGATTGTCCAGGACCACTCTCTATCGGACAATTGCAATTGCCACCCCTGATCCCAACACCCTGGAGCGCTATAGACCCCAGTTCGGGGGAACTCTTCACACCGACCTTGCGCTACATAACACATCGGGGGAAGAGGGTGCCGAGGGGGAAACCAGAGGGGACCCAGATTTTCCACATACACAACTTGGAATATATCTATTGTAACGAAATAGTCACCCTTTATGATGCGCATTTGTGCGACAAGCGAAATTAAAGAAGCGGACGGCAGAGCCGATCCTCAAGAAAAGTAAGAATGTAAGGAAGATGCGAAAGAGAGATCGGACGGCAGAGCCGATCCATTGCGTACACACTGGCACATTCGAGGCGACGCCGTGGCCCAGGACCAAGTTATATGGCGATCCGTGGCCCACGGCACAGTTATATGGCGATTCCGTGGCTCAGGACAAAATTATGTGGTGATTCCGTCGCCCAAGACAAAATAATATGGCGATTTCGTGGCCCAAGACAAAGTTCTATGGCGACTCCGCGGCCACGGACAACGTTATATGGCGATTCAGCGGCCCAGGACAAAGTGAAGAGGAAAGGGGAAAACAGGAGGAGGATGTAGTGTCATGATGCATCATATTATATACTAGCGTTCTGTACATCCCGCCACCGTGATGACGCTAACGAGGATGATGACAATGTGATGATGATGACGACGATGATGATAGTGGTGATGACGAGGATGCTGCTGAAGACGATGAAGGGTATCCTGGACCGTCTTGCAGTGCTCTTGGAAATTAGTCTTTCCCCTGGGAATCGGGGTATGATGACAAAAGAATTAAGATCTCACGCTCACTCTGCTCAGTGGTAGAGGGTACGGGAAGAGACATCGATAAGACAAACAACCGGTAAGCAAATGTACTCCAGGTATGGTAAGGGAGGAGGCCGGCCGGCCGACGCCCGCGCGCGGACGCACAGCGGCGCGCTCCGTTTTCACCTTCGAGCACAAACAGCTGCGGGATGGCACCGCAGTGATAGTACAGACAGTGCGATGCGAGGCAAGCAGTATGATAAGCAGTGTTAAGATGAGGCGGAGAGGAGCATATTTACTCCCTCCGCGGCGGGCCTCGTAGAGCCCATCCAGCCACAGCACCCCCAGCCTGTGCATATACACAACCACCGGAGCCAACCGCACAATATTTGTACGGCCCAACGGTGGCTGCCAGGGGGCTGAGGGCCGAAGAGGCCCGACGACTCCCACCACTAGATCAATAAATTCTCTCCGCCGATACGACTTTGTGGATCGGTAGAGCTTGTTCGTCCGATACGACTTCGTCGATCGGCGAAAATTCTCTCGCATGCGCCTGCAGCGACTTAGTCACGCGGGCCGGGCCTAACTCAGATCATCGAATGGGTTATCCCCCGTCGGTGGGGTCGGAGGCTTCGGTTGCGACGACACCGAGCCTCCTGATTGTCCTTCGCCGCCACGAGGCGAACGGGATCTTCCCTTGCCGCGGCCAGCGTAATACGCTGATATGTTGTGCTTGTCTTTGTTCTTGGACGCCTTCCCCTTCGGCGGGGAGCGGTAGTCATGTTCATACAGGGACAGGACGCGCCACGTCTGTGACCACCAGACGTTGTAGGGCAGCCACCAGATCCGGCTCCGATGGACGTAGCATCCGCCCTGCACATCATGTATGTAGCGCGGGTAGGAGACGGACGGGTCGTAGCCGGCAGCGCCCAGGCCGACATCCATTGCACCGTCGCGCGCGCGTTGGGGCCTCGACCAATCCCGTGTGTCTGAATACCATGAGTATTCTTCTCCTGCCGAGGCGGCTGGGCCGCCGGCAGAATATTGGGATTCGGTAACTTCGTCGCCAGCCCGAGCGTCTTGGACGTCAGGTCTGCGCGGCGGAGGTGGCGGTTGCGGCCTCGCTTTTGCCGCATCCTGCGGTCGTCTCGGCCCCGCCGAACCAGCTTGGCCGTCGGGGGGCTCACTGGCGCGTCCACTCTCACGAACATGCTTTTCTCGATCGCGAATGAACTTAAGCATATTCCTAGCAACGGTAGCGACAGGAATGCCACATTTACCGCATGGAGCACGGAACGGGCCTGCATCCTTGTCTTGGAGCTCCGTGTCATCGTCCTCGTACCTTTGAAGCCAATAAATGGCCTCTTGTAGCAATGAGCCCTGGCGACGAATGTATGTTCGTACTTGTCTACCCAAATTGAGGGCCCAATTCCTCTGAGGTCGTCAGTTTGAACCGCAGCTCGCATGCGACAATCAAGAGCATATGCATCCCTTCGTCGTTTATAATGAGCATCATCTGAGCTCCCGCCCGCGGTAAGAATTGTTCTCCCCGGGCACTCGACGAAATGCCCTTCTGAAATAAAGGAGCTCATAAGTTCGCGACTGCTAGCAACGACTCTCATTATACGAAGACCAAGTTGCATTTCCGATACAGGGGCCATCCAGTTCCCTTCAACGATGTTCCTCACAATTTCTGGGACTTCATGTGGTGTTTCCCCTGACAGCCGCAACCTATTGGGATCATTGGTATTTGAGCGGACACCAGTGTATTCGATGGCGCATTGAGCTGTTATCGCTCGTCTCAATCCCGGTCAAAGATATATTTATTGAACTGACCTCACAATGTTTATATGAATATCCGTTGGGATGATCAAGGTTGATCGTCCCGTCAGTAATCAGCGTGGCCTTGGGCCCGCTGATGGCAGCGAAGTCAAGTGCGACTTGCAGGTTCTCCGCGTCTGCCGTCTCGGCTTGAACGGAGGCAGATTGAATCATTCCCGTTATGAGACGATGGTCACGGCACAGGTTCGCTCGCCTAGTGACAGAACGAGAGTCACGACTCGGTCTTGCCACAAGGCTGTTTGCCCAAGAAACCGGAGGACGTCCGCGAGGGCTTTGCCCTGCGGCGTCTGCGGCATTGTCTTGCTGTGTGGGCATCCACGGTCTTCCCATGGCTACCTGATCGACTATCGTCTGGAGTCTTGGGACAAAAGCGATCTGACTATTCACTGTGCGCTCCCATCTTTCCCAACCGTTCACCGGTTCATGAAGCGCGTCTGGCTGCTCTGGCTAGTCAAAAGCGGCCAGAGCAGGACAGGACATCGGGCGCGTATGCTGGTCGAGATCCGTTTTCCCAAGCAGGGGCCACCATGCTGCAATCGAAAGAACTTGCGTCCTCGCTCTTCCAGCCAGGAACGCAAGCCATCCAATAAACCTCCGTTTCAAGGGCTCTAAATACTGGAAGAAAGGGCCATGACGCGCCGGCGGCTGAGTCGCGGCGTTGTCTGGGACCCAGGCAGGGAAGCTACCTGGCTGGCTGTTTCCAAAGATTTGACCTGAAGCAGCCATGCGTGGGTATGCTCCACTTGCCCACTTGCGCTCCTGCTGTTGATTACTGCTGATATTGTTTATTGCAGTCGCGGAGGCTCTCCGTTGCCTATACACACGCGCAACGAAGCTCTCTGGAGGACCCAAGAGGCCCCCAAGCGGACCCCATGAGGCACCCAAGAGGCCCCAAGGAGCCCCCAAGAGGCCCAAAAGAAGCCCCAAAACGGCCCCCAAGACCTTCGAAACTGCCTCGAAGAGACCCGCGAGAATCCTCGCCACGAGATCCCAACGGACATCCCAGAGCGTGCCACACACTACCCTGAACTTGACGTATTCTTGCTATTTGTCTTCACCCCGGCTTCGGAATTCTGCCCGAGAGGTGGCAGACAACAGACCCTGGAGGCGCAGTAGTTTATAGAGGGGTCGGCGGATGTGGCGTAAGCCTGTAGAATCAATAATCCACGTCTGGAGGTGAAGTGTTGCCAGAGGCAGGTTCGCGGAGGCTATAATGCAACGTATCCAATGTATCCAATGATTGCATAATTGCTACAAGTTGCATTGTGTTACATTATTATGTACCCCCCTAACCCCCCCCAGGGGCCACACCACTTCCGCCGACCCAAAGTGGCCCCTCCCTCCTGCGCCTCAAAAACCTACCCAAACCTATGGAAAATCAATGAGTTGGGCTTGTTGGCCCTCTTGGGGCCCAACAAGGCCTCAAGGCGGCTCGAGACGGCCCAAAGACGGCCCAAGATGTCCCCAAGACGGCCCAAGATGGCCCCAAGAGGCCCTACAGAGACCCCAAGACGCCCCAAGACGGCCCCCAGAGGACCCCCAAGAGCACCTCCAGAAGCCAAAAACCATTGATTTCCCTATGGTTTTTGGAGATTTCAGCGTTCCTGCCTATTTCGACTCTCAAAGTCCAGGACAGCCGAAACAGCCTCCGAAGTGGCCCCCAGACGGCCCAAGAAGCCCTCAAGAGGGCCCCATAACGGCCCAAGAGGGCCTCCAGACAGCCCCAAGAGGCCCCCAAGACGGCCCAAGAGCCAGACAGCGCAAGAGCGCCTCCAAGACGCCCTCACTGGGCCAGAGGACCCAAGAGGCCCCAAAGAGGCCTCCAAGGGGCCCCCAAGAAATTCCCAAAGGCCCGACAACGACTGGACTGTACGTGCTCCGGACGTGCACCCCGCGAAGCGAGAGGAATATTGTTTTCCCTGCGATTTGTGCTGTCCACCACGCCGTCGCCTCCGTGCCCGAGGCCCTTCCCCGGCGTCCCAGTGATGGATCTCACTAACCGACTTGTCCTGCGTCATGAAGCCGGCGCGCGCGCTGCAAATCGCAACGCTCTGCGCCTCCACACACCCACCCAGGAGTCAATTTGAAAAACTAGTGCACTTCGCTCCAGATGACGGGTCACCCATCGTATCCAGTCAACCGAATCAACCCAAGCTTCAAGGTCGCCAAAGGCTACACAGCAGTCAGAACTGTTCTCTGCATTTGTCGCTGCTCTCGAGCGAAGATGGCACCGCCTCTAGGTCCACGTTGCTCCGTGCTCTGCGCCGCCTGGCACCGAGAACCATCCAGAGAATCCATCTGTGTTGTTTCGAGCTTCTGCTGGGCAGTTGTCGTAATCGCTTTACTCGATGACCCGTACAACACCGCAGGCGTAAAGACGCTCTCTAACAACCGCAGCTTGCTGCGGAGAGAATGCTGCTTATGGGTAGTTAAACTCTCTTCTGTTGCGCCTGACTGCGTTCCAGCCTTGCCTGAATCGGTGGTCGATCACCGCGCCGCCGCGATCACCTAAGATGACCATGCGGCCCAGATGCTTGACAGCATCCTCGAGCGGAACGATCTACATATTCATTCCATCGACTGTTGCGTGCGTAGGCTTGCCACGACTGGTGCCCTTGACCGAGTTCGTGATGATCTTGGCTTTGTCTGGGCGTAGACGTAATCAAACGGCGCCTGCAGCTGATCATGCCGCAGATTTGTTGCAAGCTCTGGCCGGCGAGCAGGACACCATCGTCGAATCGAAGGTTGGTAAGCCTCGACAGCGGCGAATACCCGAGCTGTAGCCCATGGCCTTTTCTCCCCCACCGCACCTTGGACATCTCGCATGACTCCTGAGAAGGCCCTGGAGGCCTCCAAGAAGGCCCCTTAGAGGCTGGGCAGGCTCGGAGCGGCCCGGATGGCTGGCCCGCGCTGCTGACGCAAGGGCACGGGGCCGTCTGGAAGTGTGTGAGGGTGAGGAGGACCAATGGACCGACCCCACCCCGAGTGTTCCGTCGGTAGACGATGAGGGACGATGGTTTTACCCAACGTACCTCTAACTATCGAGTACCTGTCATCCGAGCCAAGAGGGGCGATGGATATGAGCAAGATAGGAGGAAAGTAGGGGGATTCACACACAGGAAGAGGCCTTCGCGAGGAGAGTACCGTACACCGAGGCCTTCGCGAGGAGAACACCGTGCACCGAGGCACCGCGGCGCCCGCCACGCGGGCCCCGCGATGGGCTCCTGTCCGCCACGGGGTGGCTGCCTGCCTGCCTGCCTGCCTGCCCTCTTAGGGGCCCCGCCCGCCCGCCCTCGCGCCACCCTCTTGGTGGGTGCCGCCGACGGGAACAGAGGGGCCAGCGCATCATGGCACGACGCACGTGCGCCGAGGACGGGGGAGGGGACGTGCTGAAAGCAAAAGGAGGAGCAACAAACGGCATCGCACCAGTGGAGAAGCACCAAAATCAGCGGATGGTCCGAACACTTGGCAGACGCCGTGCCTTGCCGCAGTTTCGCTGGAGGGCCCGAAGAGGCCAAAACTACGGATTCACATCCAGCCCTGGGAAATACAGTCGGACAACATTAAACAGGACACGCGAGAGGACACAAGACCCTTCCGAGGGCCACATTGCCACAGGAATGCAGGAGGCACGGGTCGCGAGACACAGGACACAAGGGTACCCTTGATCTGGCAGGGTCGACCTACTACTCCGGGCCGCCGGTATGGCATTCTCGCCCTGCCGGGCATTCGTCGATGCAAATCGGGCCAAGAGGCCTCCGATATAGACGAGCCGAGGAGGCCCGTCGACGGCCCAAGACGGCCTCGGGGCGGCACTGCCGCGGCAGGACGGGGCCGTCCGGACGGCGAAGAGGACCCCAAGACGGCCCAAGAGAGAAGACGGCCCAGGAGAAGCCCAACGCACCCCCAAGACTGCTCCACAGGAGCTGGACAACCCAGGAACGGCCCCAATCACTCCCAGAGTGACATTGAGGGATGTCACATGTGACGGCGTTCCTTTGAGATATCCTCCTGCCCACCATCATCAGCAGCATCCTCGTCATCACCATCATCATGCTCGTCGTCCTGCTCATCACCATCATAGTCATTGTCATCTTCGTTGACGCTGTCGTCACCATTCGAATAGCTCCTCCTCCTCGATCTCGTCATCTTCGTCGCTCTGGAGGCCCCCAGAAGCTCTAGAAGCCTCCGAAACTCTGGCAGTGCTTGGCAATGTCACGTAGTCCTTGGCATTTCTTTGCACTGCTTTGCGTTGCCAGGGTGGGAATGGGCCTGGCTCGCTTTGTTAGCGTGGGCCTGGCAGTCGGATTCCAAGGGCTCTCAACTTCGCGCTTCGCGCTCCGCGAAGCGCGAATCACTTCGCGCTCGCGCGCCGCCCCCAAAAAGGGAGAAAAGGAGGACGAGGAGGAGGGGGAGAAGGAACGAGGACCGCGAAGCGCGAATAACTTCGCGCCATCGAGGGCGCCCTTGGGAATCTGCGCTGCTTGGCAGGCCCAAACGTGCCACTTGTTACCATAGGCTGGGCACTCAGACCCTACGTTTCATTGACACTGTAATGGTTTGCACTGCTCGGCATGGAAAGACATTGCGTTTGCATTGTTTGGCATTGCTGGGCATTGCTCAGGAGTGGCACAAAATAACAAAACCAAGGAAGACAGAGGAACCCGAGGAACGCAAGAAGGAACCACGACCAAGGAACCCAGCTGCCTCTGACAACCCAAGGCGCCCCAAGAGGCCTCCAAGAGGTCCCCAAGAGGCCTTCGAGATCACCCCAAGACGGCCCAAAGGAGCTGCAACATCAGCCAAAAGCTCCGTGCTTTCGGCACCCCTCAGGCCCTTTTCATTAGCTTAACTGCGTGCTCCCTGTTCTCATCTACACGTGATCACGTACTCAATCTCTCTCTCTCTCTCTCTTTCTGTCTCTATCTCTCCCTCTTTCTTGTTTGTTTCTCTCTGCATATGTTTGAATATATATATATATATATATGTGTGTGACTAATGCGTATGTGTTGTTCTCTCTCTGTCCCTCTACGCTGCTCAACTTGCCTCCATATTAGCTGCGCGCTATATCGTCTAATCGTTACTCTTTACTCTCTACTCTCTCTCTCTCTCTCTGATCCACCCTGCTCTGCACTCTCGGAACTGTACTCTTTCCTCTCTACCATCCACTATCTCATTATGACCGCGATGGCAAAACTCGGAAAAATTGTATTCACTTACATCTACTTTCCACTCTCTCTGGTGAACACTGTTCGCAATTATCTGCCCTTCCTATCAAAATCCTGATGCACTTGGCCACAACCAAGACCTCCCAAATCCTGGAACCTGACGCTGCCAAGAACCTCAGAACGGGGAACCCGGGACCCCCCGGAACCTGGCCACTTACCGAAACCTGACATTCCCGTGAACGCGAGAACCGAAAACCAAGAACCCGGGAACCCCCAGGAACCCAACCGACCACCGAAATCAGCGCCGCACCTTCGCCTGCGCTTTCAGTATCCGCTTGGGCCCCTGCAGTGCAAGCACGGATTGGAGAATTAACCAAAAATTGTTGGAGGTCCGCGCTTCCTTGCGGCGCCTATGGCGCCGCACCTGGCGCGCTGCGCGCGCCAGGAAAGGGGTCCAGCGCCGATCCAAGAGATCCGAGCGGACATCCGCAAAATGGTGAATGTTCTACCGTCGCTTAGGTGCTGTGTTGAAGAAGAGAGAGAGAGAGAGAGAGAGAGAGGAGGAATAATAATAAGAACAAGACGGAGAAGAAGAATAAGAAGGGGGGCACAACATCAGGGAGATTCATGACCCCGGTAATGATATCCAACACCACCACCCTGATCCTCACCCCCCACTCTTCGGCGCCCCCGAGCTAAGCTTGTCCACGAGCACCACCCTGCCGTATCTGTCCTGGTCGCTCGTGGACAGGCTCTTCGCGAGGGTGTGCTGCAAGTGCTTCGCAAACGCCGCCCTGGCCGCCGCCTGTGGAGACCGCCCAACTTATACATCTTGCCATCGCGCGGACATCCATTCCCCGTGCATGTTGCGGCTTCGTGCGTGTATCTTTCGCAATATGATCCAGAATGCTCCTTGATGGTCCTCGCCGAGAAAAAAGGCACACGTCCGAGCGATGCCAAGACAGAGGAGAAAACAGCGGCATGGACAGAACCTTTTGCAGATCCGACCAGGTTCCTCAGATCGGCACCGGAACCCCCCTCCCTGGCGCGCGGAGCACGCCAGGGGCGGAGCGGGAGGAGCCGCCAGGGTACAGCGCCGATCTCAGGAGTCCGCGCGGAGCTCCGAAAGATTATGCTCATGCAGTTGTTTCTTCTGCGACAGATGGGGTCGGACCGCGCTGCATCGCCGATGCATCGGCGACACATCAGCGACGCCGAGACTTAGAAGGTAGGGCTCGAGCCACATCGCCAACTCGTCGGCGAAGCGGCGCGATGCTCTGGCCCCAATGGCCCAAGTTAGGCGGCTCGGGACCTTGCTGACCTGCTTGGAAGCGAACTCGTCGTAGTCCAGCCACATGCCACCGAGCACCTCGCGGAGGATGCTCGGAAGAAGAAACAGCTCCACACGCATGAACTCTAGGAGATCCGCGCGGACTCCTTTGGTCGGCGCTGGACCACCCTGGCGGCGCCTCCCGCGCCAGCCCTCGCGCAGGAGGCGCGCCAGGGAGGAGAGAGGATGAGGAGGAGGAGGAGGAGGAGGAGGAGGAGGAGGAGAGGAGGAGGAGGAGGAGGGGAGGAGGAGGGGAGGGGGAGGAGGAGGGGGAGGAGGAGAGCCACGGGCTGAGGGGGCGCGGCCGCCTGGAGGTGCGCGGGGGGGACGCGTCGCCGTCGTCTCCCCCCTCCCCGTCGCGGCCGGCCCCGCGCTCGGCCGTGGCCGCGCGCGGCGGGCCATTGCAGCTCGCCGCCGCCTGCGCACTCGGCTGGGGCAGCCGCAGCCGCCGCCGCGCTGCAGCGGCGCGGCTCTCGCGGCACCACGCCTCGCGGGGAGCCCGCATGGCACCGCAGGGCGCGAGAGGGGAGGGCGCAGGATCGCCTCCTCGTGCGCCTGCAGGCAGCTGGAGCGCGGCTGGCAGCACATCACAGCGCACAGCAGCCTCAGCGCCACCAGCAGCCACGGAGCGATTGGAACAGCGAGGAGTTGGAGGCTTGGCGACAGCGTGTTCCTTGGCGGGAGCGAGGCAGCAGCAGAGGCGCTGGAAGGAGGCACAGGAGTTCCAAGACCAACGAAGAACCGAAGGAGGCAACTCAGCCAGGGCGCCGTGCCACTGGCCAGAGGGGGGCTCAGACCCCAGCGCCTCGCCCCAGAAGCCAGAAGCCTAAGGGCAGACAACAGTCACAGGGAGAGCCTCAGCGTCCAGACGACACCAAGGAGATAGCCAAGCTAATCGAGGAGATACCGACGGCCAGGTTCACGGACGCGAAGCGTCACCACGCCTATGAGGCGCCCAAGATGGACGGCTACGCCGACGTGCAGAGCGACCAGGTCCAGCGCAGGCTGAGGTGCTCGGGCTATACCTCGTGGCAGCGCGGGCCGCAGGAGAAGATGCGACAGAGATTGAGGAGGAGGTACTCCTCAATCCTCCTCGTCCTCCTCGTCCTCGTCCTCCTCGTCCTCCGCCTCCTCCTCCTCCTCCTCCTCCTCCTCCTCCCCCTCCTCCCCCTCCTCGTCCTCCTGCCAACCTACAGAAGGAAGAAAGCCTACGGGAAGGACATCGTGGAGCGCCAGCTGCACGAGGCCAAGCTGGAGAAGGAGCGCTGGACTACAGCAGTCGACACGCTGCCTGAGCGCAGGAGGCACGTCACCGACATGCTCGAGGAGATCGAGCAGGATGGCGACGACGGAGCGGACGCGGACGACGCGGCTGGCAGCGATCATCCCCGTCAACAGCGACCTGGAGATCGATGTCGGCCACCACCTACGACGGCGGCATCCAGCTCCAGCAACATTGACGACACTCTGAAGCAATTGCAGCGCGCCTTAGCCGATCAGTACACCGAGAACACGAGGTTCCAGGAAAGGATCACCGCGAAGTTCGAAGAGGTGGCGCATCATAAGTTGGACAGCCCAGCTCGGGCGAGGGACGCCAAATACGCAGAGCACAGGGCGGCCCTGGACGCGCAGCAGCACAAGAACGCGGAGATTGAGAGCGAGATGCAGTCCACGAGGGAGACCAAAATCAGGACCGAGCAGCAAGAATACCAGCGACAGCGAGAGAGCTTCCTCCGCGAGCGGGAGCGGATGAGGCAGCAGCATGAGGAGCCGAGGGTCACGGCGATGCAGCGCAACGATGAGGTCCACAGGGAGCGCTCGCGGGTCGAGGCGTACATCCACATGCAGGAACAGGCCAAGCTCGAGACGGAGAGGCATTTCCAGCACGCGCTTGCAGTGCGACAGGCCGCCCTCAGGGAGGAGGTGACCCAGGCGAGGCGCGAAGCCAGAAGGTGCGAGGAGGAGAGCGCGCAGCAATGAGTATGGGCAGAGCAGCGTCACAGCGAGGTTGTGCCGTCGATCGCAACCAACAGCGCGCAGCAGATAACGGACGTGCAGCGGCAAGTCGCGGCCCTCGGCACCGAGCAGGAGCTGAGGCAGCAGTCGGCACAGAGGCAGTTCCAGCAGGCGATCGAGGAGCAGAAGCGCGCGGGGATATTTCGAATTCAGCAAGCACCTTCTGGGCACGAAGGAACAGCAGCTCAACATCGAGAGAACCAGCTTCCAGGAGCAGACCAAGAAGGCAGAGTCGAACAAAGAGCTTGAAATGCAGCTGCTAAGGGCACTTGATGAGCAGCAGATCAACGGTGAGGGCCGCGCAGTACCGTAGCTCGGATGCCAATCAAGGACAGGTCGTACCATGCCTCCCACAGCCAGCAAGCATGCTTGACGACATGGAGTGGCAAATACGGGCTGCAGGCGAAGGACGACATGATGCACCCAACATCCCTTTTGTTCGTCTCGAGGATGTTTGGATAATACCTCCACACCCGCCGATGCCCATTCAGCCAGGAACGAGCGCTGAGGAGCAGGAGATCGACTTCGTCATCGCAATGCAAGTCGAACAGCAGGAGGACGAAGCAGAGCACCACCAGGCACTTCGACAACAGGACGAGCAGCAGCACGAAAAAGAGGATGATATAATCAACCACTGGGCTCTCAACGTACCCACTCCAACGCCACGCTGCATGTCCGCGCCTGCCGGTCCTTACGACGGCATCTATATCCAGGAGGCCCTCGATATTCAGCAGATCCGCCGCGAAGAGCAGGACCGAACACGGCGACAGGCCGACGAACAGCACGACGCCAGGAAGCAGATGCAGGAGTAGGAGGAGGAGGACAGAGAAGTCATTGCTCACATCGTGGAGACCCAGGCTCCTCCTCCTCCTCCTCCTCCTCCTCATCCTCCTGAGACGGACCGAGCGATCAAGTGGACGACATTCGATCGCCAGGTGGCTAAAGCAGAAGAAGGTGCAACTCCCCAGGATGCTCACCCACGCCGAAAGCCGAGGAGCCCGACGACCAGGAGTTGTCCGAGACCGTGCCCTTCAGCCCAGAGAGCACGATTCCACATCGAGGAGAACGGGCAGCTTCAGCTGGACCTGGAGGAGGGGCCTTCGGGATACTTCGGACAAGGAGCGGTACGGCCACGGGTGGATGTGCATAATGGTCGGCGTCTACCACGAGAGGATCCTCGAAGGCCCATCGGCAGGTACGTAATCGTGGACGATGGGGACGGCTTCGCCGACATCGTAGACAGGAAGGTGATGAAGATTAGCAAGGGCGACCTCAGCAGCGACGGGGCCGCCGACAGACACGCTCCTACTAGGGGCGACCGACGTGGAGGCAAAGTCCTGCAGCCTCCCCAGCAGGACCACACCTTGCAGGGCAGCACCCTCGAGGGTTGGCGGACTGGGGCCTCCGAGCACGTCGCCGCCCACCCAGCAGCAATTCCGCCGGAGAGACAGTCTCTCACAACAGCGAATTCGACCCCATGCTGGAGGTATAGCTAGGATGCGGCTTCCCAGCCAGATGAGCGAGGATGCGCACAGAGGCGAGCACAAGCACAACGTCGACTCCAACATCGGCCAGTGTAGGGTGGCATGCTCGCCTCCGCCAGGTACTTCTACCTGGCCACGGAGCGCCGCTGCTGCCAGCTCAGCAGACGACAGAGCGGACGACAGGAGCTTGGGGGAAGCACGACTGTCTGCTGTCGAGGAGGCCTCCGCACCCTACGACACCGACGACCAGCGCCGCGCCGTGGACGTCGCGTTAGTCTCCGACTCTTCGAGATCGCCGTCGATTTCTCTTTCGCCGCGGTCTACGACAGGAGAGATTATGAAGCCTTCTACTCTCAGCCTTGCCGAGGGTCGTGCAGGAGGGCCACAACAGGACGGTAGGAGCCCGTGGGATGCACTACCTCCCGTTCTTCCAGCACCTCGAGAGGTTGAAGTTCGGCATCACCCTCATCTTTTTGAGCTTCCAGAAACCTTGACGACGATCACGACGTCGGCTACAATTTCGAGCCCTAGCAGGTCACCCACCCGTAGAAAAAAAAAGCACGGCAAGGAAGACCTCCTGGACAGCGATGTCTTTTTCAACGCCTTAGAGCTGCAGGCGCCCTTGCCTTCAGTTACAACGCTGAGGTCGAGCAGTCCCACTCGCTGTGGGGAAATCCATAGCGAGGTCAGTTTCCTAGACGGCGCACTCGACGACACCTACACCCAGGCGCCCTCCCCGCGGCAATGTCGTGGGCCTGGACGCCATCACGGAGCCCTTGAAGAGGAGGCTCGCGATGAGGAGCAGCATGTTGGAGGAGTTGACGGCGTAGGAGGATTTGGCAGACAGGAGGGAGGTGTCGGCGGCGGCTCCAGCAGCTGCAGGCCCTCCCACGACCACGACAACCCCGAGTATGACAAACCTGGAGGTGGCATAGCGGATGAGAACGAGATAGAGATGGAGGGCGATCAGAGGTTACCAGAAGAGGAGACAACGTGCGTCAGAAGACTGTTCGATTCAGAGGAGACCGAGGTGAAGCGTTAGTCCAGAATTAGGTTCTTACTTGAGGACGAGGCGCAACAAATCAGGTTCTGCTTGAGCCCTGGCGACGGTCACCAGGATATCCACCCCGTCGATCACCACGTGGACCAGCGAGGCCAGCGGCATCAGCATCTGCAGGAGAGCGGGCTTGAATTGCGTCCTGAACCCCTCGAAAACGTATCGAGACGATGTTTCTCATTCCTTTGAGGAAGTCGACGACGTCCAGCACCACTCGCAGCAACACGACGTTCACCGCCACCTGCACCAACAGCATAATGACGCCGGACACATGCAGCATCACGTCGACCTGCATCACATTGACAAACACAAACAGCAACACCACATTAATCAGCACGAAAACGACTGTCCCTATCGAGACGACCGCTCCCCTTTCTTTGAGGAAGTCGACGGCGCCCAGCACCACTCGCAGTAGCACGACGTTCACCGCCACCTGCACCAACAGCAGAACGACGCCAGCCGCCGACAGGATCACGACGACCTGCACGACATTGACCAGCACAACCAGCAGCACCACATTAACCATACCACGAAACCGACAGTCCCTATCGAGACGATTCTTCTTCTTTTTTGGGGAAGTCGACGATGCCCAGCACCACTCGCAGCAGCACGACGTTCACCGCCACCTGCACCAACAGCAGAACGACGCCAGCCACCTGCAGGATCACGACGACCTGCACGACATTGACCAGCACAACCAGCAGCACCACATTAACCAGCACCACGACGAAGATGACGGGCAGCAGGCCAGGGCGGGCGGGAATGATGACATCCACCACGACAACGAATGCGACAACGGCCACCACGACCACCACGGAAGGACCTGCAAGCTGAGCATAGACAACACTTTCGAGGACAGGTTCGACGGTTGCCAGGCGGTCGGGTTGCTCGACCTTCGGTTCGACGCGAACGGTATTCAGATGAAGCAGCGCGCTAGACTGGCACTACAGCTAGCACCAGCACATGACTAAAACCACCATATCGATACCACCTGCATGAGGGAGCTTAATCTGTACACCGACGGTTCGCACTACGAATCCAACCACGATCGCGATGGATGGGCTGCTGTGGTCACTTCCATTGCATGGGGTACAACAGCGGGGCGGCACGGGAGGCGAGTCCCGACGCTGCCGACGGCAGACTGGGCAGTACAGCGTCTGAGCTGACAGCCATGCGTTGGGCGCTCGCGTTCATCCTGCAGAAAAGCACCACCTCTGGAGCCAACATCGTGACCAGCGACTCGCAGCACGCGATTCATGCAGCTCGAGGTACAGCTATATACCAGCCCTTCGAGAATGTTGCTCGGGTCACCGCCCTGCTCGCGAGGGAAGCGCCCCAGAAGGAGCAACTCACCATCAGGCGCATCAAGAGCCACGAGTTCGACCCTTTGAGCCAACTGGCCGATACACCAGACAAGAGCGCCAGCGAACCGCAGCAACCGCAGGCAATACTTCGACACCACCCCAAGTACAACAAGGCCCAGGAGTGTGAGTTCATATTATATGATCACGAAACTGAGGTGCGATATCCCCCGCTTGGTGATCGCGGCTTTTTCTTCGAGAAAACCCCCAGACGGTAAGAGTCGAAGACAGCGGACACGTCGAGAACCGCGGCCCCGACGAGCCGCGCCATGCACCTGCAGACACAGCACAGCTTTACTGCAAGGTGACATCTTATAATGCGATGTCGCTGGTCCAGGGCAGGGCCACCAATAGAAACAAGCACCACGGCGACAACGTCGAACAGCAGCAGCTGAAGGGTGTGGGGCTGCAGATCCTGAGGTCCAACTTCGCGGATAGGTCCTTGCTGTTGGTAGGCGTTCAGGAGGCTAGAGGTAACGAAGGGCGCACGATCGCAGACGGATCTATCCATATCCGTGGTCCTGCCGACTAAAGCGGTCACGGTTGTGCGTTGCTTACCACCACCTTCATCTCCCACGGCCTCTTTGGCTCGCGCGAGCTCTACATTGCCGACAGACACGTCAGGGTGCATAAAAAACGCCGACCGTTCTCATCATCAGAATTAAGGCGCCCTGCTTGGACCTCGCTGTGGCGGTCGCACATGCACTGCACCACCACGCCACAATAACCCTGAGAGGGCAGCGGTGGCAACAGTTTCGACAGGACCTGGCAGGTCACCATGCTGCTCGCAGACGCCAACGGCCAGATAAGCACTGGCCTTGCCGACGACCCCCCACATCGGCCACCACCAGCACGCAGAGAAAAAGCGACGTCAAGGGCAGGCACTTAGCGGAGGTGTGTGCGGTGGGCATGACATTGGCCAACACCTTCTTCGACTCGGGTCCTACTTTGCGGAGCTCCAAGGGCGAAGGCAAGCGCATTGACTGCGTCGGGCTGGCCCCACCGTTGGCAACGGCGGCCCAGGAGTGTACCACCGTACAGGACTTCGGCAATGGCCTCAAAGTTCGGGACCATGCGCCGACCATCTGCACGTTGAGATACGTCGTCGGGCCGAGGCCCCCGAAGTCGATCTCCATATCTTTTGACAAGAGTAAGTTCGGGAGCGACGAGGCCGAGAGCATCTATAGGAGCAAGCTCAGTAGGAGGACGGCCGAGTGGGACACCGACGTCAACGAACACCATGAGAGTATGGTTCAGGACATTCATGCGGCAGCGGGAGTAGCTTTCAAGAAAGACCCGACAACGCAAATCAAGGAGTACATCAGCATCAACACCATGAGGCTCACCAGGACGAGGAAATGCGCCATTAGGGAGCTCAGGCTGCTGAACGTTGGGAAAGGTAAGCTGGATCACCTCGCAGCGCACCTTCCTCAGCAAGAGCGGCCTCTTTTCCCGCCAGGAACCCCAGGACGAGAGCAGGCTAAACGGTTGAGCCTCGCCATGAGTATGTTCCAGGACCAGACCACCGGGATCCAAGAAGCCAGAGCGGAAGTCGAGCTCTACCTCAAGTCAACTGCTACGATCCTCAAGACGGCTATCAAAGAGAAGAGGCGCGACTACACTGGCGCGATTGCGGAGAAGCTCGACGACTCCGTGCAGCCCAAAGGCACAACGCTGTCCGAGTGGCGATGGCTTCGGCGGCTACTCCGTATCGGAGGCCGACGAGGGCGTCGAGGGCAGGGCGGCGACGTTATCCCCTACAGGCTGGACGACAACGGCGATGTTATCGACTCCGAGGAGCGGATGATCGAGGTTCAAGTGCAGGACTATGCTGAGCTCGAGGACGCCTCCTTGGGCCATCAGGTAGCGGCAACGTACAACTCCTACGACGACGACTTCGCACGCGAGGAGTTCTCCACCGAGAGCGCGCCCACCATGCTAGACACGCAGATCGCGGTCAGCAAAGGTGAGAGGAGGAGAGCTCCAGGAGAGGACGGCATCTCGTACGACGTCCTTGCGACCGACCCAAATAAGCGTGCGGCTGAGGCCCATGCACTGCGCACTAAAGTCGCTCTCCGCCTCCAAGAACATCTTGCTGTCAAGCATGCTACGCTAGCAGAAATCCCGAAAAGGCAAGCTGACTGATCTCGGCAAGAAGCTCACAGGTCCATCACGCTTTGCACTGCAATGGCCAAACGTCACTATGCCTTTCTCTGCAACAGTATTCGTGATGCTGCAGCGGTGATCCTCTACGACAGCCAAGTGGGATGAGTCAAGGGCCGAAACGCCCAATATTTGTCGACATGCGTGCGGCCTTCTACCGGATAGTTCGACAACTCATCATTGCTGTCCCGCAACAGCGACAACGTGGGCATGCTATGCCGTACCCAGCAGGTCCCAGAGGCCCTTCGTCGGTTTCTCGAGGAGGTCCTAGCCCAGCCTGGACTTATTGGAGAGCACTGTCGCGATGACCATTCAAGACGCACGCAATGGACATCAACCTAGGCCCCGCGAAGTCGGCATTACTTGTCACGGCGCACTGACTACAGACGAAGCGGATCCGCGACCACCCCTACGGCGACCAGATGAAGGTGTCCGCTACAACTTGGGACATAGTTTTCCACGTCCTCTACAGATACAAGCACATGGGCACGATGATCTGCAGCGACGGTTTCTGGGGACCCGAAGTGCAACATCGTCTTCGAGCCCATCGTCAGGCCCTGGACCCCATCAGGATTTCCGTCGCGAAGCATGCCCGAGCCGAGCCTGAGAAGCTTGCGAGGCACGTCGACACTCTGGCCAACGCCAGGCCCACGTGCCAGGCCGAGCTGTGGTGCGGCATCAACGTCAGCGACCACCAGCGCTTGCAGGCGGCCCACTCACAAGGCTACAGGGTGGCCGCCGCAGCTGGCTACAATCGCGACGCCGCCGAGCAGATCCCAGGCAGCAAGGTCTACTGCGACGCCAAGCGCGCAGACCTGCCAGCGGTGGTGTCAGCACGAAGGCTCAGGTACTTCAGCGCAGTACTCCGTCAGGCACCCTCCACTCTGAAATATTTGCTCGAGTTCGGGCTTCAGCACCGCGACACCTGGCACCAGTCGATCCCCGACGACCTGCAGTGGGCCAAGCAGTACCACGGCAGCAGCGACCTCCCTGCCTATGATGACCTCAGCAGCTGGGGGGCATATGCAGGAGCGGTCCAAAAGGGATGGCGAAGATAGTTAGGAATACCTTTGAATACCTTCGAGCAGTACAAGCGGGTGATGGAGAAGCGCTGCCAGCACGACATCTGGAGGCGCAGCAGCGACCACTGCGAGCAGCAGAGGGACCGCAACCAGCACCACACCACCTCCATGATGCACGACGAGAGCAGCGAGGCCAAGAGATGGTACGCATGCTATGACTGCGAGGAGGTCTTCACCACCGAGGCTGGCCCCCGCAGCCACAGGACCAAAGCCCACCTCCCAGAACTCGACGCACAAATATTCGCAGAGGGCAGCGTTTGCAGAGCATGCGGTACAGACGTTCGCACATGAGCGCGTTTGGCCAGACATTTGCGTCACCGAGACACTGGGTGCTTGCAGCACTACGCGGACACGTATGAACCGCTAGCAGACGACGTCGTACATCAAATGAGGACCGAAGACTCTAAGCTGACAAAGCAACTGAGGACCGAAGGCTTCAGGGAGGACAAAGCCACACGCCCGGCACGACGACGAGCACAACCACCAACACAAGAACGACCAACACCACGACCTCGAGATACATTACCAGGTGTAACCGAGAGCGTGCAGCACGGCAATGGCGGGTACGCGGAAGTCTTGGACAGCAACAGCGGGCGTCTCATCACAACAGGATTCCAAGCAAATAGCGACGAAGCTGGCCAGCAACAGGCAGCACCGCAGCCAACAGACATCATCTGGATAGTGGACGGGGACTCCACTGAACATACCGAGCACAAGAGCCAATGCTGCCACAACATCCAGAGCAACGGAACGCAGTACTTCGAGACGACCTTCGACGACGACGAGCTCGGCTTAAACATGGCAACGTCCACCACTGGCAATTAGGAGCGTACGATTGAGGCATGCGGCTTGGTTATGGTGTACCCCAGGACCTTGACTTGGTGCCTCGACGGAGGTAATCTAGCTACCCGCAGCAGCTCGGACCCGTGGGCGGCAAGAGAAGCCACACCAGCTCGGGCGAAAGCGGTTGCCAGGGACAATGCCACATTGCGCGTGGCCCTCGACAACTCTGCCGGCGCTGGCAGGAGGAGGCGCCCCTGCGACGGCGGTGCTGCAGCGCGCAGGGCTTGGGCGACGCCCGCAGGGGGGCGAAGGGGAAGGGCTCCCAACTTCGCGCTTCGCGCTGCGCGAAGCGCGGCGTGCGAATAGCTTCGCGCTCTCGCGCCGCCTCCCACGGGAGAAAAGGAGGATGAGGAGGAATCGGAGCCGAACCGCGAAGCGAGAAACGCGAATAACTTCGCGCCCTCGAGGGCGCCCTTGGCAAGGGGCGGGCGATGCGGCCATTCGGCGCTGCTGCGCCGCCGCTGCCGCCAGCGGACGCCCCTTCTCTGCGCGCCGCAGCCTCTGAGGAGGCCGCCCGCGGCCGCGGGCGCGGGCGTCTTGGGCTCCGAGAGCGGTGCCCCCCCCGTTCCTTCGGACTCCACGGCTTCGAGCTACCTTGTTCTGAAGTCTTGGAACCTTTCTCGCCTCGTTGTGAGGGCGGCACCAGCCCAGGAAGACGATCCGACGATCGCCGACCTGGGCATAGCCTGGCTTCCGCGAATCGCCGCCCAGTCAGTTGTTGAGGCTGGCGGCTGGGCAGCGCTGGCGCCGCGATCTGGGCGGCGGCTTGCGGAGCCAGGAGAATGCCTGGAGACGCTCGGAGGCTGCCAGAGGCTTCGGAGGCGCCCAGAGGCCTTATTCCCTCTCGGGGCCCCTTGAGAGGCACCTCCCCCTCCGTGTTCCTCGTAGCCTCTGGTCCGCCTTTGTCGGCTTCTCGGGGCCCCGCCCTCCCCCCTCGGAGGCCCTCTGAGGCGCCCTTCCCCCGCTCTCTCGTCGCGGGGTCCCCTCGGCGCCTTCGGGTTTCGCTTGTGGGGCTCTTGGGTTCCTCGCATCTCTTCCTTCACGTCCGAGTAGGCGTCCCACTCTCCTCGGGCGCGGACATATTGACCTCGTGGGGCGCTTCGGGCGCGTCGGCCGCCGCGGCGGCTCGGCACGGCGCGGCGGTGGAGTGCCGTGGACTCCGCGGGCCTGCGGCCCCCTCGGGAGTGCAGTAGTAGGAGTAGGAGTAGGAGTAGGAGTAGGAGTCAAGCTAGCCAGCTCGAGCGAGTCAAGCATGGCATGCCCAGTCCCACCCGCCCTCCCACAACATAAGAAGCAAAGCTGGCACAACTGGGGGCCGAAGTCACACCGGCCAGCCGGTTTGGTACAGCTGATGCGGCCGCGATGGCGGTTGCCGACGGGAACTGGCGAGCGCGTGTTGAATGCCGCGCACGCATTGCCAGACGAGTCGAGAATGGCCCGGTACACCGCAGGAAGCCAGAGGTGGCCGGAGGAAGCCCGACGGTCTGACAGGACACCCCAAAGCATTTTTGTGAAAAAGCAATGGGTTTTTGATGTTTTTATGTTGAAATGCTTGCAAAAACACGGTATTCGGTAGGATTCTGACATGAACGCGCGAGTGTGCTCTTTGTAATATTTTTTGCACAGGATTCGCGGCCTGGGTGCATGACAGAGCATCGCGAGTGCACCGCGCGATGACGTGAAATCGCTGGATTTGACAGAATTCTTAAGATTCCGATGGTTTTCCTATGATTTCAGCAAGAGAGCCCGGGCGGGAAATTTGTACAATTTTTTTGTGAAAAAAGCATTGGGTTTTTGATGTTTTTATGTTGAAATGCTTGCAAACACACGGTGTTCGGTAGGATTCTGACATGAACGCGCGCGTGTGCTCTTTGTGGTATTTTTTGCAATGGATTATCGCCGTGGACGACAGGACGTCCATGTCGAGAGGAAAAAATAAGAAAAATGTTGATTTTGTATTGTTTTTTACAGGTTAGGATGGGACCACCCGGATGCGGCCCCTATCTGCCGGCCTGAGGGGGGAGTAGGAGTATATTCTAATAAGGAATAAGGATAAGGAGTAGGAGTATAGTAGGAGTAGGAGTAGTAGTTGGGAGGAGGAGGAGGAGGAGGAGGAGGAGGAGGAGGAGGCGGAGGCGGAGGCAGGAGGAGGAGTAGGAGGGAGGAGGAGGAGGAGGAGGCGGAGGAGTGGGAGGAGGAGGAGGAGGCGGAGGAGGAGGAGGAGGAGGGAGGAGGAGGGAGGAGAAGGGAGGAGGAGAAGGGATGAGAAGGAAGGAGGAGGGAGTGTCAGAGGGGAGGAGGAGGAGGGAGGAGTAGGAGGAGGAGGAGGAGGAGGAGGAGGAGGAAGCAGGAGGAGGAGGAGGAGGGAGGGAGGAGGGAGGAGGGAGGAGGGAGGGGGAGGAGCGAGGAGGAAGGAGCGGAGGAGGGGAGGAGGAGGGACGGAAGGGAGGATGAGGGAGGAGGGAGGAGGAAGGGAGGAGGAGGAGGAGGCAGTGTAGTCCGTTTTGTTCCTCCCGCCAGGGGCCGAAATCGTCCTATACGAGGATGCGCGTGTTCCCCGAGGCGAAGCAGAGAACGAGACACGACACTGACTCCACCAGCGCTTGAATATATATATATATATATATCTATATATATATATATAATCTACCTCCCTGTGCCTCGGCCAGCTTTACAGAAGGGGGGAAGGTCGGGTAAAGCTTGAGCCCACCAGGGCGGCACGGCGGCGGGTTCCCACTCTCTCTCTCTCTCTCTCTCTCTCTCTCTCTCTCTCTCCGAGCAGACCCGTACTGAAGTACTCGAATGCATGATCGTCCGTTTTCCTCCCGCCAGGGCGAAATCGTTCTACATGAGGATGCGCGTTGTCCCCGAGGCGAAGCAGAGAACGAGACACGACACTGACTCCACCAGCGCTGAATATATTCCGAACTTGTTAGCAAAGCCCACCGACACCATGAATAATACCTTTGCAAACGCTGTCCTGGACTCATATATGTGGCCGAAATACACTTGCTGATTGTCGTAGGAGAGCATGCCGGATTCTAGTAGCGATCGCGCGGCACAAGGGGAAAGGGTAGACCTCAGCTTGCTTAGAGACAATCTTGGAGCCTTTCATCTCCAAGGTGTAGTGGGGCTGGCCCGTGAAGGAGCAAACCCCTCGCCCACGACATCGAAGATTCAGCGGCTGCAAGTCAACGTGGCACCCCAGGAGCCGGGTAGATTTTCTCCAGGCGGTGCCGAAAGCGCACATGTCGAGAACAACTTCGTTGACTCCAGGAAGGCTGCGGGCGCGCAGGACGAGGGGCTGCCTCCAGAGGAGGGAACTCGCTGGATTTTCGACGATCACTGGACAACCGCGCAAGCAGCACTCACGAAATATACTGAATGTGGCGGCGCGCAGAGTTGCCGAGGTCGACTTCCTTGCGGCAGCAGGCGCTGAGATTCGGCAGGCCAGTAGGGAACTCCGAGGTCCTCAAGGTCGGCGGGCCATTCGGACGGTTCCTGGCCAGAGAAAAAGAATTACACGGGGCCCCCATGAACACTGATATAACTGAACCACTACGGATCCAACCTCTAATCTGCTTGACAAGCTTCTTGTTGCACATGTCGTGTTCAGGCCCGTGCCGAATGTCGATCTCGAAAGCTGGGTGGCCTCAACTCTTGAGCGATTTCCTGAGCGTCTCGGAAAGGTGGCCAGAACCTGCGAAAATCTCAAGAATGGCGGGGCGCCTGACGAGCTTCACAAGGAGCGGCAGGCACTCACGAGGGCGACGCCACTCCTCGAGGCCGCATCCTCTGCGGCGTGCAGGAAGGTCTGGTCGAGGGCACTCAGCTGCTCGTTGATGTGCCCTCCCTTCTCGTAACCGGCGAGGCTGCGGTCGCTCGCCCAGCGGGCGCGCTTCTTGGCGTTCAGGGGCGAGCGCACTTTGAAGAGGAGGACGCGCGACGCCCCTCCGTGGCGGAGGCGGTAGAGGGTCGGCTCGCCGAGGGCGCCCATGCCGACGGCGCTGGACGCGGCCTTCAGCGCGCGGCCCGAGGCAGCCTGGCCGAAGCAGACAACCAGCACGTTGATCGGGAACTTTGCCTTGAGAGATGCCAGCACCTGCGGGGGCCAGAGGAACAGCGCGAAGCCGGCCAGGAGGTTCGCGTCCACGCAGTCCGCGCTGGGCGCGTTGCCTCCCTCTTGAGGGCGAAGGAGGATCGACTACATCTGGCTCGCATCTCCCTGTTGGTGGCAGCCTGCAGCAGCCGGGGGCGCATTCAGCTTCCCCTTCAGGCGCAGGCGCTCGCTCGGGCGGGAGTAGAGGACGAACGCGATGACGCACGCGACGGCCCCCATCAACTGGGCCGCCCCGCTCATGTGCTGCATGTGCAGGTAGAGGGCGATCCAGGGGCATGGCTGGCGACACTGGGCGGGCGACATGCGCCTCCAGCCCGCAAGGGCTCGCGTGCTCCGGGGCAGCTCCAGCGGCAACCCGTGGGGGGGCGCCCAGAGGATCCGGAGGCCCACCATGAGCTTGGTCGGCACGTACACGAGCTCCCCCTGAAGGAGCTTCTCCTGCATGAGGGTCGTGAGCGCGAGGTCGATGCCTGCAGGGGCCGACGTCGGGCCGTTCGCCGGGTCGCTCACCCGGCCGTGGTGCAGGCACCACTCGTGAAAGGCCTTCACGCGCGACAAGTAGTCGGTGGCGACCTTCGGGGTGCCGTTCTGCAGTACGAGGACGGACGGCTCGTTGGCCGTCACCAGGGCGCCCGCGACGATCAGGGAGGCCCTCGCCTGCTTGGCGGCCCGCAGCTCCGATGCGCCCGGGCCGCGGGGCGCCCGCTCGCGGCGGGGGCGCCGGCCGCGCGGCCCGGGAGGGCTGGGGGCCGCCGCCGAGCGCGGCAGGCCCCCGGCGCGCGCGGCCAGGGCGACCAGCATCAGCTGCAGGCACGCCGCCGAGAGTGTCGCCGACGAAACCATCGCGGAAGGCCTGGAGGCCTGAGGGGCCCAGGGCGGCTGCTGGGTTCGACGCTTCATTGAAACGGAAAGCTCCGGCCCGCCCTCGAGAAGCGGCATCGGCTGCGTTAGATTCTGACGGGGCCCACCTCCAGCCGACGCAGCAACTCGAGGCAGCGAGCACCAGGAGGGCCCAACCTCATGCAAAAAGTGGCAGACGCCGGATGACTTACTTTTCGCGCGCAGTTCCACCGGGTGGTCGCGCGTCTTGTCGTCTGCCACCGGCAGGACGCGATGCAAAACGCTTGCGTTTTGAGCGTTGCCCGCGCGTGCCCCCAGGTTTTTCGCGCTAGCTGCAGGTCAGATGCCAGCCAACAAACTCAACCGACCAACGTCTAACGCCCGCCGACCAGCCCAACCAGCCAACCCCATCACCAACGCGAAACCATGACAGCCTCAGGCCAATCAACCATCAGCGGCGCGCACCAGCCAACCGCAGGGCCACGCATGTAACCGTAGGAGGGGGGAGGAGAAGGAGGAGAGAGGAGGAGCAGGAGGACGAGAAACTTAAGTCATGCTGCGCCGTACCTTCTGAAGAGGGAAGTCCCTGGCGGGGCGCACGGGGGGGCGGACGGGGGGGGGGGGGGGGGGAGGAGGAGGAGGAACAGGAGGAACACTATAGGAGCGGGGCCCAGGATGCGTCAGCGATGCTGCATATACCCTCCCGCCTATATAGGGCCGGAGAGAACCCAGGACGCATCAGCGATGCGCCCCCCCGCCCCATGCCCCCTCCTCGTAAGTCCACGCAAGGGTTCCATGCAAGGGTGGGCCTGCTCAGGATCAGTATCGGCGCTAGCTGGCGCCCTCCGAAATATTTGCCATCCTCGCCATCGCTCGGACGCCCGCTCCCCGCGCAGCTCTGCGCGCTTATTTTTCGCACGACGCTCCAGGATGCTCCTCGATGGTCTTCGGCGACAACAAACATGCACGTGTCCAAGCGATGCCGAGCCTTGCCTCCCCCTCCTCCTCCTCCTCCTCCTCCTCCTCCTCCTCCTTCTCCTCCTCCTCCTCCTTCTCCCCCCCCTCTCTCTCCTCCTCGCCCCGTGGCTGTCGCGCCTGCCCTCCTCCTTGCTCTTTCACTGCTCGCTGAACTGCCTTCCTCCAGTCCAGTGAGCAGGAGGCGACGCCCGACCGCGGCCGTCGCCTGCATTTGCCGCGGCTGATGTCAAAAAATCCTCCTCCTCCTCCTCCTCTTCCTCCCCCTCCTCTTCCTCTTCCTCCTCCCCCTCCTCATCATCGTCATCAGCATCAGCATCATCATCATCCTCATCCTCATCCGCATCCTCCACTTTCTCCTCCTCGTCCTCTCTCTCATCCTCATTATCCTCCTCCTCTCCTCTCCTCCTGCTCTGCCTCCTCGCCCTCCTCGTCCTCCCCCCCCCCCCTCTCCCCCCCCCCCTCCCCCCCTCCCGCCCCTCCCGCCCGCCGCCTGCAGGGGGGCGATCAGGGGAGGCTCGGCGGCGCAGAGGCCCGACGTTCCGAGGCCTCCCAGCTTGCCCTCTCGCTCCCTTCGGGCACTGTTGTTTTCGTCATTGCTCGTGTCGTTATCGTTGCCATGCGCGGTTCTTATTGCACTACTTATGTTGGCATTGTATTGTTAATGTCGCCTTGTATTGTTATCGTTGGCATTGTTGTTGTCATCGTGCATTGTTGTTGTCTGCGTTGTTATTGTATCATTACTGGGTTGTTGTTATCTGCATTGCTATCATCTGCGTTGTTGTCATCGTGAATGGTTATTGCTTTTGCAATCCTTATCATTACCGTGCGTTGCTATCGTTATTGTTATCGTGCGTTGCTATCGTTGCAGTGCGTTGTTATTGTTAACGTGGGGGGCCCAAGCACCTCTCTTCTCGGCCAGGGCGGGGCAATGCATATGCGCCGACACTGGTCCCGGGCAGTTCTTTTTTTTTCGTTGCAACGGGTGGCGCCAACGCGGGCCCTCGCCGGCGGTCCACACGCTATGATAATCCACGAAGGCGGGCCAATTCCCGCCACCATCGCACACCTACTAGTATACAGTGGCGCATTGCACCTCTGAGCCCAGCGACCGCCATGGCAACGCGCAACTATACGCTGGGTCTTGCCGACCATATCCTCGTCTATGTATGCCTGCGCGACTCTTGGGCTTGCCTGGGGGGCAAAGTCCCGGGCAAGGTGGGTGGCCATATGAGCTCTGGGGAGAACGTGGTGGCATCTGGAATCATTTCGCACAGCGTCACTGCGCAGCGCATTCGAGAAAGGAGATCAGACTGCATTGCGTTTTGGGACTCCGCCAGAGGGCCCGTGGGTAAAAAGCGATCGCTCGCAGAATAAATATTTTCGAATCTCGCAATGTTGTGAAACATACAATGGCGAATTCGAGCGCGCCGCGAAACCAGAACAGCGGGTCTGGCGCAGACCGTGCCCAGCCAATACATCGAGCGTTTCATTTGCACCCCTTTGCACGTGAGCTGGGAAAACTCAGGACAGACAGGCCTATAGGGCGCCTTCTTCAAAATTTTCTTGGGGTCGAAGCGCGCCGGGGGGTCGTGACCCCGAGCGGCGCAGAATGCCTTGCAGTCGGCGTAGGCGAGCGCCCAGCGCTCGCCAATGGTCGGCGCTGGCCAAACATTCTCACCGACTAGCTCTGCGAGTGCCGACGCGCTAACATGCTGGCATTGCCCGAGATCGAGGGCGCGGGCGGCGTCGGCCCAGAATCTCCAAATATGAAAGCCAGGAGTCTCCAAAAGGGGGCTCACTGATCCCGCGGCCCTGGCATCAGCCATGAAAGCACGGCGGCTCGTCAAAGTCCGCCCCAAAACCAAATTGCGCGCGAAATCCGTATATAACAATCTGGGGATGGTCTTACTGGCCCGACATAAATGGCAGCATTGGTTTGTGGCATAGTGCCTCTGCAAGCCGAGCGACTCCACCAGATATTTCCAATCCCCCCGCATTTCGGACCACACCCCAACATATGGACCTGCTACGCGGGCCCCTGCCAATGCCGCCCTCCCCGGACAATACTCAGATGAGAAAGCTGTGCCTTCGTGGTCGTGACTTGGGTATTCGCCTGTGGCCAAACGGGTCAACGACCACTTGAACACCTCGTGCACTTTATCTAGCGCCAAGCCCGGGACGACACGCCTGCACTGAACAGCAGTGAAGAGATGCCGCGGGAAAAGCGCGGGGAGGTTGCACGGCGCGACCCCGCCCCACAGCACAACCAGCACCTTTTCATTCTGGAGCGCTCCAGCGTCGTCCCCGTAATTTGCAATGGGCGCGGCGCGTGACGGGTCGCGCGCCACCTCGCGCGGGTCAAAACATACACCCTATGTTGCTTGCCCCCGCGCCCCCAAGAACGGGGGGCGGAGGGGGGGGGGGTCGGGAACGGGAAAAAGGACATGGGAAGAATAGGAAGGAGGGAGGGAGGGGCGCGAGGGAGGGATGGGGAAGGGGCGGGGCGGCCAGGGAGGGGGGTGGAAAGGGCGGCTGCGTAGGGGGGTGGAGGTGGCAATGGAGGAGGGGGGCAGTGAGGGTTAAAGAGGCAGCATTGTTCGTTGACCCGACCCCCACCTCCCAGACAGGGCGCACATTGAACCACTCCGTATTTCTCGGAGAGCTCCAGAAGGTATCCAAATCACCAAGCGCCCCCAAGAATAAATGGTTGAATAGTTCACGGTACCTGTGCAGCGTGCCAAAGAGCTCGTGCGGTAAAAGGCAATTGTGTTAGAGGCAATGCCTGATGTGTACGCCGTCGAGCGTAAGCGGCAACGTGAAACTGAACAGCGCTGGCAACAATGATCTCCACGATTGCCTCTCGACCCACCTGTGCAAGGAGCGTTCCATGCGGCTGTCCATTGGCATGCGCGCTCATCGGAGCACGTGATCAGGGACTGCTTGGCAATTCTTCTCAACAGCTCTGCAGATGCGAAGCGCGCTCGCAATCGATGAAGACCCCGAACCGATTAACGAAAGAAGTTCGAATTCCAATGCATCGCTATCTAAAAAATCGTCGTCGCTATCAGCCATGCCGAGTATGTGAGAGGGCAGGGGCAACCACGAACATGCTTGAGCATCGTGTATTCGCTACTCTGTCCCGTCCCCATCCCCCCCGTTCTCCCCCACTCACTCCCTGCCACCCTGCCATCTGGAATTGTGCCCACGTTCCCCCGCCCCTCATCGGAGGCGCCGCGCCCTTGCCCACGCTGCCGCGGCCGGGGCCGCAGAACGAGGCGCGCTGGGGTCAGCAGCACAGCAGCATGCAGGGAGGGGAGAGGAGGTCAAGTAGGGAGGAGGCCCCGACTCACAGGTCAGGAAGGGCGCGAGAGGCAGCAGCCTCTCTCACCCCGCTCCTCGCCCCCCGACCTCGCGGGAAGGGGGGGGGGGGGGGGGGGGCGGTGGAGGCGGAGGGGGCGGAGGAGGCGGGGGAGGAAGAGCAGGAGGAGCAGGAGGAGCAGGAGGGGGAGGAGGGCTGAGAGGAGCAAGGGTGGGGCAGGAAGAGGAGGACCAGGGCAGATTTCCCTCGCTCCCATCAGAGCTCGGCCGAGGATCGAGGCCGCCGTGCGCACCGGGGGGCGCCCCCGTCATGGCAGGCCTGCGAGAAGCCGAGGGGCCCTCCTGATGGGGGCACTCGCAGAGGTCGAGCCCTTCGCCCCAGGGCCCAGACTAGCACGGGCAAGCACCCCGTTCCCGAGTCGGGGGCTTCACTTGAAACGCCTAGTCGGCCGGAGCTCGCAGACCGCTCTCAAACGACATCGAATGCATAAGCGCGCCCAATTGGATGCCATTATCGAACCCGAAATTCCCTCGGACCCCCCCGACCCACTAAGCGACGTAACACAAGTTTGAACCTCTTGGCGAACAGATTCGCATGGCACCCAGGGCGCAAGGCAGGCCTCGAAGTGCTCGAGACCGAAAACTCAGCTGTCGGGCTCGATGCATCAAGCGCGCAAGCTCGCTCCTCCCCCCCTCCACCTCACCGGCCTCCTCAGCCTCGCACTCGGCCTCGCGTGCGCCCTCGCGCTCGGCCATGTCTGCCATGACCTTCTCCGTCTTGGCGCTCGGGGCCTTGTCCCAGGATGTCGCCCAGGGCTTGGGGGGCTTTAGATTCTTGGCCGAGGTAATCATTTTCAACCCTGCGTCGATATCCGCCACCAGGTCAGTCATCTTAGCGGAGCTCTCATTCAGCAACTTAGCGACGGCGACAGGCCCGCCACTCGCCTGCGATGTGGCCACGGAGCCTACGTGCACGAACGAAGGTAACGTATGCATAGTTTCCCCCGCTCCTCCTCCTCCTCCTCCTCCCTCCCAGGGCTCGCCCGCCTCCTCCGCCTCCTTGCACTCGTCCGCCTCCTACTCTTCCTCGTCGTCGTCGTCGTCGTCGTCGTCGTCTCCTCCTCCTCCTCCTCCTCCACCTCCTCCTCATCGCACTCCTCATCCCTTCCCCCCCTCCAGGGCATCGGCGTAGCATTCGTCCGCGTGGGGCCGTAGAGCGCCTGGAGGTCCGCGATGCCCGCGACCAGCGACTCCACGAGGGCGTTCTCGTGCCGAACCTGGGGGCGGCGAAACTGGATTCGTCACGACGCGATCCGATGCGGCCCAGTTCGATCCGAGCCGGCGTGAGCGATCCGATCGGAATCGGCCCGAGCTCGAACTGGCCGAAACCTGGGGGCAGGCACGCTGCCGCCGCGGAGGACTGCGGCCCGAGGGAGAGCAGGGGAGGGCGCGTGAGTAAAGTGCGAGGGGGGGAAGGACCTGGGGGAGGCGGAATCAGGAGAGGGGGGGGGAGAGGAGGAGGCGGCAGGCATGGTAGGGGGAGGGATGGAGAGAGCACCAGGAGAAGCACGATGGGGCATGGGGGTCGCGCCCACGTTTAATACCATGAGCCGAGGATCTCGCCAGCTGCTCCTTGACATCCGTAGCCCCCGCGAGGTCGGCCGTGATCTTGTTCATGGCCGTGGCCATGAGCCCCGTGTCCGCCTTGGCAGCCTTGGGCTTCGGCTTGGGCCTCGTCTTGCTGCCCTTGCCCTTGCCGTCGCCCTTGCCGCCCTTGCCCTCGCCGCCCTTGCCCTTGCCGCCCTCGCCCTTGCCTTTCGGCGGCCGCGCCTCGATGCCGGCGCCGAGGCCGCGAACCAAGTCCTCCACCACGGCCCCGCCCTGGTCCACTCCCCCCTCGAACTCGCAGGATCTCGCGTGGGAGATGCGATCGCCCTTCCCCTCGATGTCCAAGCGCGGGGCCCAGTGCTGCTTGAAATTGGTGTCTTTCTTGCGCTTGAGGTCCGAGTTCGGTCTCGTTTTGGCCTTCGCGAGCATGCTGTCGCAGAACGCCATCGCGTCGGTCGACTGGTAGGCGTGCATCTTGGCGTAGAGCTCGAACTTTGTAATCCAGTCGTACTCCGTAGTGTTGTAGCTGTCATTGGACCTGGTGTGAGATTCCATGGCAACCAGTAGAGCCATCGTCGGGTCCTCCACGAACTCTTTGAAAAACTGGAACTTCGCGTCGTGCCTACCTCCATCGGCATTCCAACGAGCCAGTGCCCGAGGGTCGACATGTGCGCGATCCATGACGCGCGATATCGCGCGGCACACCTGGTTCCTCATGGCCACCGGGACGTCGCCCGCGGACGTGGCCTCGCGCACCGCATCCCTGATGTGTTGCGGGACATCGTAGACCTTGCCTCCGCATTGCTGGCCCCGAGCAGCAGCAGCAGCGTCGACGGCACCCTCCGCGCATGCCGCTTCCCCCCCAGCAGCTGCCTCTGCGTAGTCCGCGCCGTCCGCCGCGCCCTCAGCAGCTGCCTCTGCGTAGTCCGCGCCGCCCTCCGCCGCGCCTGCCTCCTCCTGAGGCTCTGTCTGTGCCTCCTGCTGAGGCTCTGCGCCTGTCCCCCCCTGAGGCCCTGCGCCTGCCTCCTCCTGAGGCGGCTCCTCAGGCGCGCCCGTTGACACCGCGAGTGCCGGCGCCGCAGCTGGGCCACCAGGCACCGGGAAGCTGTCTACTAACGTCTGCGTCTCAGCATCGGTGTCCGCGGGAGCGGCGGGCCCGAGCTGCTGCGCCAGCGCCGCCGCGTTCTGCTGGGCCTGGGAATCGCAAAAGCATAACGCATCGCAGTCTTCGAGGCCCCATCCACCCTCCGCGGAGGGAGAGGGGGGCGGGGGCGGCGGAAGAGATTAATAATTACATGAATTGCCCAGAGGAGGAAGAGCAGGAAGAGAAAGAGGAGGTGGAGGAGGAGGACGACGACGACGACGACAAGGCAGGACGAGGTGAACGAGCATCAGTCAACGAGGTGAACCGGCAAGCCCTCAGCAGCCTTCCCCCCTGGGGGTGGATTACCAGGCGCAATGTGCCCTCGAGGAATCCAGGGCCCCCTGCCCCAAGATCAGGTGGGGCCCGAACGACTCACCTCTCGCTCTGGCGCACTCGGGCGCGGGGCCAGCGCAGCATTCGGTCTTCGGCAACTCAGGAAGGAGGGGCCGTGAGAGGGCAGAGGCGCGGGGGGAGAGCGGGGGGGGGGCCCACCTCGTCGTCGGAGTCGGAGGAACGCGCCTCGATCTTTACCTGCTTGAGCGGGGGCGGCGTCCTCTGGGCGAAGGACGTCGGCGCGCCAACCTCGGGCAGACCGCGGGGGGGGGGGGGGGGGCGAGGCATGGGCTGGGGAGGTCGGCGCCCTGAGGGGGGAAATGACGAAGTGGGCGCGCATAAGATCACCATCCGCCCTCCTCTCAAGCATGGAGAGTGCCGACCTCACCAGCGTGAGTCGCCATCGCTGTCACCGTCATCAGTTCCAGTTTAATCGTAATCATCGTCGTAATTATTGCCATCATCATCAGTACCATCACGTGACACAGTCACCCTTACTTGAGCTATCCAGCCTGAAGCTCGGGCTTGACCGCGACCGACGCCTGGGCACGGGTCTCGACCGTGGGCGCTGGCGAGCTCGTCGCGCTCCTCGGCGAGGGCGTCGCAATCGCCGCCTGGCGAGGGAACCTTTTGATCTCGCGCGTGTCGCCGTGGCTCGTGGCCACGCCTGGCGCGCCGACCGCGGCGCGCTGCGCGCCCGCCGACTTGGGCGGGGCCGCAGCAACCGAGGCCGAGCCCCCCGCGAGCGAGGAGCCCATGGGCGCGGGCGCCGCGGGCGCGCGCCTAGTCAAGGGGCCGCCCACGGGCGTGGGCACCTTGGGCGAGGAGCCGCCCTGGGCGCCGCCCCTGGCCTGCGAAGAGCCCGCGGGCGAGGGCACCTTGGGCCGGGGGCTGCCCGTCGCGCCGCCCTTGGCCTTCGGGGGGCTGATGGGCGATGGCGCCTTGGACGAACTGCCGCCCTTGGAAGGCGGGCCGCCCTTGGGCTGGAGGGCCTTGCCGCTGGCCGCTGGCGGGGGGGCAGCTGCTGCCGCGGCTGGCGGCGGAGCCGCCCCCGTCGCCTCGACCGCGCCGCCGACGCGAGCATTGCCCTTGCCCGTCGCAGCCTTGGCCACCGCAGGCTCGACCACGTCTGTCGAGGAGGCGCCGCCAAGTGAAGGGGCAGCTGCAGGCCGTTTGAGCGCCCCAGCGCGAGCCGCCAGGACGTCAGGGCGCGCCTTCTTGGCTGGGGGCCTGCCCTCGGCCGCGGGCACCAGCGCGGCGGCCCCCGCGCGCGCCGCCGTCGCAGGCGGGGGCTGAGACTCCACTTTGGCCCTCGTCATCTGGAAGAGCAGCACCTGCTTGGACATCGCAATTCCAGAGCGCCCTCGCGAGTGGCCGTCGGGCAAGCCCGCGCCTCTCAACACAATCGTGCCAAAACGGCTGCGGGAATGGCAAGTGGCGAGTCGCCCGCGCACCGCCGCGGCCACGGCGACCACTCAAGGCTTCGGACGAGATTTCCAAGTCACTATCCACACTGCTGGGCCACAAGACATCGCAAGAGGACTCATTTTAACTTGATTGCAAGGTCGACCGCGAAACAATGTATACGTTTTCCGGAGCGAATATTTTCTGCAAATTATTACGCCGAGTACGCGGTGGAACTTTTCATTATTACATGTCGTTTTACATGCAAATTTGCAACCGCGTATTGCGCGGAACCGCAGATACTCACCAATTACGCGGGTGGTGTTTGGACGGGTCGGGTTGGATTTCAGATGAGAGTCGCCGCAGCGAAAGCACATGGCGGTTGCGGGCGCGAGTTTGAAGAGGAGGGGGGGGGGGGATGATAATGTAACGAAACACCAGCGCGCACGCATGACAAGGAGGACGAGTGCGACGAGGGCGGGGGCGGGGGGGGAGGAGACATGCCGGGCCGTCTCGATCGGAGAGCGACCGCCTCGCCCTCCCCCCTGTCCGCATCCGCTGGCCCCGAGGAATCACCTCGGCATTGGGCGTGGGCAAGGCGCTGCCCCAGCCGCTCTTTGTTCTACCCCGGCGAGTCGCTCGGCCCCCCGCGGCCCTTGCCCCAGGGGCCCGAGAACAAAAGCACCGAAACGCGTTTTATCAAAAAGTGTGCCCTTGCGCGTTTTGGCCGCTGGTCAGCCCCCCCGCGACGACGCCTCCCACGGAGGCGGCAAATGCCGTCGGGGCAAGGGGCCTGGAACATGGAAACGATTCCCAGGAGGGGGGAGTGGGGTCGAACGACTCACCTCGCCATGCTGCCGTTTCCCTCCTCTTCCTCGTCCTCGCCCCACCTCCTTCTCCGCCCCCTCCCCCTGCCCCTCATCATCCCCCCCTTCCCCCCCCCCCCCCCCCCCCCCCCCTCGTCATCATCAGGATCCAGAGGGGGAAAGGAGACCCAGGTGATATTCAAGCAGCGCGGCTCTATATGTGCGCGACTGGCAACAAGTCAACCGAACGCGCAAGACCGCGCGCAATTACTACGATGCATTTACAAGCCAAGGCTCAAAATCCGAGAAGTACTCACCGTCATCAATTTCGAACTCCGTTGACATAGCACGAAAAGTGTCTAAGGTCAGCGCTGGCTGGGACTTTACCTGGCGAGATTTGTAGCCCGCGTCAAAGAGAAGGGCTACTGCTGACTCGAAGCCCTGGGGATATGCTGCACTGGGTGTCAAATCCTTTCCCCCATGGCACCGTGTCCGGCCATCAGCCCCAAATTCACTGCAGCACAGCTCGTGCTCGCCACCCTCTTTCTCTATCTGGAACCGCTCGCGATCCTCGGCGTCAGACCCCCTCGAAAGAGATGGTAGACGAGCGAGGTTGCCAATGAATACCAATGCCTTTTTAGCGGGCCCCCCGAAAGCGCCCATGTCGCAGGCCGCCCTTTGAAACTGCAACAGGGCGATCAGTTCTTCGATGCACTTGAATTCCCAGAGCACGATGGATTGGGGCTGTTCGATGACAATATGTAGGCCTAAGGACCAGGCCAGCATGATCAGATAACATACACGCTTGACTAGCACGTTGGCCTTTGAAACAGCTGCTCCACGACCGTCGGGATCGTCGACAGATCGTTTAGTTGACCCCCGCGATAGCCACACCCGCGTGGCGCAGGGGGGGGGGGGCCAGCCACAGGAGTCCGCCAACCTTCATCGCGAGGGCCACCCGTGCCAACATGAGAAAGTCGCCTGGAGAGGAGACGTCGTGAGATATGCCTTTTTCAATATCCACCGCCATGCCTCTGCGCCCCAAGTGGCGGAGGCCATTACTGATGGCCTCAACACCCGCAAACACTTCCAGACAATCATTCGCACGAGGTGGCAGGTCCCAGCGCGGAGTATCTGATCCCCCCAATTGAGCTGCAGCAAGCACTATGGGCAACAACACCTCAAAGACTTTCATTGGGCGTTAACAAACAGTTCAGACGGGTTGGGGCAAGCTTGATAATGAATGTCTACGGGGGTTGAGCGAGGGGTCTTGTTTGGTGCTCGATTTGTCTGCGTGAACGCGTTTGATGGTTCAAGGAAAAGGTGGGGAACAGGAGGGGGAGGAGAGGGCCCAAGGGAAGGGGGGGGATTAAGGAGGGGAGGGGTGGGGAAGGGAAGCACGTGCCAACCTGCCGCGCAAAAGGTCGCTGCAATCCCAAGCAGCAACTCGGTCGGCCGGAGCGCGAACGGGCGAGGCACGCCGCCGGCCACTACGGCTCTGGAGCAAGCCGCACTGAAAAGGCGGCGCTCGCGCGCGCCTGACGAGCAGCCGCGGGCGCGGGCCCGCGTCGGAAGAGCAGCGCTCGTGAGCTACGAATAAGCACCCACGACTGAAGCCGAGCGCTCACGCGGGCTCTACTCAGCCCGCCCCGACCTTGGCTTGCTCGAAGGCCTCCGCGATCCCCCCGCATTTCAGCCACGGGTAGCCGCGCCTCTTGGCGCCATCTGGCAGGGCGCCGAGGAGCCAGAAGTGCGGGCCCTTCGCCGGGCCAGTGATGACCTGGATCTCGACGTCGCTGCCGCCCTCCGGGGCGCGCGCTTGCACGGGGAAGGGCGGGGGGGGGGGATTTCGGTGCACTCCCAATGCGGGGGGGGGCAAGTAGGAGGAGGAGGAGGAGGAGGAGGAGGAGGAGGAGGAGGAGGAGGAGGAGGAGGAGGAGGAGGGAGGACGAGAAGGAGGAGGCGGGGCAGGAGGGCGAGGAGGCAAACGAGGAGGAGGATCAGGGGGAGAGAGAGGGGGGGAATGAGAGGATGAGGAGTACGGGTAGACGGTCACCCCCCGCCCCCACGGAGGGAGCCGAAACCCCTCGCCATCTCCTCTCCCCTCCTCTTCCTCCTCCTCTCCCTCCTCCTTCGCCTCCTCCTCCTCCTCCTCCTCATCCTTTCCCTCCTCATACTCTTCCCCCCCCCCCCCCTGCTCACCCTCCCCCGATCGCCATCATCATCCTCATCGGCGTCTGCAGCATTCTCATCCTCATCATCCTCATTATCTTCATCATCATCATCCTAGTCTTCATCATCATCATCATAAGCATCCTCGTCCTCATGGCCCTCATCATCGCCATCAGCTAGCGCCCCCCCCCCCCCCCCCCCCCGATCACCATCCCCATCCTCATCATCTTCATGGACCTCCCTCCCCTGCCCCCTCTTCTTCGCCCCCTCTCCCCCCCCTCCGCATCCTCGCCCCTTTTCCTGCTGCTGCTGCCGCTGCTCCTGCCCCCTCCTCCTCCTCCTCCTCCTCCTCCTCCTCCTCGTCCTTCTTGAGAACCCACGAATCGGTATCCGCCAAGCGGGCCTTGAGGACGAAGTCGGGCAAGTTCTCGCTGATGTGCTTCATCCGCTCCTCGCGCTTCACGTTGTGCCGCTCGCGCTTCTTGGCCTGGGCAGCCTCGGTCTCGGCGCCGTCGTCCTCGGCCTCCGCGGCGACCTCCGCCTCCGCGGCGACCCCCGCCTCCGCGGCGACCCCCGCGCGCTTGGCCCGGGGCTCGACGTCGGCCGCCGCGCCCTTGCTCCAGTATCGTTTCTTCGGCAGCGGCGGCGCCTCAGGCGGCCACCGTGGCAGCATGCCCCGCGCACGTCTGGACGCGCGTCCGAGGCGAGGGAGGCCTGGGCGAGCTCTCCAGGGAGCTCGCCGCGGCCCTCCCCCACTTCAGATGTGTTTCCACGCGGGCATGGGGGATTGCCATGATGGTCGAGCCTTGGCCACCACCGCTTCGTCCGCCCCCTTGCCGCTCGGGGCCTCGGCGTTCGGCCTGCGCGGAAGCGCCTTGGCGACGTCGTCAATCGCGTCCTTGAAATCCTTACTGGTTCCCAAAACGCATGCACCCGCCCACCACCCCCCTCCCCTCTCCCGCCCCTTCCCCCCCCCCCCCCCCCCTCTACCCGCATCCCTCCCCCGCTCCCTTCCCCCCCCCCCCCCCTCCCCCGCACCTCGCCCCCCCCCCCGCCCCTCCTCTCCCCCCCCCCCCCCCCCATTCCTCGGCCCCCCCCAACCCCATCGCCCTCCTCGCCCGCCCTCCCTCTTATCATCATCGCCCCCCCCCCCCCCCCCACATCGCATCCCGTTTGCAACATGTCGGCCCTTGGCCGCGCCCACGGGTGAGTCCTCGATCCCCGTCGTCTGCGAAGATTCGACCGCGCGCCAGCCAGGCGTCTTCTCGCCCGCCGCGCCGCCCGGCGGCGCGCCCTCAGGGGGCGGCGAGGCGCGAGGTTACTGGGGGAAGAGGCGGAGGTGGAAGAGCTGGGGGGCGAGGAGGAAGAGAGCGAGGATCCTCGAGGCCCTCGCCATCCTCCAAGACAGGCCGCCGAATCATTCGGCCCGCTGGGTCGATTTTGGATTTGCGCCCGCGGCCAACTGGCCCCACGTTGCAGCAACTCTCCTGCCGCGCCCACTCGGCGCCCTCCTCGGATTGGATGGCAACGAGGGGGGCGAGGAGGAGGAGGAGGAGGAGGGGGGGAGGAGGGGGAGGAGGAGGAGGAGGAAGAGAGGGGGGAGGAGGAGGAGGAGGAGGAGGGCTAGGACGAGGAGGAGGACGAGGAAGGAGAGGACGAGGGGGCGAGGAGGAGAGGAGGAGGAGGAGGAGGAGGAGGGAGGAGGGGCAGGGGAAGGGGGGAGGATGGGGGATGATGAGGAGGACGAGGACGAGGGAGAGGAAGAGGCAGAGGATGAGGAGGAGGAGGAGGAGGAGGAGGACGGGGGGGAGGAGGGGGCGGCAGGAGGAGGAGGAGGAACAGGAAGAGGACGGGGGGACAGGGGGAGAAGGATGGGGGGGGGGAGGAGGCGCAAGCCGGGAGCCCTCCAAGACTTCGACTCCGAAGTCCTCGCTGCCCTGCCTCGGGAACGCGACGGGCGGCGTCTTCGGGCAGTTCCTCTTCCAGCAGATCATGTGGGCACTGAGCTCCTCTGTCACCGCCGCAACGTCGTCGCTCTTCAGGGCGATGCCGCAGATGCCGCGCGACGCCTCGGGGCACGCCAGCAGGAGTAGCGCCCCGGTGACGGGCACCATGTCGTGCACCTTGGGCTGCGGGGCCTCCTCGAACCTCAGCATCGAGACCTAGGAAGGTAGAGGGTGGAGAAGGAGGAGGAGGAGGGGGAAGAGGGGGAAGAGGGGGAAACGTTAAGAGGACCTTGGGCGGCCCAGGTATTGGCTTGAGGATGTCTGGTTTCGCTATCATAACGCCCCCTCCAAGATGGTGGCAGCTGTCACAGACCGAGGAGCCAGGAAAGAATGAGGAGTTCGAGGAGGACGAGTGGGGAGAGGGGGGGGGGGGGGGGGGGGGGATGAGGAGGGGGAAGGAGGAGGAGGAAGGAGTGCGAGGAAGGAGGAGGAAGGAGGAGGAGGAGTTGCAGCAGGAGCTGAAAGGGAGGAGGAGGAGGAGGCAAAAGGAGGAGGAAGAGGGGGCCTCGCCCACGCCCAGCACATCCGCGTGAAGGTAGTGCGGCGGCAGCTTCAGCTCGGCCCTGGCGGGAGGAGTGAGGAGACGGTGGAGATGGAGGCGTTGGAGCGGGAGAAGTAGGAGAAGGGGGCAGCAAAGGGAGGACATGGAGCGGGGTAGAAGTTTAGTTTGGAGGAGTTGCAAATGGAGGGGCAGGAGGAGCAGCAAGAGGAGCAGCAGGAACACTACATGGAGAGGCGGGGGGGGAGTTGGAGGAGGAGGAGGAGGAGGAGGAAGCATCGCCCTCGTCGACGTCGTCGATCTCGATGGCGACGGCGTCCTCGTCGCCGTCGGCGACGCCCCCCTCGCCGTCGGCGATGCCCCCCCCGTCGCCGTCGACGCTGCCCTCGCCGCCGTCGGCGATGTGCTCGGTGACGCCGCCCTGCCCCTGCAAGGCGTCGGCGCCCGGCGCGGCTGGGTCCTCCGCGCCGCCGAGCCGCTCCTCATCGGGAGGGGGGCCAGGGCCAGCCGTCTCCCCTCCCCCTCCTCCCACCCCTCCGCTCCCTTCCAGCCCCGCCCTTCCTCCCCCTCCCTCCTCCTCCTCTTCCTCCCCCCCCCCTTCCTCCCTCCCCTACCTCAGTGTGTTCGTTCCGTTGTCATGTTCCTCCTCCTCCTTCTCTTCCTCCCCCCCCTCCTCCTCCTATCCCTCCTCCGCCGGAGTCGGGGGGTCCCTGGCAGACGGCTTTTAAATGCTGAATACCCGTTGGGTCCTCTGCGCCAGTGGGGGCTTCCGTCAGGCCCACAGGCTTCGACTTTTTCGCTTTCATCGGCCTCGGAACTATGCTGCCCATGTCGACTCCGGGATCTTCGAAGTCCAGGGGCGTCGCGTTCTTTTTGGATTCGGCTTTCCTCCAGGCCAGGTACATGTTCTTAACCACTTTCGCCCCCCCCTGCTTCCACGTTCGAAAGGCCGTTTTCCCTGCCACCCGCGACCCAGAGATTTTCCCAAGGAAGCGCTGGTCGACCTTCTGTATATAGTGGTCAAAGAATATCAAATGCGGGGCCTTCATGCGCTTGAGCACGACGTCCAACGCTCCCATGTGATGACAGTTCAAGCGCGAGGGGGAACTGCCAGACGAGTCCATGACCATGACGCGATTCTGCTCTACCATGCGTTTCACCGCGCCCTTCGTCTCGTCGCAGGTTTCGACTAGCTTGTGGAGGGCCCCATCCGCTATAATATCAGCTCTAGGCGCGGAGCCCATGAGCCCGCCGAGGCCCTAGACTAAAAAGCGCCAGGGACCCCCGAACCCACCCGACCTAAACGAGGCTCGAGCAATGACAGCGAGGAGGGGAGGGGGAGGCGGAGGAGGATAGGACGCGGAGGAGGCGGAGGAAGAGAATAAGGGTCACATGATCAGGGCGCGGGGCAGGGAGGTGAGATATGAAAAGGGCGAAGGGAAGGGGGGGGCGGGGGAGGGAGGAGGAGGAAGATGAGGACGCAGGACCGTTCGCAGGGGTTAAGGACGACGACGACGACGACGACGACGACGACGACGACGACGACGACCACGACCACGACGACGACGACGACCACGACGACGACCACGACGACGACGACGACGACGACGATGACGACGACGACGACTCGACGACTCGACGACGACGACGACGACGACGACGACGAGGACGACGACGACGACGACGACGACGACGACGACCCCCGTCGGGTCCGCCGCGGGAGCCTATCTCACCTCGCGCTCGCCCCCCCCCCCCCCCCCCTCCCTGGCTCTCTCTCTCCTCTCTCTCTCTCTCCTCTCTCTCTCTCTCCTCTCTCTCTATCCTCTCCTCTCTCTCTCTCGTCTCTTTCTCTCTCCTCCCTCTCTCTCTCTCTCTCTCTCTCGCTCTCTCTCTCTCTCTCTCTCTCTCTCTCTCACCCTCTCTCTCTCCTCTCTCTCCCCTCTCTCTCTTCTCTCTCGTCTCGTCTCTCGTCTCGTCCTCGTCTCGTCTCGTCTCGTCCTCGTCTCTTCTCTTCTCTTCTCTCTTCCTCTCTTCTCTCTTCTCTCTTCTCTCTTCTCTCTTCTCTCTTCTCTCTTTCCTCTTCTCTCTTCTCTCGTCTTCTCTCTTCTCCTCCTCTCTCACTCTCTCTCTCTCTCTCACCTCTCTCCTCTCTCCTCTCTCCTCTCTCCTCTCTCATCTCTTTTCCTCTCGTTCTCTTCTCTCTTCTCTCTTCTCTCTTCCTCTCTCTCTTCTCTCTTCTCTCTCTCTTCCTCTCTTCTCTCTCTCTCTCTCTCTCTCTCTTCTCATCTTCTCTCTCTCTTCTCTCTTCTCTCTCTCTTCTCTCTTCTTCTCTTTTCTCTTCTCTCTTCTCTCTCTCTCCTCTTCTCTCTCTTCTCTTCTCTTCTCTTCTCTTCTCTTCTCTCTCTTCTCTTCTCTTCTCTTCTCTCTTCTCTCTCTCTCTCTCTCTCTCTCTCTCTCTCTCTCTCTCTCCTCTCTCGTCGCCCTCCCCTCGAATCCCCTTCCTCCTCCTCCTCCTCCTCCTCCTCCTCCTCCTCCCCCCCCTGACCCCCCTCCCCCATCCCTCATTTCCCTCCATCCGCTCCATCACCCCCCCGCTAACCTTCCGACGACCCCCCATCCTCATTTCCCCGTTCCCCTCCTCCGCCTCCTTCCCAAAACCTCTCTCATCCCCCATGCCATCCGCCTCCCTCCCCTCCTCCGTCTCCCTCCTCCCCCTTCCGATCCCCCGTGCAATCCTTAGTACGGTCCCCACTCGGGCTCCGAACTCTCTGATTCAGACCTGTCGTCGGCGGAGCCCCCGGGGCCAACATTGGCGCACCGCGAACGTCCACAATGCATCCCTGGGAGGCCGCACTCGGGGGTCGCAGACCCCGCCAACCGCAACCCCGCCCATGGGACCTGAAGTCCGCTGCGCACGGGCCGAGGCTACGGTAGATGAGGTCCACGAGCGCCGAGCGTCGCCAAGCCCGGTTCAGGAGAGGTAGCCTCGTACCCCCATTGATCTTGAACCGAAAGGGCGACAACCCACGGCGATGACGATGACGGCGACGGCGACGGCGACGGCGACGGCGGCGGCGACGGCGACGCTGACGCCGACAGCGAAGGCGACGGCGACGGCGACGGCGACGACGACGACAACACGAAACCCCCAAAGGAATCGAGGACCAGCCCCCTGCAGCCCTACGGCGGCGGCGACGGCGACGAAGACGGTGACGGCGACGGCGGCGGCGGCGGCGACGACGACGATGACGACGCGACGGCTCGACGACAACGACAACGACGACGACGACGGCGGCGACGACGACGACGACGACGACGAAGACTAAGGAATCAAGGACCAGTTCCCTGCAGCCCTATACGGCGGCGGCGACGGCGACGGCGACGGCAACGGCGACGTTGACGGCGACGGCGGCGGCGGCGACGACGACGACGACACGACAGGTCGAAGGGGGGGGAGAGGAGGGAGAGGAGGAAGAGGAGGCAAGGTTTCAGTCGTGTCCTTCAAGCCCGCGGCCTGCACGTGCCGGGCGTCGTCATCAAGTACCACATGTACCTGCGCGCCGGATTTTAAAGTTGTTGGTTTAAAACCAAACCAAAAAACAAAACAACAACAACAACAAACATATGGGGTAATGATGAAGATTTCCATGCCCGAGAGCACCCGCACGGGCACGCCCGCGACGGGCCCTTCCAGATCATCGCCACGGCGCGCGGATCCAGTCGGCGAGGGCCGCGCTCGTAGCGCGGGCCCGTGACCCAGCGCGGGGCCCCGCCTGGGTCGTTGATCGGCCACTGGGGGCGCGGGAAACGCCGATCGACCCATGCTGGGCAGAACCAGCACTCGGGCGCCCGATGCCTGCTGCCGACCCGCGCGGCGCAGTGCCACGCGGACGGGCAGCGATCGGGCCGCGGCACCTCGAGGAATTCAGGCGCCCATGGCGGGCGCGGGCCTGGCTCCCGCGCTGGAAGCGCGGGGGCCGAGACGATGGGGGGGTCGCCTGCAGGGCGATCCCCCAAGATCAGGCCGCCCGCGGGGTCGCCCCCAAGGTAAGACCCAGGGTCGGGGCCCTCCGAGACGTCCGAAATCGACCCGTCACTCCCCGCGCTGCTCGAGCCAAAAAGAAGAGGAGGGGAGGGGGGGGGGAAGAGAAAGAAAAGTTAGGTGCGCTCGCACCACATTTGAAATCCCAGCCCTTTCCCACGCACCCCTTCCCATTCCGATAATTAATTGTTTGTCCTCCAGACGCAAACGCGGCGCCAATCATGCCAGCCGACCGACCGACCAACCATGGCCCTCCGCGATCGACCTATCCAAACTTATATTGGCCGTGGCCAACGTCACATGTGCTAACATAGGTCGCACATTGGCACCACGCATATCCGGATCGACGCCCTCGTCTGGCGCCGGCAGAACAAAACTCACCATGATAAGTCATGCAACCAACTAGCCATAAAAAGTGGAAGACCATTGTTAAAGGCTAGTTGGGCCCTCCTGGCAGTGCCGCAATCTGCCGGCAACATCATACCGGGACACGATGATCGCCCCTTCGTGACGGCCAGGATCGGAGCCACGCAATCGTTCAGGACCAAATGCTTGCGATCGAAGTTCTGGGTGTTCCGAACGATGTGCTTCGCGGTAAGGACCAGGGAGCGAGCCTCGAGGACAACCTGGGCCTACTTCCGGGCCCACTTCTGAGACATGGCGAGGGGCCAGTTGCCGTCGCACATGGACTTAGGAACCTCGGGGAAAGGGGCCCTCGGGATCTCGGAGTCCTGGGGGGGGCGGCGACGCCGCCACTGACCGCGCTCTTTAACGCAGAGTCCCGGGGCTTGATGGAGGCCTCGTGGGCCGCAGAATTGCGGGGACGCTCGGAGTAGTGGCCCGCGTTCTAGACCTCCGGGACCGCGCGGCACCCACGGACCACACCAGCGCTCCACCACGACGCATCAGCACAGTAGACCGAGGGGGGCCAGGCGGCGTCGGCGTCGCGGAAAGCGAGTGCGATGAGGGCGGCGCACCAGCGGAGCTCTCTTTGACAGACTTCCACAAGACTCGAGAGTCATGTCCAGCGCTCTCGATGAATGAATAGGAGGCCTGCAGACAAGATAAAAGCTCCCGGCGCAGCAGGGCCTGGGGCGTGAAATGCGACGCGACGACCCGGACAAGGCCCCCGGAGGCGCAAGTCAAGTTCGCGACCGCCAGACACCCAAGCCGGACACGCCAGCCTACACGGTGACTGATCCCGATCGTCGGCGACTCCGCGTCGAAGGTCCAACCGAGAACGCCTCCGCCCGCTGACACCGTTGGGCCATGCGCGCGGAACCCAGCCCCACGGAGGCTGCGGTCGACAGAGTCAGTCACGGTGTGCGCGGGGTTCTCGGAGAGGCCCAGGGCTACGAAGTTGCCCACGTACTCAGCATGTAAAACTTTGTTGGAGCCGCGGCAAAGTCGGACAGGAAGATGAGCATCATCGAAAGCTAAGCTAGGAGAGGCCAGAGTATCGGTACGAGCTCGAAACTCCATGATTCGCTGGCAAATCCAAAGGCTGTGTTTCCACCCCATCGGCACGGCGGTAGAGCAAGGCGTAACCCAGTCAGAGGCCCTCAAGGGCTTCCCCGCGCTGTCAACTGAGATGCCCAAGACCCCAGCACGAACGCGAGGAAGCCCAAAATGCTGCCAGAACTCCTGAGGTAATTGGATACCATAGAAAGCATTCTCAAAATCTGTTTCTCCCACGAAGATAGGGCCCCCACCGTCGACCTCCGGCGCGGAAAAAAGCCGAGCCAGTAGCTAGGTCAACACGAGGGGGTTCGCCGAAATGCTCGCCCGCCTGTCGCCCGTCAAGGATGAGACGGAGGTCGCCGTTCTTCTTTGCTACGAAGAAAACTCCAACACGAGAGGTGCATTCTTGCCTCCAGGTGACAAGGTTCGACTCCTTGAGTCCGTGGAAAAACCGCGCATAAAGCCGAGGATGGGAACGGAGGTAAGGATCGTGGTAGATTCTGAGGACCGAGGAAGAGGCATCTGCAACAGCTGGAACAGACCGCTGCAGCGCATGCAACTCATCAACTATGGCTTCGCCGACGGGGCCGCCCAGTTGTAAGACATCCGCGGGTGACCACCCAGCGGGGGGAAGGGCGACGCGATCTAAATTGGCCTCGCTGATGGGAACCACTGAACTGCCGACCTGCTGGTATCCAGGGCTAATGCGGAGCTCTCGTAAGGCCCCTGCAGGAGAGAGGTCATCGGGTGGTTTTCCGAAACGACGGACTGCACGTTGGATATGACCCAAGCGCGCTTCCTGGGCAGCTGATATCTTATGTGCGCCATCCACTCCACGACAACCGTATCACTCGTTCAGAACGTTGACCACCTCCGATACCAGGGATGCGGACTGACGGCGGACCTCAAATCTCCTTCGAACTTTGCGAGAGACAAGGGCCCTAGAGGAGTCGAGGGAGGCCGGCACAGGAAGGGGAAAGAGGTCACGAGGGCATGCACGCGCCATGGGGCCAGGTGCCACACAGAGGCGCGAGGCGGACTGGGAGGGTGCGCAGGGAGGTGCCGGCCCCTCGGGCGGCTGAAAATCAAGGCGCGCGTGCCGCGGCGAGCCTAGCCCCTCAAACGAAAAACGGCGGGCGCCGGGGGGTGCGACCGCGGGCGCGCCCCGAGGAGACCCCCGGGGCGCGCTGGAGCTATGGCTAACCCGAGCCCCGGCCCGCGTCGGCCCTCACGTCTCGGGCCTTGCGGACCTGCTTCAAGATGTCGGCGTCGTGCATCTCCTGCTTGCCGACCCACCCCGCGAGAGCAGGACTCACCATGGCGTCGCCGCTCTCACGCTGCCCACGGGTGGCCGTGTACTCGTCGAGGTACTCGAACGCGCCGACGGCGTCCCCGTGGCCGCGGCCGCGGCCCTTCTTCTTGTCCCCAGCGCCGTCGCCCCCTGCATCAGGGGGGGAGCCAGAGAAGTCGCTGTGCTTGACGTAGGCGTACTCCACGAGCAGCACCTCTTGCGACAGCGACTCGGTGCCCGAGGTGCTGGGCAGGTCAAAGCCGTCGCACGAGTCGAGCAGCTCGAGGGCCTCGACGCCGAACTCGCGCTTGGAGACGCCCCAGCTGTCTTTGCTGAGGCGAAGGACCGTCGCGAAGAAACGGTGATGATCGAGCGGCCCACCGCCTCGGCGGTCGATCCAGCGGCAGGACCCTTCGCGGCCCCGTCGGCGAAGGCGATCTCGCTCAGTGAGGCGAACACCCCGCGCCAAGGGCGGCCCATCCGCTGGCCGCTCTGGGAGATGACCGACAGGAGGTGAGCGTCGACGGCGGCCCCGAGCCTGCGGAACACCCGGACCTGGTCCAGGCGTACGTGGCGCACCACGAACATGCCGACCCAGGGCGCGGAGCTGAAGCCGACGCTGCCCGACATCACCTCGGTGCCAGTGGCGGTGACGAAAAGTCCGCGCAGGCCGAACGGGGTCGTCTCGACGTTGGCCAGGATGAAGTACGGCGCCGCTGGGAGCGCGGCAGCAGGCGGGGCTCCAAGGACGGCGCCGGGGACAGCGCCGGAGGGCGCCAGGCCTAGCGGCGGAGCCGCCACCAGGGCGGCGGCAGGAGCGCCTGCGAGCGGGAGAGCGCCCCTGGCGACGACGGGGGCAGAGCCGACCCCTGCAGGCGCGGCGGGCGCCGCCGCCAAAGGGAGGGGCCGCGGCGCCGCGGCTCCGGGCGCGGCAGCCCCGCCAGGGGGTGCGGGCTCGAGGAGCACCAAGCGGGCAACGTCCCCGCCGGCGGCTGGAGCCGCCACCGCAGCGGCTGCCCCGAGGGTCGGCCACACGGCGTCGATAGCGTTGCCTGTGGCAGGCCGCCCCGCCGGCTGGCCGGCGGTCCGCTCCCGCGTCAGGCAGGCGGCGTCGCAGCAGGTCACCGCCTGCGTGCGAAGGGTGGGGAGCACGGCTGCGTCGAGCTCCCGGTCGAAGCGGTAGACCTGGTTGCAGAGAAAGCCTGGAGGCGGGGCCCAGTCGACCCCCGACCAGTGCCACGCCTCGATGTCCCGCAATGCCCCCGAGAAGTCGAGCAGCGCCGAGGCGGAGACGACGACCCCGGCCACGAACCCAGAGAGGAGGAGCCTTCTGTGCTTCAACCAGCTGGTCAGCCTCGGGGTCGATCCGGGGGCGGGGAGGCAGACCGCCTCGGGAGCCACCGAGCACGGTGAGCAAGCTGGGAGAAGCGGGCGCGCCGGCGTCGGCGAACGGTGCACCGTGGGGCACTCACTCCAGCGACTCGCAAGCCGCGTCGGGGCAGCGGAGGCACGAGCCGAGCCACACGAGGGTCGCCTGCCCAGCCCACTGCGCCGCGAGCAGCGCCAGGTCGGGCATGCGCGAACTGCGGGCGAGTGCGGCTGCCTTCACCTTTAAAGCTTGAGCCCACCAGGGCGGCAAGGCGGCGGATTCCCACTCTCTCTCTCCCAGCAGACCCGTGCTGAAGTACTCGAAGGAGGAGGAGGAGGAGGAGGAGGAGGAGGAGGGGAGGAGGAGGAGGAGGAGGAGGGAGGAGGGAGGGAGGGAGGAGGGAGGGAGGGAGAGGGAGGGAGGGAGGGAGGGAGGGAGGGAGGGGAGGGAGGGAGGGAGGGAGGGATGGAGGGGGAGGGGGAGGGAGGGAGGGAGGGAGGAGGAGGTGAGAGGAGGAGGAGGAGGAGGAGGAGGAGGTGAGGAGGGAGGAGGAGTAGGGAGGAGGAGGGAGGAAGGAGGGAAGAGCAGGGAAGGGGGGGGAGGGAGGAGGAGGAAGAGGAGGACGACGACGGCGCGTGCGTCTGGCGCCTGTCCGAGAGATCCGCGTGGAGCTCCCGACGCCCAAAGGAGAAACGGGGACCACCGTTACCGAGAGCCCCTCGGGGGGAGGCCGACCCCTGGGCGGTGGCACGCCCGAGCGCCATTCGTCGCCCTGTACCGGGCGGCGCTCGGGCGTGCCACCCCCCAGGAGGCGGCCTCCCACCCATGGGCTCTCGGTGGCGGCGATCCCTTCATCTCCTCGCCGGAAGCCCTGAGATCCGACGTCGCGACAAAATAGCAACGTCAGCAGAAAGCAGAAAGTAACGACTAGAGCCCAATACCCGGTCTTTCTATGGCACTTTTCGAGGCGGATCGATCTGTGATGGTCCCAGGCCCCGAATCGAGGCGGCAACGACCGGAGTGAAAAAATTGCCATGCCCAGATCTAAGGGTCTGAAGCGCTTATGCCCTGTGCAGCTTGTTCCTTTCCGAGATGTTGCAGAGCGTGCTCTTGCCGCAGCCCCGGAGCCCGCAGACCACCACGCACACGCACCGCGCCCTCCCCGCCGCGCCGGAGCGGGGCCGCTTCCTGGACGCACGCGCGGGACCGCCGTCGCCCTCGGGAGCTGCGTCAGCGGGACCCGGCTCCTCTAGACTAAGAAATTGCACCGAACATAAACGTCTGAAGCTCTGCGCGGATTTCTTGGATCGGCACTGGGCTCCCCAGGTAGGCGGCATCTGCCCCCAGCGCGCTCCGCGCGCCAGGGAGGGGGGCCCAGCGCAAATCCGAGAGATCCGCGCGACCTCAGAAAATTGATGTTCGTGCGGTTCTGCAGCCTTCGACACCCCGCCTCCAGCAACGCGCGCACCGCGCTCGTCAGCGCTGGGCCAGCCTCGTCCTCGCGGTCCTCCAGCGCCAAGTTGACCGCATCCACCACGCCCTCCTGTCGAGGAGACGTAAGGCTCGGGTTCGGGGGACTCGGGTTGGCCTGATGGGGCCATCATGAGAATGACGAGATTCAATCTTAGATTTGACGCGATCTGCCTCTTCTGACATCCCACGAAAACTGAACCGTCGAAATCCGGGACGCGCTCGTCAAAAAGCGTCAGCAGACCCGAGTTCCGGCGCACTCGAGTCTCACGTGTCTTGGCGGCGCGCGCAAGGGGGCAGGGGGAGGGGGCAAGGCTTCTCAGGAGGAGGCTGCTTCTTAGAAGGCGCCAACTCTGCATTACAGGCAAGGCCCGCTCCTTCTAAGAAGCGGGGGTGCTCCTAAGAAGCCCTCCACCCTCCCCATACCTCCATGTGGGCGTGGCCAAGTCTCCCCGCTCCTGGGCCATCAGCCACGCCAGCACCGCGGCCTCGTCCTCCTCCCGGCGGCCGGCCGTGCCCCCACCCCACCCCCCAGGAGAGCCCAGAATCGAATCGATAAGTCGGATCGGCGATCGACATGAATCGGATCGGCGGACATCGGCAGCCGAGTCGGGAAAAGGCAAATCGGCAGAAATCGCCAGGCGAGTAGGCCTCCAATGAGAGGGAAATCGGAGGCCAAATCGGGATCCGAAGCCGAATCGAATTGGAATCGGAAGCCACCCGAAATCGAACCGAATCGAGTCGGAGGAATCGAAATGAACCCTGACCCCCCTCACGCGGCTGCCTTCCGCCCACGCCCCAGGTCCCTCGAGGGCAGCTGGCACCCTCTGGCCCCCCGCCGCGCTGCTCGCCGCAGGTGGTCGACGAGCGAAGTACGTCCGCCCCGGAAGAGTCCCCGACGTCGTCGTCGCCGTCGTCGCCTTGGGCACATACTGGACCCCACGTACGAACGCTGGTATGGATCGTTCCTGAAGGATCGGTTTCTTACCTGCGCCCGCTTCCACCGACCTTCCGCTGGTTTCAGCCGAGGGCGCAGGCTCAACCCTTTCGTTTCCTCGACCAGGGGCCCCTTTCTGCAGCTTGCTCCTCCTCCTCCTGCTCCTCCTCCACCTCCTGCTCCTCCTCCTTTTCCTCCATCTCCTCCTCCTTTTCCTCCTCCTCCTCCATCCTCCCTCCCTCCGCCTCCTCCATCCTCCCTCCCTCCGCCCTCCTCTACTCCCCCGTCCTCCTCCTGGTCCTCATCGTAATCACCATTATCGCCATCATCATCATCATCATCATCATCATCATCATCATCATCATCATCATCATCATCATCATCATCATCATCATCATCATCATCATCAGCATCAGCATCGTCATCATCATCATCGTCACATCATCATCATCATTCATCATCATCGTCATCGTCATCGTCATCGTCATCATCATCATCATCACATCATCATCATCACCATCATCATCATCAGCATCATCATCATCATCATCATCATCATCAGCATCATCATCATCATCATCATCATCATCATCATCATCATCATCATCATCGTCATCGTCATCGTCATCGTCATCGTCATCGTCTTCGTCTTCGTCATCGTCGTCGTCATCGCCACCAACATCACAATACCCACCACATAGATCTTCAGAATCATCATGAATACCACCACTTACATCATCATCAGCATCATCATCACCAACACCATCACCATCACTACCACCACCACCATCATCATCAGCATCATCACCACCACCATCATCATCATCATCGACATCCTCCTCATCATCATCACAATGATCAGCATCATCATATCATCATCGGCAGCATCATCATCAAGATCATCATCATCATCATCATCATCATCATCATCATCCACGTCACCATCACCATTACCGCCACGATAAGCACAACCACCACCATCACCATCACCATCACCACCACCAGCACCAGCACCATCACCATGATCACCATAACCAGCATCGTCATCATCATCATTATCAACATCATTATCATCATCAGCATCCTCATCATCATCGCCATCGTCATCGCATCACCATCACCACCACCATCACCATTACCATCAACATCATCACCACCACAACCATTATCATTAACTATCATCATCATCATCATCATCATCATCATCATCATCATCATCATCATCATCATCATAATCATCATCATCAACATAATCATCATTATCATCGTGATCATCCTGGTCATCCTTATCATCTGTATCGTCATCTCGACTCTCCCTCCTCATCCCTCCAACGCATGATCCTTTCAACGGGGCTTCTGATATTGGAGAGAGCGTGATCCACCGCCGCTTTACTGTGGAAAATTGCCAACCTTTTCCTCCGGAAACCCGGGGGACCCCACCCCCTCCGGAAACCCCTCCCCCCCCCCCCCCCTCCCCCCCCCTCCCCCCCCCCCCCCCACCCCCCCCCCTCCCCCGGCCTCAACCCCCCCCTCCCCCCACCCCTCCCCCCCCTCACCTCGAAACCGGGGTGGGGGTCACTACCGGTTCGAACCCCTTCCCCCACCCCCCCCTCCGGATCCGGAAAACCGGGGGGGGTCCATAGGGGTTGGAACCCCCCCCCCCTCGAAAACCGGAGGGGGGTCACTACCGGTTCGACCCCCCCCCCACGCACCGCCAGCAAACGACTCCCGGTCCCTACCACCGCTCGCATCACATCCCCCACTGTTGTTCCCAGCACCACTGTCCTCACCACCACTGTCCCCACTGGTTCCACCACCGTCCCTATTGTCCCCACCAGTGCCCCCACCACTGTCGCACTGTCCCCACTGTTCCCACAACTGTTCCCACCACGGTTCCACTCTCCCCACTGTCTCCACGGACCCAACCACTGCCTATCCCCACTGTCCCCACTGTCCCACTGACTCCTCCGCTGTCCCACTGAGCTGTCCCACTGTTCCCACCACTGTCCCCACTGTCCCCACCACTGTCCCCACTGTACCTCTGTCCCATTGTCCCACCGCCGTCCTCGCCACCGCCTTTACCAGTGTCCCCACCACCATTGTACCCTCCACTGTCCCAGTGTTTCCACCTCATTCCCACTGTCCCCACACCACTGTCCCCACCACCACCGTCCCACCACTGTCCACTGTCCCCCCTGTTCCCACCATTGTCCCCACCACTGTCCCCACCACTACCGTCCCCACCACTGTCCCACTGTCCCACTGTCCCCACCACTGTCCCGCTGTCCCCTCACCACTGTCCCCACCAACACCGTCCCCACCACTGTCCGCACCCCCACTCGGTTTTCGAGGGGGGGGGGGGGGGGTTCGAACCGGTAGTGACCCCCCCCCCCCCCCAGATGTGAGCTGGGGGGGGGGAGGGGTTCGAACCGGTAGTGACCCCCCCCCGTACCCCCACTCGGTTTTCGAGGGGGGGGGGGAGGGGGTTCGAACCGGTAGTGACACCCCCCCCTTTTCATGATGAGCTGGGGGGGGGGGGGGGGGGGGGGGGAGAGGGGTTCGAACTGGTAGTGACCCCCCCCGGTTTTCCGGAGGGGGGGGGGGGGGGAGGGGTTCGAACCGGTAGTGACCCCCCCCGGTTTTCCGCCAGGAGCGGTAGAACACGCTCTTTCTGATATTGCCAACGGGGCTTTGGAAATCAAGCTCCCGCCGCGATCGATCCTGCATAACGGCTGTTTCTGGCATTGGATGGGGAAGAGAAAGAGGAGGCAGTAGACGGACGAAGAGCACGGTGAGCATCATGAGGGTTTTGAGCGTTTTATGTTGAGTGAATACGGCATCGCGCCAAGTCCGCCATGCGCGCGGAGCTTTGTTTACCGTTCGTGGTAATTCATGGCGCGCCTGTTCGCCTTATCGCCTCGCGTGCCAGACGGGGCTGTGTCTGAGCACAGTCTCGTACGGCAGGTTCGTGTCGTGCCGACCCCGGCGTTGGTTTTTGACACCGCAGGGATCGTTCAACCTTGAACGATCGGCCGCTGCCGCAACGTCCGATCGTTCAACATCGACCGATTCTGGGCCGCCGGCGGCGTTCAACCTTGAACGCCCGCGCTGGGGTCGCCGCTGGTCGACACGACGCAGACCTACCGTACCTGCCTGCGTGCGTGCTCCCCCACTTCCCCCCCTCTTCCTGAGCGAGCGACGACATGTGTACATGTACGCCCTCCGCGGTATTGCGTGCACGAACCTCCGCGTTCAAACGCAATTCGGCGGAAACAAACCGCGTACACGTGCATATGTTGTTGCCCTCTGACTTCCTCCTTCTTGTGCTTGTCTCTGTCTTCCGCGGGGGGGGGGGGGCAAGATTTGTCCGCCCCACTCGGCGCCCCCAGTAAGCAGCGGTCAAGTCTCGTTATGCGGGCTTGCCCTCGGGCCAGGCCTGGCTTGCTTCTCTTGCGTCTTCCGGCCTGGTCGCCAGTCGCACCCAGCGGCCTTCAGAGAGAAACATGTTGCGCCATTTCGGCCTTCCCCCCTCCACTCGTTCCTGCTCGTTCTCTTCTGCCTTCCTTCCTGCCCCGCGCCCGTGGCCCTCTGCTTCCCCCGGGCGGGTCCGGGAGGGGCAACTCGAAGTGCGCCGATTGCCTTTCCATTCGTTTGGTTTGCGCTGGCCGCCCAGACCGCCACGGCGCGCGCCCGGGGAAGCTCGGCCCCCGTTCACAGGACGTCCTTCTCGACTCGTGGATCGTTTGTTCTGTGGGGGTCGCCGTGTGGAACCACCGCCGCCACGCCGCTTTCCTCGTCTGCAGTGCTCCGCTTCTTTCTCCCCTCTGGAGTAAACCACGGCGCAGAGGGGGGCGGGGTGAGCATGGCGCGAGAGGGGGAGAGAGGGGGGCGGGCGGCGAGGCGCAGTAAAGGGAGGAGGCTGTGCAGCCGCGGAAGCGGATGCAGATGAAGGCTGGGAAGCGCGAGTTGGCGGCGCGCACAAGGGGGTGGGGGGGGGGGGGAGGGCTTCTTAGAAGCAGGCTGTTCTTAGAAGGCGCCGGCCTTACGTCTATAGAGAAGGCCCGCGTCTTCTAAGAAGCAGGGGTGCTTCTAAGAAGCCCTCCCCCTCCCCCCACCCCCCTTTGCGCGTGGCTGAGCGAGGGGGATGGACGGGCGGGCATGGGCGGGCGGGAGGGAGGGAGGGGGCCCCCCCTCACGCATCTCCACTCCGCCCGCCCTGCCTTCTGCCAAGTCTTATTCCGGGTCCGCGAGGTTCGATGCTGCATTGCCTACTGTGCGAGTTGTTTGGCCTACGGGGACCTCGAGAAAAGCAGGGTCTGGAGCGGGCGAAAAAATTCCCATCCCCCTTCCCCTCCCTTCCTCTGCCCTCTCCTCATCGCCCTCTGGCATCCCCATCCTCATCCACCCCCTTCCCCCGCCCCCTCCCACCCTCGCCTCCCCTGCCGTCCTCTCGTCCTCCTCCTGCCCTTACCCCCATCCTCAGAAATCCGACATCGTGATTTGTTCGCAACGTCTGCCCCAAGAGGTCCGGACAGGACATCTTTCCTGGGACCGCTTCTAAGTTGTTTTCTGAAAGCCTGTGGCCCAGGGGGGGCCCCTGGGAGGCCGAAAACTGCTAGCCCCCCGCGTCGTGATTTTCCCCGGCGCGAGGATCTCGGGGCCCTCTCGGGCCCTTCTGGAGGCTCTCTCGGGCAATGGTTTAAACTATCTAGAGGCATCGCGAGCCCATCTGAAGCGAAGAGGCGATAATCTAAATTACCGAGCCCGCAGAGCGGAAGCCACGGCGGGCCCCCCCAGGACAATTCGCATGCAGATCTTGGAAGCAGCTGGTGTTCGGGGGCGTTGCGTCTGCTAAGATAACCGCAGAATATTGGCCTGGCAGAATAATCCGCGCCCCCCCCCCCTCCCCCTTTCCCTCCTCGCCCAGCCCTTCCCCTTCCAGGAGGGCCACGAGGGGGGGGAAAGGTCAGGGGGGGGGGGGCACAAAAGAAGGAGGGCAGGAAAGAGCAGGAGACAGAGGAGGAAGAGACGAGGTGGAGATGAGGAGGAGGAATAGGACATCCCACGGCTCCTGGTTCGATTCTGGCCGCCGCGCTCGCAGAATGCTTGGCGTCTGTTCAAAAGATCGCGGGTTGATCAGGTGCGCGCGTTTAGTCCCCCCCCTGCCAGTCTTGAACGATGCACTTCGAGCCGCAGTCCGCGTCGAAGGCCAAGGAGGCAGAGAAGGCTAATTACAGCCCGTCCCGAGACGATGCCCAGACGAGTTGCCCTGATCAAGGAAGCGGGGGGGCATTCAGAAAACCAAGAGGCCGGAGAATCCGCCACGCCCCAGGAGGGGGGGGGGGGAAGGAAGATGGATCGGAGGGGGAGGGGGGGGAGGAGGAGGGGGAGGAGGAGGAGGAGGAGGAGGAGGAGGAGGAGGAGGGCGAGGAGGACAGCGTGGAGAAGGACGAGGAAGAGGAGCAGGTGGGGAAGTGGGGGAAGGAGGGAGGAGGGGGGGGAGGGGGAGGAGGAGGAGGAGGAAGAATAGGTGGATCAGGATGAGGAGGAGAAGGCGGAGGAGGAGGAGGAAGCGGAAAAAGGGCGAGCAGAAAAACTATAATCCTCTTGAACGTTGCCTCTCGGAGTCTCCTCGGATACATCTTTGAAACTTTTTGGAGGCCTTTGGGGCGCTTAGGGGGCCTCTGAGCGGGAAGCCCCCGAGAAGCCCCCGAAGGCCCCCAAGAGGCCCAGTGAGGCGCCCAAGATGCCTCCAAGAGGCTCCCAGGAAGCTCCCAGGAGGCCCCAAGAGTGTTCCCAGAGGCTCCCGAGATGCCCCCTCCTCCTACTCCTCCTTCTCCTCCTCCTTCTCCGGATCTTCCCCGCCATCCTCCCCCAAGTGTTCCCCGAAGGGTTTCCACAACGGTGGGGGGAACACATGGTCCAGAGCTCTTGCCACAACGCTCGGCCACATCGGCGATTCTAGCCGTAGAATCATACACATACATTCGCAATCCTTCTCCTTCGCTGAAAGAACTCAATACAACTCCTTTTCAAAATTCGGCCCTCGCCCAATGTAAGACCCATAGGGTGCCGGTCTGTCAAGGGTGCACTTATTGCAATGACAAGAAGGCCTGAGGGGACTTGGGACGGGAGGGTTATTGCAGCATCGTTTAACCATCCTGTGTTTGCTCTGGTCCTCCTCCTCCTCCTCCTCCTCCTCTTCCTCCTCCTCCTCCTCCTCCTCCTCCTCCTCACCCTCTTCTTCTTCCCTTTGCGATTACGGCCAAACGTGTCGTGCCTCCAGACCCGATCGGCTTCCTCCGTTGCGTAGGTATCTGAGCCACGAGGGCCACTCATACGCTCGAATCATATGAGGTATTACCTGCTCTAATCCTCCTCTTCCTCCTCTTTCCCCTCGCTCTCCGCCCACCGATCCAATGATCACAGAATAAGAAGAATAGGCAAAAACACAGCTAGTCGAAGTCTATGCGCATGCTGGTCTCTCTTCGAACCTATCTCCCCCTGCCTCCCCCTTCCTGGTCGGTGCGGTGACACACCGTTCGGATACCTCGCAATCCCCAACGAACTCACCGCACGGGCCCATTGCCGCACGGTTTGGGCGACCCTGGAGGCCCCCATCGAGCGAAACATCTTCGGAGAGCGGCCCGCGCCCCAAAACCGGCGGCCACCCCGAATCCCCACCGACTCACCACACGGTGTGGTCACCAAACCGTTCGAGAGCCCCCGATATCCACCTCACCGATCTCTCCCCCTACTCCCCCCCCCGATTCCCCCCTGGGGGTCCTCCGAGACTGCGTCCTGCTCCGCAGCGGCCGCCCCCGCCGCCATTCCAGCCGCCATCGCCCCTGGCGCCCCTTGCTGGAAGCGGCGGGGCACTGGAAGCTCGGCTCGGTCAGGGGGTGCCAGTGGCGGTGGTGCTGCTGCTGGGGGGTGGGTATAAAAATTGGTGACTGTCTTGGTGTGAAGTTGGTGTCGATGCTGGTGCCGGTCCTGGAGTCTGTGCTGTTGGCGTTGTTGGCCTTGTCGGTGTTGACACTGCCAAGTGGCGCCGGCGGTGCTAAAATCTGATGATGGTGGTGATGATGCTGCTGCTGGCGATGCTGACTGTGCTGCCAGCGGTCCTGATGCTGGTCTTCGCGGTGGGGGCGGGCGGTGATTATGGGATGGATGGCGATGCCTGGCGGCGTTGGGGACATCAAGATACCGACACCGCTTCTCCCCGGACCTCTCCCGAGATGCGAACTGACAGGAATTCCGAGACTTCGAGCAAAGCCAGGCGTGGCGACGAGAGATCTCTGGAGCGAGCAGCGGCCTCGGCGTCGGCACCGCTTCCTCCCCTGGGGACTGCCCGTGGTGGTGGCAGCGGTGGGTGCTCTCCGTGGACCTTGCCTGGCCATCGCTCGGACGTGCATTCCCTGTGTTTTTTTCGGTTTCGTGCGTGGCTTTTTCGCCGGATGATCAAGGATGCGTGCTGGGAGCGCTCCGGGCCACCTCCTCGGACCTCGCGCGGCGGAGGTCTGCGGGGAGCCTCCCCCTAGGCCTCGGCGGGCGCGGGCACCCCCGATGAGAGCCCGCCGAAGGATGAGAGCAGACCACGACGGCGACGTTGAGCGACGTCGAGCGCCGGCGGACGACGTCGAATGACGACGACGGCGGAGACGACGACGACGACGACGACGACGACGACGACGACGACGACGACGTCGACGTCGAGCGACGATGGCGGTGGCGGCGCGCCCGCGCGGCGGTGCAGCCCGCCTGCGCGCCGCCCGCAGGCGTCGACTGCGTAGGCGGGCCGAACGGGTCGAACAGGTCGGCCAGGACGGCGGCGGCGGCGGCGGGCGGTGCTGGCGCTGGCTGCGCTGAAGGCGGCCGTCTTTTTGGTGCCCCAACACGCTGCTTGCACTTGGGGATCGCTAAAGGATTGAACGGGTCCGCCGAAATTTCGCAGAGTCGCCGCCCGTGGCCGCCCACTTGGGGGGTCCGCCGAGGGTTTCCGCCGCGTCCCCCCGTGGCCATTTTTTGTGGCCGCCCGCTTGGGGGGTCCGCCGAAGTCTCGCCGCGTGGCCGCCTCGTGGCCGCATCGTTGCCGCCCACATGTGAACTCTGCCCCTGCACGTCAGTTGGGCATGGCTTAATGGGGGGGTCCTCCTCCTCCTCCTCCTCCTCCTCCTCCTCCTCCTCCTCCTCCTCCTCCTCCTCCTCCTCCTCCTCCTCCTCCTCCTCCTCCTCCTCCTCCTCCTCCTCCTCGCAAATGGGGGGGTCAGGAAAGGTCTCCTCTCGTGCCCCTTTCGGGCCCCTCCAGCGCCCCAGGGGGCTCGTTTAGGTACCGTTTGGGTACCTTTTCGGACCACCCTCGCCAACCCCCCATTTATGACCCCCCCATTACGCAACGCCCAACGTCAGCTATCTGAAATGCCCGCCGGGGTTCAGAATTCGAAGGTTGTGTGCAGACAAGTGCACTCCAGCGGGGGTGTCCGATGCCCCATCGCGGATTGGACCCGTCCGTAGAGGTAGGATTCGCAAGTTGTCACAGAGCAGAACCGATGAAGCATGAAACCTGTCAGCGAAAGAGACACGCAGCTGATCATAATGCTCTGGGAAAGCGTGATATATTCGGCTCAGGGCGCCAAGGCAGCGAAGAGGGCACATGTTGCCCCAATACAAGCAGAAAGGCAGAAGGAGCAGGAAACGTGAAGCTGTTTTTGTTGTAGCCGGTGCCATGGCAGTGGCACCATCTTTGGTTCCCACGTGATCAGTCACCTGACCCAATATACAATCCAGCGCATGAGAGAACTACTCCAGCGTATGAGAGAACTACTCCAGCAATCTGGCCTAATAGTAGAAGCAAATTGGCCTGCCACCATGTGGACTTGGTACGCTGCTACGTGCAGCAGCACAGCTGTTGCACTCAGCAGCTATGCACAAATCGCCAGGGTGTGCGCCAGCCAGAGAAAACCAGAACAGCACGGTGTCAACTTCTGCAGAATGGATCCCCCGAGTGTCATTCCCCTGCTGTCCGCGAATTCCATGCCCATCTGATCAGGCAGATGATCATGGCAATCATGACGACGGAAACCACGTCGTAACTGGTAGTCTTGGCCTTGTAAAAGGCGTAGAGGAACCCTTCGGTAGTCACGGCGGTCGTTGTCGCCATCACAGTCACAACCAGGGTGACCACATACGTCATCGTTTGGTCGCTGCCTCACCACTCCAATCAGCAAAAGACATAACAATGTTAGTCTGGTCTTCGGTAGAGTCTGCATGTCCTTGAACCGTAACCGTAACAAGTAAGACCTCGGCGACACTCGCGTCGGCAACCTGAACCGTGCAGCTGGTCGCCACACAGACTGTGACTATATGGCGGAACGCTTCGGAGAGCCGACGGACATCCACAGTAAAACGCGTAATGGTAATACCGGAGACGGGAACAAACAGAGCAGCAGACAAACCCGTCGCTTGAGCAGCCTTGTATGCAGTGGAACTCATGAGGTCGGGCAGCATCACGCCTGACGGAATGACTCCACCCGCCCTGTGGACGGCAACAACCCAAACGACGTTCTCGACCTGTGAGGCTTTCTCGACCTCAGGAGGAGGAGGAGGAGGAGGAGGAGGAAGAGGAGGAGGAGGAGGAGGAGGAGTGGGAGGAGGGGGGGAGGAGGAGGTGGTGGTGGAGGAGGAGGAAGAGGACGAGGAAACGGATGTGTTTTCAGCGGGGACGGCCGACTTGTTCTCGACCTCCGAAGGGCTCCCCGGTGCCGGCGGTGGAGCGGGCGTCGGCGGAGGCACCGCGTCACGAGCGCAGCACGCTGTCGACGCGTCGTGCCCATCCAATGCGCAAGAATGAAATGCACAGTCAGGCCCCTACCAGAAGGAACGCTAAATAAGGAACGAAGCCCCTATTTTTCCATAATCAAATGATAAATGTATAGGGAACGACCGAGCCCCTTCCGAAGCCGAACTGGACCTTATTTCAGGGGCGTCACTGTACCCCAGTCCCGCCCGGATCCCTAGCCACTAGATGTCGTACACCACGTGCTACCTGAACATAAGGAGCCGAACTCTATACACCGACGCTTTTCCGGCCCCGCACTGAAACGCGCACAGGAAAGCGGATCCTGGTGTATACGGATCCTGCTGTATACATTTTTTGATCTCCCCCGGGAAATGGAAAAAATATGCACCACACCATCCCGACGTCGTCCCCGACCCTCAAAAAGTTCTAGGATTGAAAAAAGCCCGCCGCTGGTAATGTATATGTTCCAGCTTCCGATGAATAGTCGCTACAATCGCAGCGCCAGTAGTCGCACCAGCCCACGTGGACGCCGACGCAAGCCAGCGTCGGCGGTGGAGCGGGCGTCGGCGGCGGCACCGCGCCACATGCGCAGCGTGCCAGCGTTATGTCGTGCCCCTTGTTCGAAAGGCTTCGGATGCACCCCGCGAGGAGTCATGCTCGAACCCGTATCCCCCGGACCTCGTGCACCACATGTGACGTGAATGTCGAACTCGTAGTAAGTGCTGTCAAGCCTGTCCACGTGGACGTCGACGGAAGCTGGCGTCTGTGCTGGCGTCGGCGGCGGTGCTGGAGTCATTGCCATAACTTTGAATCCGAATGGAAGCCGACCTCAGTGTCATCATTGAATTGGCGATCCCCTGGCTGATATACTCTCTCGCTGCCGTTTAACGAAGTAGTCGAATGTCAGGCAGTCGACGTCAACACCGCACAAAGCCTTGTAATGGTCAACCATTTTGCTAGAGAGTGCTTGGCAACGTTCAACGCCCAGACGAGAGCGGGAGATATGTGTTCATTGTTGCTGAGGACTGGTATCTCGGGACCCTCGTCGGTGGCGTTCTCCAGGGGATCTTCGTCGGTGGTGGTCTCCAGGAGGCGCTCACTGGCCATGGTCGTGGACTCGCACTCGAATAGGTTGTCGATGAAAGCGCACCTGCGCTCAGCGAGCACCAGGGCGAGCGCCGCGATCGCCAGGCGGATCGCACTCATCGACCTTGAGTGCCAAATGTCCAGAAGGAACTCTCATCAAATTAAGCACTCTGGCATCTTTTCCAAGTGGAAGCTCGTGCATCTTAGAGCCAGGGATGATCATCTTCTCGCGCCCCTGCTCCAGGATCATGGTAGTCCCCCATGTTAGACATGCTCCTCACAGGGGGGTTCTCCCCAGAACCCTCAGCTACATTAGCTGAGTAGGTATCGAACCTCTGCACAGCCGGTGCCCCCGCCGGATCCCCCCTTTCTTTGCGCGCAATCTTGCAGTGCAGGGATTAATCGCATATCGCGGCGCCATCGCGTCAGGTTCAGCCTCTTGATGGCGTGTCCGTGGGAACGAAATACCTGCTCGAAGGTCTGCGCCGTCTTCAAACCAATGATATTCATATTGCTGCCAACATCCAGAAGCCTAGTCAACGTGCCGTTTACCATGGTCCCACTGTTTGCTGCCAAAGCCAACTCATGGCGTTCACCAAATAGTCCCGGCACTTCAGACAGTGTCGCACCATGCGTGCCCCTGCGGCGCCTCTGCTCCAACGCCCAGTCGCTTCGTGACAAAGATGTAAAGACGTTCATATATCAACGAGCCTCTTCTTCCGTAGTGGGGTTCTTGTCGAAGATCCAGGCCGTAGGATATTCGTAATATGTATATGGGCGTGATGCAGGGGTAGTAGGCAGGTTCAGAAACGTATCCTCTTTCGCGCGCATGCCCGTCTGACCATCTGTGTTTACCATTAACACAGTATGCATCATGTCGCGTTCGGATATCGCACCGGTGCCACCGCGCGCGCTCACTGGGCTCTCTGTCCGACGCTGACTGCGTGGACGAATGTCTCGCCCATATGACATGTGCGCACGTGGAGACTGAAGCCACTGAGCACTCCTACCAGTAGCCCTCTCCATGCGCCTCAACCACGTGTCATTGACCGGCGCGGCAGGAGGCGCGGCTGCAGCAGGTGCCCCTGCATGGTTAGCGGCCTCTGCTATCAGTGGCATAGGCGCGTCTACAGCAGGTGTCCCTGCAGGTGTGGTGGCCTCCGTCGCTAGTCCCGCGTTGGCTGATGATGCAGGTTCCCCCGCTGATGTTGTTGTGGGAGCTGCCGCATTGCCCATCGTCATCGCCGTGACGCGGTTGAGCTCTTCACGGAGGTCCCTGAGTTCGTTCGCCCCTCGGAGTATATCTCCGCGGCGATCGAGTGCATCCTGATCTCCAGCGTGGGCGTAATGGAATTCAGCTGTGATTAAGCCAACGCCCCTGCATATGGCGCAGGGTGCCTCAGTTGCGGAACCTTCCAAGTTCCCAGCCAACTGTCTATCCACATGAGCATGTGCAACTCGGCCCCAGCACTGCGCGTGAAATGTGGCCACACTGGAGCCTCCAGACTTTGTCGCGGTGCATGAAATGGTCCAGGCATATGGCGCACTTGCTGAAGTCGCCGTCGCTGATGATGGGCGGCGTTGCCGATGGCCTGATACGCGTCTGGCGACCCAAAGTGGTCTCACCAGCTTCATATCGAATCGATGGAACCATCGGTAGCTGCATTGCTGCAGGCGCTGCTGGACTGATCGCAGGTGTCCCTGCTGCATTGGAAGTAGCAGGTTGCCCCGCACGGCTCAGCATCCTGTTGGCCTGACGCTCCTGGTTGCGACGCTGGCGGGCAGATTGCATCGCCATGTTGGCCTGCTGCGCCTCGTGGATGGCCAGGATCACTGGGCGCAGCTCCCCCATGGAATATGGTACTACTAGGCCTGGGGCCTGTTGCTGCACATCAGGGTCCATAGGGGCGGCCAAATATCCATAATGAGGAACTTCGCCTGGCACGCCTGACGCGTAGCCCGAGCCACGCGTCAACGGCGACTGGTAGAAATCGTCGGCCGTCGCCCGTGCATGCGGGTTCTCCGGCTGCGTCCCCACTCGAGGATTGCCACTTACCTGAGCATGATAGTCAGGATATACTGGGAAGTCCATTGGTGCTGCTGTGGGGCGATCTGCAGCTGTCGGGTCGTATGTCGGATGACTGAAAAATGCTGGCACGTAACCAAGCCGATCGGGGTTGTCCGATGATTGATTTGGATCCGGAACATACTCCCAAGGCGCCGTCCAGTTGGCGCTCGGGAGGTCGATGCCGCCCCTACGCATGCTCTGAGCGGCTTCACGCATCTGCCGATGCATCCACACTTGCTGACCAACCAAACTCTCGGTCCTCGGTACAGCATGGTGATCAGGAAAAGCAGGTTGCCCGCATGTGGACGCGGCGATGCAAATGGCGATGTCGCCTGTAAAGCCTGGTAGAGCTGCGGATCCATTCGGATGCTTTGGAGCCTTGCCTGTAGGCTATTGGTGCTCCCAGCACTTTGTGTAGTACCAAATGGAGTTGTGGCTCTGCTCATCGGTGCAAATAAAGCAGGCTGCCCTGCAGGTACTGGCAGCTGCTGCACCTGAGCACGCCACGGATCGTTGGCGCATGGCGCGTCAGTGGGCGCGATGCCACTTGAAGTAATGCCTGCCACGTCTGCAGTTTGAGCCTGTATCCAAGAACCATGAGATCCCCCTGCAGGTGTCCCCGCTTGGTACATGTCCTGTATCACGAGCGTTGAGAAGTCGACTTCCTGAATGGGCGTCGGCTCGGGACACTTCAAATTCTAGGGGGGTCTTTGGGATGAACCAATCTTTCAAAGTTGATGCATCTTTCCGATATTCGCACGTACTTGCTATAGAAATATGACCACTTGGACGCGGCTGATTGTTGCCCCGCAGATACAGGAGATTGACCCATACGTGTCCCACGCGATTGTACTGCAATATTCGCTGGACAGAATACATATGAGCTGAACGAATGGGTCGGAGGAGTTCTGCCGTCACGGCGTGCTGGCATTGTGAGGTCATTTGCTGAACGCCAACTAGGCATATTGTCCCGAAGCAGGTTCTTCAAGCTAACCATGAGCAACACCTCGGAATCAACGAGCAGGCCAGACTGGACTCTATTGTCACCAGGAAGATATGGGCAACCATGCGCAAACTGTCTGCCCCTCTTCTTGCTGGTGCCGCTGGCGCGGCATGACAGCCAGATGTTAAGTATACTAGGGATAGTTTCCCATTGAGCACCATGAATAAAATAACAAGGTGCACCTGGAACAGTGAAATCTGTAATTCATATACAATGATTCAGGGCACTTTATGCCAGGGCTGCTGTGTCCGTTGCTTGGACGAATTAAATACATCATGTGCGACTCGGAAGAGTACTGGCATTTCTTGAGCTGCAGTCTGTTTTTCCGCATTCCAGTATAGTCGACCATACCAATCAAGCTCAGCACAGCTAAAGCCTGGTACGCCCAGTGGTGGTTCTTGAGCTTCTGGCGCACAGTCTCCAGGTGCTTGTGATGATAATGATCATGTCCTTCAGGTGGCCAATGGTTGAGCAGCTCTGAGAGCTCAAACCATCCGTTAAATTCAGAGGATGGTACTTCACGCAAGAAATTACCAACAAAACTGCCTTTATGAAAAGGTTTGTGACGAAGAGCAGTCGTAAGCCACTCCGAACAGTGGCGCCGCTCCTCACAGCTAAACTTTGGCCTCCTGAGGTTTTCTGCGTTGGGGATCCCAACCAAGTCGTCCTTCTCCGAATCGCATGCAGGTGCCAGGCGCTCGCGCAAAATACTGCGCGCCATCTGGCGCGCATGAGCGCCCCTGTCAGCGAGGCCAGCGGTGTCCTCGAGATCGTGCGCCACCACAATGAATCGATCAGACCCATCGTAAAATTGAGGATGATATGCGGGGTTGATCTTCACGCGATTGGACGAGCGTAACTTGTCCCAGTACTCACGGCATTCCACTGGCATCTCCAAAGCAAGAGCAAGCTGCCCCGCTGGACACTGGGCTGTCGCCGGCGCGGCAGGTACCGGGGCGTTGCCGCCAATATGGCAGCGCCAGCGGTTCCCCTAGGCGTCCGAGGAGTCCCTGGCGGGGCGCTGATGTCAAAATCCTAATGTTTCTTCTCCTTGATGTTGCAGGACTCGGCTGTCTTGTCTTTTGGAGCCATTCCTGGTGCCTTGAGGTTGCCAGTAACCTCTTCTCGTACCACGCCTTGTTGAAGAAGCGTCCCTTGTTGATCCTCCCAGTGACGGCGCCCAGCCAGTCCTGTGCGTCCGACCCGGTGTTGGGCCGCGACGTGGCACAGGGCACCTTGGAGTAGGAACGCTGGTGCCTTGAAACGCAGCTGCTGCGGCAGCCACCGCTGGTCCTCTGGATCGACGTCTGTCAGCAGGTTGCCCCGCAGATCGTTGCTGCTTACTGTCTCCAGGGTTCGGATCATCTGGGCCATTCCTCTTATTCTGCTTGGGTCTGAGCTGGTCAGGACTAAGCGACGAACTCGACGAATCCGAAGATGAAGAAATATCAATAGGCGTCTCTGGTTTCGGCTTGGGAGCTGCGTTGGCCGTGGCCCCTGCCTGTGCCCATGGTCCATGTCGCGCGGGATCCCGGCCAGGGTCCACGTTGATACCACTCGGCGTTCTGAGGGCCATGTTATTAATAATGGTAGTTTGCTCCCCAGCCAAAAGGTATTTTGTAGAACTAAGCCTTCGTTCCATGCTGGTCCTTATCCAGCCTGCGCCTTCAGCGCGGCAAGCAATCTGCCTTCCAAGAAAAAGATCCACATCTGCTGTGACAGCGCGCTCAGGATCGATAGGGGTGTCCGTTTTGCACGCGACGACGCCCGCAGCAATGCAGTCGCCCGACGCGCACCCTGCAAGGGCCGCGTCCGCGGGGTCTACCTCTCCGGCCATCGCGCCAGCCTCATCTCCATCAGATTATCGTTGATCGTCGTCTTCTGATTTGGGGATAGCAAGTTTCCCTGCGGGCCAATCGCGATTGAACTGCAAAGGATGAAGAGGTGACAAGCGTTTCCAAATGAGATTTGATCGGGATATTTCATCAGATGTGGCGTGGTCGTAGTCGCTCTCCGTCAACTGCTCCTCATATGGCGTTGCATTAGGATCGGTGCAGTAACCGCGACCACCACCATGAGACCAAACCCACGGTGTTCTCTTGAAGTTCGGGCTTCTTGATGGGCGTCTCATGGGACAGGCAATCCTGTGGTCGGCATATTCGGGGCATGAGCAACAGACATGTCTGTAGAGCTTCCGTTCCTCGATGATAGCTCTCCTCAGGTTGCGCGTGGCCATCTTCTCATGTTTTTAACAAGTCCGGTCCTTGTCGAGCGAATCGCCTCGCCGTCCTCACGTCGTTTAACATTGCGAAGAGAATGCCAACAACGGATCTGATGCTCGGTCCAACCCTGATCCAACCAATATCTCATCTTATCTGGGGGCACGTGCTGACGAGCCAAAACAGCTTCCGCGTTGCCAACAAGGCGCTGTATTCCGCCCTCTGGATATTCTTCTCGCGGTTGATATGCTTGAGGCGGGTGCCCCCGCAGGCGCCCCCTCCTCGGCGGAGTGACAGGTCTATCAACCTGCCATGGCGGGGCCTCTGGAGTTCCCGCATCAAGAGGGCGAGGGCGCTGAAGACCGCTAGGGCGAGCGCCACTGGAGCGGGCGCGCGCGCGATCAGGTGAGCGACTGGGGATCCGACCGCGACGTATCATGCGATCGTTATCTTCCCACTCGTCGTCGTCCTCGTCGTCGGCGTGATACTTATTCTTCCAGACCTGGCGGCTTGTCGATTGCTTCTGGCGGCTCACGGACCGATCTGAAGCAACGAAGGTATATTGAAATCCTTCATTATGGCCAAGCTCCTATTGAATACGCTCAGATAGATCACTGACGTCTCGCGGATTTCACCGCGAATGATCATCGTCACTCAATTCCATCTGTCGGATTCCCAATAACCCGAGGATGTAGTCAGTAGGGGCTTCCGTTGTGTAGTCGTAAGTCTGCGCGGGGCCGGGGGCGGCATGACGTCGCATCGCATGTTTCCATGCCATATATATATATATATATATATATTCGAAGAAGTTTCCACTTGGAGTGGGTGGGTGGGCTTCAGAAGTGTAGAGGCGCAGGGATGTAGGACGTAAGTGAGAGGCCCCCGCATGAGCAGAGGCATCGCTGCAAGCGCCCTTGCGATAATGCGCGGTTATATACATTCCTCCGTGTAAACCTACTGCACCCTGATGTTCCGCCACGTCCGTAGCCCGCCGGACAGTGCCGTGGATGGCGAGGAGTAGAGCAAGAGCTGGCCACCATAGGCCAGCTCCGCTGCAAAGTTTGAAGGGGGCCCTGGGGGCCCAGCCAGCAGCATCGCCTTAGGCGAAGCCAAGCGCCAGCTCTTTTGCACCACAGTAACGATAGTCCAAGTAGGAGAGGATGTGCCATCTTAAGCAATAGGAAGATCCTTTTGGTCTCGATAGCAATCGCGTGCCTCGCGACGATGCACAATCACATTTGGGCGGCCGGCCGCCTGGGCCGACGCGGCCGCGGGCGCGCGCTCGCATCCGCCCCATGCGCCCCTCAGCTCGCTTTAGGGTGCTACTACATTCACACCTGGTCGTCTTTTTACGCGCGGCCCGGCATAGCCTGAGACGCCCCAAGATGGCTCCGCACGTGCTCCGAGCAGCCCCAAGACCGCCCCAAGACGGCCCCAGGAGGCCAGATAGCCTCCCAATGAGGCATCCAAGAGGCCAGAATCACTCAAACACCGACGGAAAACCAATGATGTGTGCCCCCTCGCCTTTTCGCTTCCGATGGCCATTCGACGCCGCAATGTGGATCCAAGATGGCCCCAGGGAGCCCCGAGAGGGGCCCAAGAGAGCCCCAAGACGGCCCCATGAGCGCCCAAGAGCGGTCGAAGGGCGCACCGAGCCACGAGCGTGGAGGCCCACGAGGGGCGACGGTTCCACGAGCGCCAGAGAGCGCCCCAAGAGCGCCCCAAAAGGGGCCCAGAAAGCGATGTTGTGGGGCCCCTAGGGGCAAGGCCAATTGCAACACCCGCCGTTTTATCGGCGTCCTCCAACGCGTCTCCAAGAGCACCCCCGAAGATCCCAGGAGCGCCCACAGAGGGCCCCAAGAGGCGCCCAGGAGGCCCCCAAGCGCGCCCAAATACGGGAACGACTTTGTCGCCGTTCAAACCGCAGTGAACGGCGACGCCGTCGCCCCTGAGCAGAGCGGCGCGGTGAACTACTGCGGCAACTTGCTCTCGGGCCGACGGCGCGGCCGAGGGGGCCCGACGCAATCGGCGCCACTGACGCCACGAAGACATGCGAGGTCTACTGCGCTGCCGCGCGAAACCTGGCAGGCGGCATGACTCCCGTCCGCGCGTTTCTAGCCCTTCACGACCCTCGCATCTCGTACTCCGACACCTCCAGCCACTTCTGGGTAGACAACGCGCGCCACCGCTCACGGCGGCGGTGGGCTTCGAGCAACGCCGCGCCTTCCTCGCGCGCTGCCATCGCGGCCATGTGCTTCGCGCTCGCACGCCTGTGCGACGCGGGCGCGCAGGGCTTTCCCCGGCCGAGGTACGCGCTGAGAAGCTGCTTGTTGCATTCGCAGAGCTCGTAGCATATGTCCAGGAAAGAGCGACGCGCGCACTGCGACTTGTATTGGGTCTGGAGATGCGCCACGATGTATGTCAAGGCACCCAAGTACTCCGCCTCTTTCTCTTCCGCCCTCGCCCCCTCTTTCATGAAGAAGGGCCGATTCAGCGAGAAGTTCGCCGCCCGGCATGGCCTAACGCCGATAGCGCGAACATTTCGGAAGGCAGCGTTGACCGACTCCAGATTCGCAGGGCCGATGCGCGCCGAGAACGGCGGCCGCGTGGCAACGAAATCCGAGCGGAGCTCCTTCGCCCGGAACCCCGAGTCACTGTGCCCTGGGATACCCCGCAAAGCGTCGACGAAGGGAATCCCCCACGAAGACGCAAGCCCCTTCAAAGGACCAAGGATGCGCCGCGAAAGCATCTGCAATTCCGCAGCGAATACATGGAAGCTCCCCAACTGCATCTCCTTACGAAGCCGCCTCGGATTCCCCAAAACGTGCCAGACATGTCGCCCTTCACGGATGCGTTGTGCGTGAACAGGTCCTCCAAGTTGTTGATATCGCCTGTCTCCAGTGACGCGCGGGCCCACAATAATGCGCCAGTTTTTAAGTCTTCGCGCACACTGCGCGACAAGGAATTCCGCACAATGAAAACATCGATCATCACATTAGCGAGCTGCTGGTGAAACTCCTCCTCTGGGCGGACGCGTGCGCGGTAGTGCTGGCATGCCCAGTGGGACCATGGCGTGTCGTCGCGGCGCCGTCTGTCCACGCGTGCGACGACGCGCATGTCTGTCGAGAAAACTTCTCGTTGCTTCGCGCCCAAGGACGGGGAAGTTATGGGCTCCCTCATGTCGAACCACTCCACCATCGCAGCGACCCGCGCCTCGAAAGTATGGCCCCCCCACCACTGCGGTTCGCCTATCAGCGCAGACAGTGCGCCGACCTGTCGCGGTACTGTCGACCGAAAGACAACATCCTTGCGCAACATCTGGGCGTCTGACATGATGGACAAGGAAATGTCGAAATCAACCCGGAACCCACGCCCGCCCAATACAGGGGAATCCTCTCTGTCCTCTGGCACGTACTCTCTCTTGACCGCACTTATAGCGCGGAGTCGCGCTACGATATCATCTATACTGTCAGGGGCCAGGGACTCGGCAAGCATCACTATCATATCCAGTGTTTTCGCGCAGGCCTGCAATGATGCCGTCGAATTCGACGGGGCCCGCGCGGCTGGGTCAGCCAGATCCCTGGCCGTGACCTTCTTCCACTCGATACAACCTTTCCCGTAAAGTGCGCGTCTTCTTCTTAGGCCATTCGGTGAGAAGGAGCTGGTCGCAGTGCGAGCAATCCAATTCCCCGCGCGAGCGTTTCAATTCCAACGCTCTCCCCGTCGGTGTCCGCTTCCGCAGCTGCCAGAAACATGTGGAATTGACGAAACGGGCCGCCGGCGTGTCAGCGATGTGCCCGACCGCACCGCTCGCACACGCACCTCCTGACGACGCCGCCCCACCTCCCGATGATACCACTTCCCCGTCCATGCCGCCTCCGAGGCGCGCCGCCAAGTGGAAGGTGGAGTCCGAAGTCTTCTCCTCGGCACCATTCGCGTCCTTACTCGGCATCTTCGCGTTGGACTGCCTGCCTCTGCGCAAGCGCAACGCGAGGTGCACCTTGGACTCTTCATGGATGTTATCCGGCACCGGGGGAGGGGGGCAGAAGAGACCAATGCCGCTACACCCTGCTCTCCCGGGGTGCGTTCTGACTACAATTTCGAATCAAAGCCAGCCGTGGCGACGAGAGCTCCCCAGAAAGACCAGCAGCATCGGCGTCTTTCCCCCCGCTGAGCCACCGTGCGTTGGCATGTGAGAATGCTCGTCTGTTGTCTGGGGAATCCCCCCCGAACGTTCCAAAACGATCCTAAAGCGCGCCAGGAACCCACGAAGACGGTCCAGAGATGCCCCCAAAACGGCCTATGCAGGCGCCAGACCGACCACGAGCCCCCTGCGGTGGCCCGAGAAACCCTGAGAAACCCCCAGGCGGCCCCAAGAGGTCCCTAAAACCCGGAGGCCCTCCACGAAGCCCCCTGGAGACTCCGAAAAAGCCCCCTGGTGGGTCCACCTGGGCACCGAAATACGTTTTCTCCTCGTCCTGATTCTTTCCGTCTCATCGTCCCCATCGTACTCCTCCTGCTGCTCCTCGGACCTGCCGCTCGGGCCAGACGTAGTCGCGATTACGACCCTCCCAGGCTCCGGCCACTCACTGAACTGCCGCGGGGCGTCAAGACGAAATTGAGTTCACGACCCGTCCCACTTCGGACCAGTCGTCGGAGCTGCCGGGCCACTAACACTGAGCCTCCATCCTGCTGTGCTGTTGCACAGGCGCGGTGGCGGGGATTGCCGCAGGCATTGGGATATACGCTGCCTTGAACTGGCTTGATTTAAGGCGAAGTTTTCGGACTCAACCGACTCAACCTATGATATTCATAATCGTCCGCCCTGGGCCGACGACGATTGTAATGATGGTGGTTATCAAATCGTAGTGCTGATGGTGGTGGCGATGGTGATGGTGATGATGGTGGTGCTCATCACATCCAGAATCACCATCATCACCATCACTATCATCACCATCACAACCGCCCTCACCATACCATCATCACCATCCCCATCATCAGCATCATCATCATCATCATCACCATCCATACCATCAGCATGTTCCAGTATGTTAGAGCTCCGTGGGAGCTCTAACATGGCTTGTTAGAGCTCCAACGGAGCTCTAACATAGCATGTTCGAGTATGTTAGAGCTCCCTGGGAGCTCTAACATGCTATGTTAGAGCCCCCATGTTAGA